>OY856413.1:844787755-845387755 GCA_963693085.1 Alisma plantago-aquatica
ATATATATATATATATATATATATAGAGAGAGAGAGAGAGAGAGAGAGAGAGAGAGAGAGTCAAGCTAGTGTACCAGAGGCACCGTACACAGTCATTTTTAAAGATGCAGTAATATTTTGAAAATTCTAAACTGTTGATCTTCTTAAATATCTTAAGAACATAATATATAATAAATTTTAGTTCATTTCGATACTTATAGGTCGTGCATCTCAAGGAGGCAAGAATCATGCATTTCAAATTAGTTTTGTGCGTTGATTTTATTATCCTTGGATGAGTGACTTACACTCATCTAAATGAGATGAAATTTTGTGTGTGGCCTATTATTATTGTAACCATGAATATAAATGGATTGGATTTTAGAAAGACAAGGTCTAGATAGGCAGACACCAATGAGGTGTACGGTGTAATATGTACACTCGAGTGTATTCTAGCCTGACTCTCTCTATCTCTCTCTCTATATATATATTGAGTGTGAAATATATATAAAAATAATATTTATTTCACGTGCAAGGAGCATATTCGTATTTTCTAGTTGTATAAAGAGGACAATCGTGTGTACAACACTTCTATAAAATAATAGTTCCAATTTCTCTATATATTAAATACAACTTAAAAATAGAGGTTTTGCTATCTATGTGAGAACAACAACAAACAATGTAATTAGGATGACATTCACATATCTTTATATATAGTTAAAATGAAGTATCTGCATGCGGATGTCATCAATGCTTTTTCTTTAGAACCATAACCATATCATACAATGTCAAAGTTTAAAATCATATCCACACTATAACCACTTGGTAGGGTTATACAATGTAAAATCTATCCAGTTATCCATGAATATGATTTTTTCTTAACACCATTTCTATCCCTAGTCAAACCCCTTAGTGTCATTGCCTCCCCTCTCATTTTTTATCAACCAGTTCTATTGATAAGCCTATAAACAGTTTGTATGAAGTGACATACACAAGCAAAAGGAGGGAAACACCATGAGTGCCACTCAAAATCAATTAGGAAGGAAAACAAACATGCAAACATAAAACAATACAACCTAGACAACATAGGTAAAAGGTGATATCTACTATAAGAGAACAACAACAAATTAGACAATGTTGGGTCATAACGGGACAATGAATGGTTAGAGTGAAAGCAAAGTAGTACAACCAAAGACCATCATTTTTGCCTTTGAGCTTTTGTTGGTGGAGCAAATGGTGCATCATAGTGGCTTAAGGATTCCCAGATCCCCAACCATTGTATCAAAGTTAATGACATCCATATGAACTGGTGTCTCTTCATTGTGGAAGAAGGTTAAAGCTCAAGGAGGAGCTTTTCCTTTGGGAGTAGAGCCAATATCATAAAAAACAAGAAATGTCAATAATTATATAGTGTATAAATGTTAGAAATAACCGTAAATATACTAAAATTGAATGTTTGATATTTTATTATTTATTTATAACCAGATATTCAAAAAAATAAATGTTGTTGGTAATTGTAAAAGTGTTGTACATGTAGATGACATAAACACATTCAAAGAATGTGATAAATGCTTTAAAGTTGCTACTCAATACTCTAAATGTGACTCCACATGTTTTTGATATGTATTAACTTTTTAAGCCTCACCACCAAATGGGGCAGCTTGTGGCATACAACCATTGTCCATCTTACTATCGTACTAAATTATCCATGGGTATTGGGTTGGGAAATCAGGCAGCAGATAAGGCAGTGGAAATAAATTTTTCTACCCATATTCTGAATAAGCAGATCACGTCAGCAATGATGCATTTATGAAAGAGGGTTTGTGAGGCATATACCTGATCCTGGAGCAAGTTTAGTGACAATCCTCACAAAGTAAGCTCATAAGAAGATGCCTTTTGTATAAGATGTAGGAATATAAAGGTCACTATCATCATAGTTGTAAGAAGCTAAAAAAAATAACTCCAATGTCTTGAATGGGTTCATTTTTTGGTTTATTTTCCCTTCTTACCAACTAATTTAAACAATTCAACATTTTCTAACCCGAGAAACAAAACTCCACTACAAAATCAAATAATAAAAGTACTATTTTTGCCATAACCAAGGTCTGAATATGGAAAAGTCATCCAAAGTTTTTTCAATATCACACTAGTTTTATCCAAAACCAAAATGTAAATGTTTTTAGCATCATAGAATCAATGTGGTCGAGGATGATGATACAACATCTTATAGTGATAATATAAGGGGTGATTGTGACATTAACTTTATTATAAGTCATCATAAAACACCAACTTTCATTTGTAACAATGAAATTATACGAGTCATATTAGCTGACTCTGTGGTTTTCATACATACCATGCAATTTGCCAACACAGTGAACCATGATAACCTTCACACAACCATATTATCAAAACATTCCAAAACATATATAGATCGGATCAACCTCCTAATTTATGAACAAATGAGTACATCTTCATCATTGTAAGACCGATGTCCTTGTTCTCTCATCTTACTATCCTAGATATCAAGATCACCTATGTGAAGTAGTGCAACTTGCTCGAACCGTTAATTACATCTTATTTTCCCTCATTTCAATGAAATATGATCTTCTCAAATAATACATAAGATTAGAGCATGAAAAATTATATTATTAGTGTTATGATAACATCCATATGTAATACCAACATTCTCTCCTCCCCAAGCGTACCCATTGCATTTGCAAAGTGATTTGAAGCCAACTGCATCAACACATTTCATGTAACAAAAGATGTGGAATATATCCTACCAAGAACTTCCATCACCATATATACCCAAGTACTATCTAGATCACAAATGTTTTACACTCTCCTCTAATCTAATACCATCAATCACCCAATAGGGATTATTATCACTAGTCTACATTATATAAGGATGTAATAGGTCATACAACCAAATGGATCCCTAAATGAGGTGCTCAAGTGGAGGTCTATCCTTGGGCTTTTACTCTATCTATGGGGCATCAAGGTGCTCAAAGATATTACTACTACTCTGGGTATCTAACTTCATTTTATTCACCCTGAATGTGGCATCTCAACCCAGGATCAACACACACACACTTCAAGGCCAGATGTATACACAAAGAGAGAGGAAAATAGATAAACAAAAGTTGAAACACACATACTTACAAGAATACAAGAATATGTCTAAATAAACAAACAAACAACATTCACATGTATGACCACTAGAAAGGCCCATTATATATATGGATAGAAGGTAACTATAAAATTTTAATCATAAGTAATTTAATCCATCCGTTTTTTATAAAAAAGATACTCCTATTTATATTTACAACATATTTATTATATGCATGAAATACAAGCCAACATCTGATTTGTAGATACAAATCATATAAAAAAACCCATCCCAAACATGGAGTGTACATGATGGCTCACAAGGCCAAAAGATGTCATCTTTATGTCTATTAACATGTAATTACTGAGATGTAGTTGTTGCATTTAGGATTACATATGAAGGAATACTAAATAGGGGCTAAATCACTAGTCTTAGATGATGATCATGATATCCAACAAGTAAGAAATCTAGCATCAAGAATCCTAAAAAAAAACCAAAAATGCCAAATCAAAGAAACTCTAAATCCAACTAGGTCAAGGAAGATGAAAAGAAGAGGTTTTAGGATATAAATTTATTTCCACCCAACATAGCCAAGAACTTCATCTAAGAAGGTATAGAGGGTGTGTGTGTAAAACCCCTCACCTTGATTAACCTCCTAAACATGTTTTGTAGCATTAATCATGTGTTTAGATGCTTGATGGCATGCTTTCTTTAGGTACCTAATTAGTTGTATTATGTTTTATTTTAGGATCTATGTGAAATTTTTTCATGATAGTGGTGTTGGGTTTAGGGGAGGCAGAGATGGCAACGGAAATAAAAAAAATCTCCCCAAACCCAGAACCCAAAGAGATCTCATCAACATCTATACAGTAGGAAGGATGGTTTGTAGAGGCATACCTTATCTCGAGGCTTGCTTGGCAACATAACCTCGCGATGAGCACAGTCTTCATCTCCGATCTTGGACGGTGTTTGTGCAGCTCCTGGTCACATTCGGACTGATGGATTGACGATTGTCCTCCGAGCGGCAGAAATCTCCCGCCTCTGTAGTAGTCCACACGGACCACCGAAAACTCCAGTCGTCCTGTCCTACTGGACACTGGAAGGAGTCATTCCCTTCTATCAACGTACTAGCCACCGAAACACTCTCCCACAATCAGTTGCCTTTCTGTAGTTGTCTTGCCCTCGTTGTTCCTCCCTGGACGGGTTGAACTTGCTTGGGCTCTCTCGGTTACCACAACCAGAGAGGAAACAACTTTGTAGAGCAATTGATGTTCTGAGTTTTGCTATCTGAGAAGCCCCCAGTACCCCTCTATATATAGGAGGGGTTAGGGTTAGGGTTCTCAGCCCCGGGCAATGTGGTATTAAATTGGGAGTAGAAGGGTCTGAAATATCCACGAATTGATACACTGTGGCAGGTGAACCGGTCATTTCACAAACGAACCGATCATTTGGGGACTGAACCAATCGTTTCATCTCATGAACCGGATATTTGGGGAGATGAGATGAACCGATCGGTTCATTCATGAACCGATCATTTCACTTCCCAGGGTAGTTCCCAATTGACTTTCCTCTTTTCGTTTCCAATTAATCTAAAGATCAATACTTGTCCCAATTGAATTGTACAAGTGAAATGAAAATATTTTCTCACCAACCTAACTTTCCCAAACTGGCTCGTTTGGTCCAGCTAAACCGATCGATTCAACACTTGAACCGGTCGTCTCACTTGACCCTGAACCGATTGGTTCAACAGTTTGAACCGGTTGGTTGGCAATCCAGGTTGTGCAGAAATCGGTCAATGCAGTTCTCAATCAATCTGAAACCCAAATCAGTTAGTCCAACACTTGAACTTGGTGATTCTAAGTCAAGTCAATTGATTGAATGTTTATTTGAACTACTAAACACATTTAGTAAACAATCTAAATATCATTCGTGGATAAACTCCTCTTCTAGGTTAAATCCTATGCATGTGACCCTGCATACCCATTTCACATTGGTAGTGAAAGTCCATAACACTTATGACTTCACAAGCAAAGAGCGGTGCCTAGTCGCACATCAGTGCTACCCAAGTGAAAAGGGAAGTTGGATAACAACTTTCAATCCTACAATCCGTGACTGGTGTTACAGTGAATGTATAATTCCTTTGTCACTTATATCTCGAATGAACTTAAGGCATGGAACAGTCATCCTTTCAACGTTCATTCACTTCCTTGATCTCAGAGTAGACTAGATGAGATATGTGTGACATCAATATTACATATTGAATCACACATGCATGCATGTGCCTTTCTCAGTCCCACTCATCAAGTGGCCATGGACATCAAACTCCCTCAGGAGGAAAAAATCCCATATATATATCACTTACCCCTCAAAAGCCCCATGTGTCAAAGTCACCTAATCATTACCTTTATAACAATCTATATTTCAAGACTGCGTTTGATGGTGTCAAAGTATACCCAACGACATGTGTTGAGTGTAGTGATTTCAGGTCAAAGAATCACACTCACCACCATCACTGTGAGAGCTTACTGTGACTACCAAGTCATGGTTCCATGTGTCACTCTCACGGTGGGTCTGTCCGATACACTTGTTCTCTAACAAGTACTTGTGTGCTTGGTTTGATATCACTATATCATGACCAATGAGATTCTGTCATCAACCAACACACAATCTAGTCTTGTGTGTCATTGTTGTCTATAAACCTTCCACAATGACATCCTCCTAGGGACATGACAAGAATGTACAAACTCTTAACATCTGTATGATCTCATCATTCAAGTCACGTACTTGAAGGCATATGCCATTGAGTACTGCTATTCTCTAGACATTCAATCTGTTATGTCATTATCTCATAACTTACTGAACCAGAATGAATTGGAAGCTTGCCTTTGATGGTTATCAAATCAATCTTAATGTATCCCACCAATCATCCCACTTTCACTGCGAGTCAATCACCCTTGAATCATATTCTTAGTGATCTCCAAACATGTCCCACATGTTCTAGTGCTAACGTAGTGAGTTATGGCAACACTTTGACTAAGTCGGTATTTTTTCATGTCTCGCATTTCTTCACTATACGTCTTACATATGAGATGGAGTTGCCGTAATATGCGGTCCAATATCCCTTTGCTAACCTTTAGCCTCATTGCATGAACAAGCATTCCTTACTTATCATCAATGATCGGAATATCTATAAGTTCATCTTTATGAACTCCCAGATCCATATAGTATCCGCCGTTGTTCTCTAACACTCGGGTACTCAACATTTCCTTTTAAAATGGCTTTATTGGAAAGTTTCCATTTTTCAACACACATTCACTTTTATATATCCCATATATATTTTGCGATAAATTTTCTATCCTTTTCAGAAGTTTGCATAAGTGTAACTCTTTACAATGAACCCTTCCTTATTTTCATAGAACTAGTACTTACCAAGTTCTCATGGTATTCCAGTAACCCTTAGTGGAAATAGACAGACATCCACTCGTCATGTCCCACATACGAGTTATCAGGATGAGCATATCATATTGTCATGTCATACATACACGATGATAAATGCATTTTATTCTTGCTATGTCCATACATGCATGATAATGGGGTGATTACATACATGATAGATCCATATCTATTCTTTGTGTTCCCATTCTTCATAAGAATTGGGACACTTGGCTTTGGGATACTAACTCCATGTATCATGGACAAGTTTTCTCCCACTGAATCTATGTATACTAAACCCTTAAGTACAGATTGCCAATGTATACCCTCTCTTTTCTAGGTCAAGAGGTTTTCGAGAACTATCTCTATAGGTCTCTATTCCTATCATATAGGAAATATCTCTATCTTCCCTAAAGATAATTTCCATAAAGGATTCCATTCTAGAACATCTCATTCCTCTTCAACATGTGGAATGCAAATACGCTCCCACTAAATCACAGATCCCTTTTTTATCTTTGTCATATTAGTCAAACCCTTTGACTATATTATCAAAGTAAAGATCCCAGCTCTAAGTTGCTTGTACTCAATCAATCACATTGATTAGTCCATTGTAACTTATAGACTTCATTTGCATTAATGGATTCATAAACCTAATAGGTTGTGTCACATACACATCCTTGTCTTATTCCTCATAGGAATGTGGTTTTAATATCCATATGCCAAATCTCTTAGTCATTAAGTTGCAATCAACAAGCATGATCCTTCTCAAAATGTCATCCATGTGTCTTAATACTTAAGACTTATATGTACTTATGGGTTTCATCCCAATGGGTGCTACCATCAAAGTCATACCTTCTGGTTCATATGGAAGTCATTTAGAATCTAATGGTCATAAACCATAACTCAAAATACGGTTCCTCAATATCATCTACATTGTTGACTTATCATATGACCAACTCATCATATAGATATTTGAGGTGTATCTGTTAAGGAATTTGAGAACTCACAACACTTTGTGATTCTTAATATCCTTTATTAGTGTAAGGTATTCTCTATTTAAGACGAATTTATTTATTTGATAATCATCCTCTAACTCCTTAGAGTATGACTCCTTTTATTTAGACATCACTATGCCTTAATCATGAGTTCTCTATGATACACTATCATAATCACTCATAAGGTTCTCAAACATTTGATTTAAGTATCTCATTCATTGATCACATCAAGAATTATTACTTTTACCAAATTTGTATTTCATGATCTTCTTAAACACTTCAAGATATTCATATTGGTATTTCTCTAAACACCATTTGAAGTATTAGCATTTGCTTCAATAGGTATGTAAATACATCATATGTATTATACCTAATAGGATAGTCGTTCTCCCACTAAATCTAGTGAAGATTGACTTGTCATCATGTCAAGATATTCATGTCTCTTAATGGTTCACAACCAAAAGAGTCTAGCTTATCCATCAACATGGAAACTAGAGATGAATTTCTCATGATAATGTGAATTCATTGTTTGAGTTATCAATAACTTTTAGGTATCATTTTATCTTATGCATACCAAGTACCACAAGATAAAGAAAGGCATTGACACAAAGATCATATCTTTGAAATTGAAACATCAACTATATTGATAGCCATCTTGTCACTACAAGATGCAACAATAAAGTATTTCTATTGACAAATTGAAATAACAATTCTCAACTCTATTTCGTGCCCTTTAGGCTGAAATAAACTAAAAGGTACTCCTATCTATGGCAGCAACACTTGCTCCAATGATGAGTACTCCTTTCTTGGTCCTTTCACAAAATCCATCACTTCTTTTTAGATCTTGCATATCATATATGTCAGATCTTCATCTTGGTATCATATACCTCAGATAAAGAAGTATTTATTTCATGATACCTATGGGGGAGATCTCTATCCCCTTCTTTCATCTTCTTTTCTTCTTCCAGATATAAAGGGAAATTTCTCCTCCCTCGTTCACCCTTCCCATATGCCTTGAGGCTGAAGACGGCTTGGGTTGCTGGCTAGCATCAGAACACTTCTTTGCTATGCCCTTGACCTTGCCTTTAAGACTTACCCTTCATTGATAACATCAAAGATTATAGTTTGTATTTCTTCATCTATGTCTCTACTGTCCTCAACATGTCCATCAACTTTGTCAATGGCTTATCAAAGTTGTTCATGTTGTAGTTCATCATGAACTGTATGATTCTCGCAACATTTGCAGTATCATACCAGTAGCCGACTCTTGACTCAGAGGGAATCCCAGTCTAGTAAGGTTTTCCACATACCCAATCAAATTGAGTGTATGAGAACCAACTGGATCTCCTTCTGTCATAACATACTAGGACAGTGTCTTAGAGACATCATATATCTCATGTCATGTCTCTACTACTCACAGTTTAGAGAATACAACATCAAGCACTCCACATCAATGGCATCCTCGATATGCTTCCAATAAGCATTCCTTTCAGCCTTTGGTGTGGTGGGAGCGAGTTCATCTGGTTCTGGTATAACTAGGACTTAGAGCTTTCGTTCTTTGATTGAGAACACTTCTCAACGTCCTAATCAGTCATGGAATTATTCCCATTTAGTTTGTCCGTCTCAAGGACCGATCGTAAAGAAAGTGATTATTGTTTATAGCCATTTCTTACAAAATGGAAATATACACAATTTAGTCCAAAAACTCATTTTTGATTTATTTGATTGATTTGAAAAAGTTTTACGATATAATTAGGACTTTAATTATTATCGCTCCCACTATTTTTGTTCAAATTGATAGCCTTCACCATCAATTCGGAAGATTGCAGCGTACAACCTTCTAGTGGGTCAGGATCCTGAAATCCTCTCAGTCATGGACCAGCTAGGGTTGTCACTCGCAACTTAGATCTTCCAGGTAGGCAACTCTTGCCAATTGCATCATATGCAACTCTTGAAAGATGTCATGCACAACTCCTTGCCATGATCACCTCCATACCTCAAGGTGCTAGATCCTATCTAGGTCACCTTGTTAAGTTCGACCCAAAGCCAACACGATGAATATGCACCCTGCTAGGGCAGACCCACATATCCATCCTTCATGCTTCCACGAGATAGACGATGCACCACGCTAGGGCGTGCCCACACTTGGTCGATCAAGCTTTTCACATGTGTCACATTTAGAAGGCATTTAAAACTTAATATTTATTGAGGGATTTGGTTTTATAGGTACATATACATATCCAATCACCACAATATATAGTATGTATCATATACATGCTATATCCCACACAAAATATGTGAAACGATAAAAGCGATGATTATGGCCATCCTAATGTGATTCCTCGAGCCAAGAGGAATCACGGTCATCTAGGTCCACATCACATGCAACATGTACAAGATGAACTTTGTGCTTTGCCGTTCTGGATTTGATCAACTCATCTCCATGATTGATCGGCTCGCCATCAGGCCAGTCGCTTGGGTGCCACCAGCCGATCGACTAGCGCCTCCAGCCGATCGGTTCACTGGTCATCGTGCATCTCCTCAGGTCACCACCCGCTCATCTCGCTCCAGGAACCAGCCACTTTGGTCCACCAGTCAATCGCCTCATGCCCGAGACAATCGTCTCGATCCTCCAGGTGTCCATCATTCTTTGACATAACAGGAAATAAACTAATCCTATTTACAATTGCGTTGGGAAACCCCGGGTTACATGTGGGGGGAGCAAAGGTAGGAAAGAATCTTGAGTTATCTTGAGTTACATCAAGAATAGGAGGTAGGGAATCGGTATGAAGACCGAGATGTAAGCAATAACAATCAACCACACAGATTTAGGGTTTATGGCCACAATCACGCTACAATCACCACAGAAACCATTTAAGGGCGACACACATCGAATGCATTTATATACCATATCATATATGTATATATAGGGATTTTGTGGATTTATATTGGACATGCATAAAACCAATTAATTATTTGCATCGAATGTAGTAAATAAAAGGAGACAAACCAAAAATTGATCATATTGATTAACCTAAAGCATAGAACGTTGACGAGGCTTTGATACCATTGTTGGGTTTTAGGGGAGACAGATATGGAAGCAGAAACAAAAAGAAAAATTTCTTCCCAAACCCAGAACACAAAGAGATCTCGTCAACATCTATACGGTAGGAATGATGGTTTGTAGAGGCGTACCTTCTCCCGAGGCTTGCTAGGGGATGTAACCTCGCGGTGAGCGTGGTCTTCACCTCTGATCTTAGACGACGTCTGTACAACTCCTGGTCGCACCCGGACTGACAGATTGACGGCTATCCTCTAAGCGGCAGAAATCTCCTGCCTCTGTAGTAGTCTACACGGACCACCAGGAACTCCAATTGTCCTGTCCTACAGGACACTGGAAGGAGTCATTCTCTTATGTCAGCGTACTAGTCACCGACACACTCTCCCATAATTAGTTGCCTTTCTGTAGTTGTCTTTCCCTCATTGTTCCTCCCTAGACGGGTAGAACTTGCTTGGGCTCTCTCAGTTACCACAACCAGAGAGGACAACAACTTTGCAGAGCAACTGATGTTCTGAGTTTTGTAATCTGAGAAGCCCCCAATACCCCTCTATATATAGGAGGGGTTAGGGTCAGGGTTCTCAGCTCCGGGCAATGCGGGATTAAAGTGGGAGTAGAAGGGTCCAGAATTTCCAAGAATTGATACACTACGACAGTTTCACAAATGAACCGATCGTTTAGGGACTGAACCGATTGGTTCATCTCATGAACCGGTCGTTTGGGGAGATGAGATGAACCGATCAGTTCATTCATGAACCAGTCATTTCACTTCCCAGGGTAGTTCCCAATTGACTTTCCTCTTTCCGTTTCTAATTAATCCAAAGATCAATACTTGTCCCAATCAAATTGTACAAGTGAAACGAAAATACTTTCTCCCCAACCTAACTTTCCTAAACTGGCTCGTTTGGTCCAACTGAACCGATCAGTTCAACACTTGAACTGATCGTCTCACTTGACCCTGAGCCAATCGGTTCAACAGTTTGAACCGGTCCGTTGGCAATCCAGGTTGTGCAGAATTTGGTCAATGCAGTTCTCAATCAATCTGACTCCCAAATCAATTAGTCCAACGCTTGAACTTGGTGATTCTGAGTCAAGTCAATTGATTGAATGTTTATTTGAACTACTAAACACATTTAGAAAACAATATAAACATCATTCATGGATAAACTCCTCTTCCAGGTTAAATCCTATGTGTGACCCTACATGCCCATTTCATGTTGGCAGTGAAAGTCCTTAACACTTATGACTTCACAAGCAAAGAGCGGTGCCTAGTCGCACATCAGTGCTACCCAAGTGAAAAGGAAAGTTGGAGAACAACTTTCAATCCTACAATCTGTGACTAGTGTTACTGTGAATGTATAATTCCTTCGTCAATGATATCCTGAATGAACTCAAGGCATGGAACAATCATCCTTTCAACGTTCATTCACTTCCTTGATCTCAGAGCAGACTGGATGAGATATGTGTGACATCAATATCACATATTGAGTCACACATTCATGTGCATTCCTTTCTCAGTCTACTCATCAAGTGGCCATGGACATCAAACTCCCTCAGGAGGGACAAATCCCATATCTATCACTCACCCCTCAAAATCCCCATGTGTCAAAGTCACCCAATCATCACCTTTATAACAATCTATATTTCAGGACTGTGTTTGATGATGTTAAAGTGTACCCAACGATATGTGTTGAGTGTAGTGATTTTAGGTCAAAGAATCACACTCATCACCATCACTGTGAGAGCTGACTGTGACTACCAAGTCATGGTTCCATGTGTCACTCTCACGGTGGGTCTGTCCGATACACTTGTTCTCTAACAAGTACCTATGTGCTTGGTTTGATATCACTATATCATGACGAATGAGATTTTGTCATCAACCAACACACAATCTAGTCTTGTGTGTCATTGTTGTCTATCAACCTTCCACAATGACATCCGACTAGGGACATAACAAGAATGTACAAACTCTTAACATCCATATGATCTCATTATTCAAGTCACATACTTGAAGGCATACATCATTGAGTACTATCATTCTCTAGACATTCAATTTATTCTGTCATTATCCCATAACTTACTAAACTAGAATGAATTGGAAGCTTGCCTTTGATGTTTATCAAATCAATCTTGATGTATCCCACCAATCATCCCATGATTGGCACTCATGGCATACATACCAACAAGTGGTTCTCCTTGTAAAATTGTATGTAACATATTTATCTCTTCTCTCTCTTATTTGTACTTTGTTGAGTGAGCTTAGATTACTTAATGACATATGTTGCCTTTCCATCAGATGAGAATTGATGTAAGATTCTTTCTCTTACATTGGTTAAGGACCAACATACGTGTTTTGTCTTTCCATCAATAGAAGACCAATGAAAGTGTCTCTCCTTCCTATCAGTTGAGAACCAACAAAAATGCCCTACTTTTTTGTCAGTTGAGAACATGTGGGCTTTCCTTGCTTTTCCATCACCTTAGTATGATGAAGATGGATGTTCTTGTTGACCTTATTTACTTTCATCAGTTGTCTACCAGTGGGGTAACAGACTAGCTGGATGTCAGATTTTCATCAATGAAGGTGGCTCTAGCATCAACCACTGTTGAGAGTTCTAGGTTGAAAACTGATGCTCTTGTGGCACTTAGAAATGAATGAAATTCAAGTGTACATCTATTGATGAAGCTCTAGTATGCTTGGACCAACGATGAAAACTTGTGATGTCTACCTATGGGACTCTTGCCCCTGTTTATCGATGGAAATATAGGGTTGCCTTCCAATGAAGTGACAAACCATTAAAAACATGGACATGTTGGCCGAAGGCTAGACATATTTGACAACTCTTATCTTTCCTTTAGGGATATATATAAACCCTTTTGCTCCTCCATCCTTGCCCATTTGTGCAAGTTGATCTCGAAGAGCTAGAGAAACTATAAGATGCCATCGGTTGTCTCCTACCAATGAAAAGTTTATTTTGACCAATCTCCATCAACATTATTGCTTCCTTTATTCCTCTACACCTATGAAGATCGACACTCTTCCTTGCATCTTCCGGACCTAGATCCATGTAAATGGAGTTCCTATCCTTCGTTATCCATCACCTCTCCCTCCTTGGAATATTTCTTGATGTTTTACTTTTAGTTTTTTTACTATATACTCTTAAACCGTGTATCCATTCCCTTCATTTCCTTTGTTTCTCTTAGATTGTGGATCTAGTACCAAGGGTAGTTTTGGTGGAGAAAGATTGGATCTTTTGATAGATCATTGCTTCCTTGTACATAGATCTCATTGGATCTTGTAGATTGAATTTTAGGCTTCCTCTACTTCTTTGAGTTGACTTGTTTTTCACAATTCATAAAAGTGAGTGATATAAATTTCCATGCATTTAGTACCTTCCTTATACATGCAAATTGTTATCTTGAAGAAATCTCTCTAAAATTCTAAAAAGTTGGAATCTTGCATTATACTAAACTGTTATGATGAGGATAAGAAGTTACATGTTGCATTTAAACTTCACATATAAGTTTCTTTTTTGATAGAAATATGACAATTTAGCATATCCTTATATACATCTAGTTCTTGATGGAATGATGCACATAACAGTTGTACCTTGTATAGATGATGGCACCTTATGAGCATATGAGATGTTAATCAAGATGTCATCCTTGTTGAGAGAACCTTCCTAAGAATATTTTAAGATCTTTTACCCACTAGAGTTCTACCAAAATTTACTAAATACATACAATTTTGTAGGAACGATGTGTTCTTTCTTATATTTTGAAGTACTTCCCTACCATGCTTGGAATAAGAGAAGTAGTCTTGTGGTGACCTAATATGATACCTTCAAAGTGGGTACAACTTTGGTATGGTTTTCATAGCCTTAGAAATTTTGGAGTTTGATTCCTTATGATAGGCCTTGATGTGTCCGAGATGCATGGTTGTATACCCTTTTTTGAGAAGTTAATTTTATAAGAATACATTCTTATCGTCTATAGTTACAATGCTATGCTCAATTCTTTGATTATTTTCTAGTTCACTACTCTAGATACCAAATGTAGCGTCGGTCATTTTAGGCCTACTCTGTCGGTTATATACTAAAACTTAAGTGGGAGACACTGTAACTAAATATCTTCTACGTCAGTTTCTACAGTAAACAACAACCAATGACTTAATTGTAGTGTCAATTTCTATGAAAGGAAAAATTGATGTAACAATAGTTCTATTCCATCATTTTATAATCAAGAAGTTGACAACATAATCTGATATCAATAAGAATTAGATTGTTATGGGATTGTACTCGTCAGTTGGGCACTAGAGAAATCAATGACTATAATATGCACCGTCGTGTCGATGGAAGAAATCATTGCTAACATATAGCTTGTGTCATTAGTTTTGTAAAGATAACTGACATTGTTCTCCCTTATGAATTAAAATTTAACGGATAAGGAGAGATGTTTTGTTATTTTTTTTTGAAAAGTTAATAATGCATATCTACATCATCGGTTTTTCTAAGACAACCGACGTTATAGACTTGTTTTTCTATAGCAAGTTTGCATATATATTATTTGGCTGTTCAATAAGATGCATAACCTATAGTTCATTAGAGCAACAAGTGCCATCTTGTGTTTAGCTTAACAACATGCCAACAATACTACCTGCAAAATCTGCAATAACAAATACATGAAAGAGTCTACATCCACATAATTAATTTACACACATGTAATTTCATCCTCATCCACGCCTCATTCCATTATCATACACATATGCACATACCCAATTCATTCATACACATGCAATTCCATTCTCATACACATGTACAAATACAACTCTCATCGCATTAATTTCTCTTCACATTCATTCACACACATATGCATATATACATACATCATTCACATATGCACTAACAATTCACTTGCATTCAACTACTAATTAATCCATGTGGCCATTAGGGATGAATGTGCCTTGTTTTCTGTGCTCATAGAGCCCCCACTAATGATCATCAATAGTAATTGGTCCTCAAAACATACTAATCAAGGTAAAAAATAAACATGCACTCTGATAGTTGAATTTTACTATTTTTGCAGCCACTTTAATGGTTACATGGCTGGATGTTTCTCCAAAGAGGCTTGTCATTGCACCTATCCAGTCCTTGTGGAGAGGTAGAGGTGCAAGAGTAGTAGAAGACTCAGAAAACCCAGAAATAGGCTGTTAAGAAGAAGACAATTGCTCTCTCTATTGGTGATGCCAGGAAAAACCACCTAGACCCACCCTATGGTCGTGTAATTCTTTGCATGCCTTTTTAGCATTGCATATAGATTGGTTAATCCAAATATATATTAATTATGTAATACATTAAATTATTTCTATTAATCATAATAATGTATTTGTAAGACTCCTGATCTTGCTTCCTGGTTGATCTTGCTTTTTTAGCATAATTAGATGCTTAGAACCTTAATCAAACCTTGTGATGTGCTTTTATAACATGTGACATGCTTATGTTTCAATTTAGGTCTAGTTTGGATGTTGTTTGAGCTAGTTTTTCATTTATGTGCTTGTTTTTGACCTAGATACAATTAACCCATTTCTGAGGATTTTCTTGTTGTTTTCACATGCTTGTTGAGCCTCACATGTTTTGGCATTATGTTGGAGAGAGTGATACCTTGTTAGACTTGTTTCATCTTTGTTTGAGTGATGTCATGTTGTGTGTTGATGTTATAGGTTTTGCTTGGATACCCTATGTGGATGCTTGACCTTGATGCATGGTTGAACAATGAGCTTTGGTTTTGGAGGTCTCCAAGAATCTTGCGATCCATGGTTCTTGGCGGTCGATGAGGTCAAAGTGTGCCTAGTAGTCTTGACATTCGATGAACCCCGGAACCATCTTTGGTCGCCAAGAAATCTAGGGTTTGATTTAAGCGACGTTCGCTCCTTTGATATTTAGTGATCGATGAACCTTTGGGTCACCTTGGACACTAAGAGTCTTCAGTAGTCAATGAGGTTTTCTGGACCAGGTTGGTCACTAGTTTCCTTGGTTTTAACGCCCCATGTTGCATGTTGAGATTGGTGCTTGCGTGAAAGATATATGGTGGACACATGACATGTTTAGTTGGACACCTAACCTCTCTTCTCTATCTCTCCTACCCTTGTCTATATAAACCTCTCGCCTTGCATTCAACTAAACCGCTTGCTATCTCTCTCTCTTCTTATCCTTGGAGATCGTCCCTCTTGTTCTTGGTGGTAGAGGTAGAGCTCAAGCTTATAGGAGTGGTCGAACCTCTTGCATGTTGGGATAAGGTTTGGAGCAACCCTTCCTTGGTGGTCGTTTGGTGATCTTTTCTTCTTCTTGATCTTATTAAGTGATCTCCATCTCTTGACCTTCACTTCCCTTATCTACCCTCTTCTTTTTTCTCTTCTTGGCCGAATCCATGGTTTTCCATGGTAGTGCTTGAGTTGAGCTTGAAGAACTTCTCTCTTCTTGGCTGAATCCATGGTTTTCCATGGTAGTGCTTGAGTTGAGTTGAAGAGTTTCACTTCTTATCTTTTTGGCCTAGGGTTTTGCTCTCTTTCCTACGCACTTTTGACCTAGGGTTTGTTTCCTTCTTGGAGGTGATACTAGCTTGATCGAAGGTGGTGATCAAGATAGTGTTCTCTCTCTTTTCTTGGAGCTTCATTGTTTTTGGAGTTGTTCTTCATCTCTAAGGTGAGTTGTATAACTTTCTCCATAGTTATTGTTTACACTTTACCTTACATGCAAGTCATATATCCTTGAAACCATGGTTCTAAGCTGAAAGATGATATCTATGATTTAGAGTTTATGTTTTATGGGGATCTTGAACAAGTATCTTTCTTTTGATAAACCCTAATCTTTATGCATGATTATCTTGCTTGATAATGGAGGTTTGATCCATGCATGCATGTTCTAAACAATGGTTTCTCTCGCTCTTAATCATGGCTTTGTTTTCATTCATGGTGATGGTTGACATTAGGGTTTTGGAGTTGACTTTCTTCATGTGTTTTACACCTTGGTGGTTTTCAGTTTCATGGTCATGCTCAATCTATTTTGGATTTTTGAGGTCACCATGAATGTTGGTAATAGTGGTTGCCAAGTTTGGATCATGCAGTTGTTGAGTTTGGTCTCATTTCTATGCAGTCAATGAGTTTCTTCCTTATGTGGTCACTGAACCTTAGACCTTAATGATCGTTCATATCTTGGGTTTTCAGAGGTTGATGAAGATCATGTATGATTTAGTTTTCATCGGTCGATGAAGATCATGTATGATCTAGTTTTTAGCGTTCGATGAAGATCATGTATGATCTAGTTTTCAGCCATCATTGAAGATAATGTTTTGATCTAGTTTTCAGTGGTCAATGATCATGTTTGAACCCATGTGGTTGCTGAAGGTGATTCATCTCTTCAGCCGATGAAAAAGGTGAGTCCCATTCTTAGCGGTTGATGAGAATTCTTGGACTTGTGTTTGTCTTATGTGGTTGACTTTATGATGATGATAGTTGACCTTCTTACTTCCAAGAATGTTGGAGATGGTGGTAATTAGGGTTTACACCTATTGCCATTTTGAAACCCTATTTTGTATTATAATGGTGAACCTAACCCTAATTTCAAGAATATAATGATAATGCTTAGCTTGTTTGAGTAATTAGCATGTTTATAGAGTACTTTCTCTCTCTTAATGTTGTAATCATAATTTTCTATAGATAAGCATCATAACTAATTACGTAATTGTTGTAGCACTTATGTAGAACATGTATGATGATGATGATGTGCCTTGTTGTGGCATGGAGAGATAACGATGATCTTGTTGGGAATGATATGATAGTTCTATGACCTTGAGTATGGTCTTATGCCTTAATTGAGGTGCTATCCTCTGTGTGATGTGAGAAGGGATGGGTATTCCATGGTGATGTGATAATGGTGATGATCTCATGAGTAGAAGTGAACGGTACCATGCGGTGATGTGACAAGTTTATGTTTAAAACGTTTTATATCTTCTAAAGTTGCACTCCACCTATGTTTGTAGAAATCTTTTAAGGTTTGCTTGTAACTTGATTGATGCAATAAAAAACACCCAATTGGCTTTAACTAATCAAGTAGAACCCTAATCATGTAGTTTCCCTGGCCATAGATCCTTTCCAATGTATGAACTTGTTGGATGGTGAAATGAGTATTCCTAAGGGAGATCAAAATGCATATTATTGAGTATGCGAGGTGCACGTGACTGTGTGCTTGTCATATTGATCCCAGGTGTTTGGAAGATGACTACGGTCATGCCTTGGTATAAGAACGATTGCAGTCGTATCTTGGAGTTTATATATGTGATATTTTTTAGGGCAACAATAATTGTACCTCAGTAATAGGGTTTCATATCCCAGTGTCTAGTTTTGTGACCTATATACCATGGTGGGCTAAGTATTTTGCAATTTGACCTTATATCTCACCATGGTGGACTCATACTGGTTGAGGGTGTAGGAGATCCTAGGAGTCTGACTCTCCTCAATTTTGTATGACACTGATTTTAGCTTAGCACTGGTCAGTTGGAATTAAGTGGTATACCTCAATTTCATAGGGTACCAATAAACGACGTAATATAGTCATGTAGTATATTTTCTTAAGGTTAAACACACTGCACATTGGATGTTCAACCCTTGCCATTTTTCTTATACTATTTAGTAGGTGATAGACTTACATTTTCTTCATATTGCTTCCAATCATATATATTTCTATGCCTATCCGACTAGCATCCTTAACCTGCCTAACTTTTGTAACCAGTTTAATTTATTCGTTTAGGTGAATCTGCTCATCCTATTTAATCATAATATATCTTCTATAAATATAACCATTGGTTGAGAGTTATATCTCTCATTGGGACATGAGTCTCATTTTGTGGGTTACCACATCTTTTTAGGTAGTTGTCATCGACATAGTTAGGATCGTGCTATTGAGGAAGAGCAGCTTGGAGATCAGTAGATGCAAAAGGTTGTATAGCTGTTGTTGTTAGTAGTAGAGTCTTAGTATCATCCATGTACTCTCAGGTCCAGGAAGGGATGTGCTTTGCAAACATTTGTATATTGACACGTGGTTTTGATATTGTGCCTTTGTTGTATATATGTCATGAATATGTGGAATGTGATATTTTGTATACAAGTTATGGCTTTATCCACTAAACATACGTAAATACCTAGTTTGGCATGTAATATGAGGCAGGATGATGGACTTTCTTGCAATGTTTCTGCACATGATAGATATATGAATCGGTTTTAATTTATCCTATTTTTATGTGTAAGACAAATTAGTAGTTGATTGTGTGCTTTATTTTGAGTAATCGAGTTTGTGTGGTATAAGAGCTCTAGGTTCACTAATTCTATAGGGACATAGGACTTAGGTTTGTGTCTGCTCTTACGTTGTCCAACATATCTGATCATATCTTCTGCTTATGCAGATATGTCTCGAGCATGAGAAGAGCATGTTGAGAGTAGCTATGTTGCACCAGGAGGTGGCGTTAGGAGGGTGAAAAAATATGGGAGAGTGCTAGTGACGGGGCCGGAGCAGCCAACGATGCCTCAGTTCGACCCAACTACCATGGCTAATCCCACTTTCCAGTCCATGCTTGGACAGTTGAGTTGATGGCCATGATTTCACACATGGAGGATAGAGCTCCCTACCCCAGTGTAGGGCAGTTGTATCCAATGCAGAATCTTAGGATTCTGGGAAAACATTTGAACGATTGAGAAGCGTTAGAGCCATCGAGTACGCGGGTACGACGGGCCTGGACGATGAGGATATGTGGCTGACGGAGCTGGAGAAGGCTTTCAAGATCCTTAATATCTGGTAAGAGGACAAAGTGAAGCATGTTGTGTACCTATTGAAGGGCATTGCTGTCCATTGGCAGGCCATTAAGGAGGAGAAGAGACCCAGAGTCGCGATTAGTTGGGAGGAGTTTTGGTGGGAGTTTGCAAGATGATACTTCTCAGAGACATATCTTGATGATAATATCTCATAGTTTGAGAAGATTCGACAGGGTTCCATGAAGATTAACGAGCATGAGGCCAAGTTTATGGAGTTGTTGAGGTTCTAACCTCACATGGTAGCGACAGATAAGGAGAGGATCTATGAGTTCAAGAAGAATTTGATCATGAAGCTGGCAATAATAATATCTGCCTTGGAGAATAGGGAGAGGTTCTCTACCTTTGGGGAGTCGGTGAGAAGGATATATTAGTCTACTATTGAGAAGCATGAAGCCAACGCTAAGAAGAGGCCAGCTTAGTTCCAGGGGCAGTCTTCTGGAGGCTTTAAGAAGTTGAGGTTTTCTTCACTATAGTTGTAGCAGAGGTCAGTTTTCACTGAGTCGAGATCACACTTGTCATCTCAGTGGTCCCTGAACGAGGACAATGGCCATAGTTTTCCACCACACAGAGCATGAAGTACAATGTCAGTATAAGTGATAGGGTCGTCTAGGCCATGGCACGAGGCTAAGACCTATTATTGGTGTGGATAGACTAGGCATACAAAGTTGTTTTGTCCTATGAAGGACGAGGAAGTGACACAACAACCGAGGCAAAGTCAACAAGGTTCTCAATAGTAGCAGTTAATAGTGGTGGTGGAAGAGGATGCAGTCAGGAATCACATACATGATCCTCTGGGTAAGCTAGCAGGAGACATGGATGACAACATGTGACAACTCGATTCTATGTTATGAGTCAGCTGGAGGGAGTGGTCATTCCATGGGTCATGATAATTCAAATGGAACTTTTTCATTCTGATTTGTCTACTTCTTCTTTTATATCTATTTTGGTTGGCTCGGGTGAGACACACTCTTTCATCACCAGAGAGGTGATAACTAGTTGTAATCTACCTATTTGTAGTAGATCTGATAGCCTTTTGTTAGAAATCCCACTTGTTGGTTCTGTTGAGTTGCACAAAGTGTGTCCCTCCCGCATTCTTTCTTTCATCAAGGTTAAAGATGTCCTATAAAAGTTCATATACTTAATGGAAGGATCCTTTAAAATAGAATTGTGTGTATCTTTGAAAAATAGAGTATATCATAGCTATGTCCTTCCAGATGAAATCTTCAATGGTAGAATCAACTTATGCCAAAATTCTACAATTATTTCCAGTTTTCCATGACCAAACATCCCTAAATGAAGCCTGAAAGTACTATGATTGTTTCCAATAGGATTTCCTATTGCATCAAAGTCAATGGCCATCTTTGGACCTTTGCCCCATTACATTGATAACTTGTTCATCAAGGTGATACCTTTTTTACTTGCTTGATCACACTACTCCTCAGCAGACCCAACAAAATCCTTAGGGTACTCATCCTCAAGATGTGTATCCTCAAGGTTATCATTGTAAAATAGTCAATAAACACATATAAGTGATAAATAATGTAAAATACACATCTAGCATATGAAACATATATAATTGTGATAGAGAATGTAAAATGCACAACTATGAAATAAAATAATACATAATTTACACCCGACTCATCCTCACATCAAACACCAACTAAACAACTTCATATTGAAAATAGTCAAGAAGCATAGATATGTGATAAGGAATGTAAAATTCACATCTAGCATATGAAACATATATAACTATGATGATAATGTAAAAACACATCAAGCAGATCAAACATTTAAGTGATAGATAATTTGAAATACATACCTATAGTATTGATTGGATCATTGATCAATTAATATTGATTCTATGTGATCTTAATGCATATATTCATCAATGTCAGCTTCAACATTTATAGTTGGCAAGTCATATAAGAATGGAATGAAGTCATCATACTTGTAATAGTACTCTTCTTCATATGTAGGATCTGTAATGAAAAACCTTTTCCCATGAAGGATGACATACCATTTTCCAGTTGTAGGATCATCGATATAGAATACTTGCTTGTCCAGTGATGCCATGATGAATGGTTCCTACTTCTCGCCAATATTTTTAAAATTTACTAATGTTAAACTCAATTCATCTACTACAACTCCTTTTTTGTTATTACACCAATTATGCCTAAAGAAGGGAAATCTAAAATATGTCTAGTTAAATTCCCATATGTCTTCAATGACACCTTAATAAGACATTTTAGCTTCATGTGGACTCTTATCCATTGTAGTTGAAAAATACAATGAATATGCCTGAAGGTGACCACACTGTTTTGTAAGACACTCTTATCATATTGACATTTTGTGTTCTATGAAAATCCATTTATGTCAAACCCTTCGTATGATATAACATTCATTTTTGGTTGAAAGGAGAGCCATTTGATATTTTCAACAACAATTTTTGGTATTTGAGATAGTTGATTATGTTTGATAGAAGACTTGATCTTCAGACCACCTAATAAATGTTTGATTATGTTGTCTAGAAAGCCACTTGTAACAACCCCTCCCCCTATTATCCCCTATTCAGACGGATCTAGAGGGCAAGTTTCATTACCATAAATACATGATAGAGGTTTATCGAGTAAATATAAATAATTAATAATTTTTCACTAAATTGAAAAGAGTTTGTATAAGATACACTTTCCATGAAGGAATTGCATGATATGATTTTCTAGAGATTGCAACATGAAATAATAACTATCTAATTAAATTTTCTAGAATTACATTACTTCTAGTTCATTTGGTGCCTTCTTCTCTGGATGTCCATTTTTCATTATGATAGCAGATTATCCTAAAACGCTGAGAAAATAGTTCAGTTAGTATAACAAGTTATTGTAACACCTGGGCCCACTGCCCAAGGCTCTAGCAGAGTTTCAAGAATGATGACTGGCCCCATGGACCCCACTAGCCTTAACTGCACACTTTTGTCCACTCACGCGCAAGCCAGGATTAACTTCCCGACTGGTCACCCATCCTAGTACTACTCTAAGCTGAGCACACTTAACTATGGAGTTCTTAGTGATGGGATCCCGGAAAAGGAGGTGCACATTGGTGATATGGGTAGTCCAATCATTCCTTTTAAGATCAACTTATCTGAGGCCTCAAATCCTGGGATGTTACAATCTCCCCCACTTAGACTCTTGACATCCTCGTCAAGTCTCAACTATATGGCCTCATAATCTGACCCCATTTCAGTACAGACCCATAATGGCCCATGGACACCCAACTCCCGATCACGACATACCAGTGCAAGAGTGGCTATGTCAACCATGGACAACCCTTTCCTACATACCTAGACCGCATGACTCAAGACTGACATGTCACATGCCCATGTGGGCCCCACCTACTGGAGGGGTTATGGCTCTGATACCATTTGTAACACCTGGGCCCACTACCCAAGGTTCTAGCAGAGTTTCAAGAATGACGACTGGCACTCATGAACATGCCAGGATTAACTTCCCGACTGGTCACCCATCCTAATACTACTTCAAGCTGAGCACACTTAACTATGGAGTTCTTTAGTGATGGGTTCCCGGAAAAGGAGGTGCACCTTGGTGATATGGGTAGTCCAATCATTCCTTTTAAGATCAACTTATCTGAGGCCTCAAATCCTGGGATGTTACATTTATACTGGTATGTGGGGGAAACAAAATGTTTGCCTCTATGTGTAAAAACATATTCACAACAATTATCTTAATAGAATCAAGCTTAAATTTTTAATCATAACTACTCAACCTTGATCTATCCAACTTCTATGAAACCCCTCTGGGGTATTGCCCCTAGAATGGACATAGGCCACCTTCTTCCCTCAGGTGCTAAGGTGCCATATTAGTCTTCCCTTATTCAGGCGGTTGACCCTTGATGATCCTCTACCCCAAAGGCTTAATCATAATTTTCCATATATTTCATACATTCATAGGATGCATAAGGTTCAAGCTAGTCATGTCCATGTAATGTGATAGCCATAGTGACTTCATAGTTTGTAGAAATTATATAAACAATCAAATGCTCAATTTGCAATAGTCTGGCAAACTTCAGAAAATGTTGGAAAACTAATGCGAGTGATCTTAGGCGTAACCACATACCTTTCTCAGATGTACTTGTTGTCCAAGGAAAACCAAAAAAAGAAACCAATCAATCAATTAACTTGGAATTAAAACATAATACCCATGTGTTACTAATTCATCCAAGATCCACCATTAAGACTGACTTGGGTTCCAAGTAAGGGTTCCATTAGGGTTTTACTTTCCTAAACTTTATTTCTGACCTTTCATACATTTTTGGTTTATAAACCCTAATCTTAACATTAATTGCGCTTTTAATCTCAAGGAAACCCTAATTCATCAATTTAGTGGGTTATTAATCTCAAATTAGGTTCAAGTTGTCCTTTTTATCCTAAAAGATAGATCGTTGATTATTAAGATCAATTGAACATGTTAAAACCATCAAAACCTAGAGATTAAGGTTTTCATTCATTTAACACATTATATATAGAAACTTTGGGTACTTTTTGAACTAGAGGCATATCTAGGTCATGATTATATTTTTATTGAATTCCTCATATCTTTTTGAGTAAAATTCATATATTACTTTTTACTATTGGATGATCCTACTATTTATTGTAATTTTTTACAAAATTTATGTACGTGGACCAATCGCAGGATGCCACCTAGGCATGGTGTCCTAGTCCAGGCCTTGCCAACTTGACTTGGCCGAACAGTAGGCTTGCACCACCTAGGTTGGGAACTTGCATGGCCTCTCTTAGAGGGCAAAGAAAATAAGGAGTGAAAGGGTGATAATTCCCTTACCTATTGTGAAGAGGTGTCACGATAGATTAGTCTTTCCCCTCCCTGTCTTGTTCTTGCTCTAGTTCATCTATGAGAAATCCTGATTAGTCAATAGAGGAGTTGAATTCAGGGATTCCAATTTTAGAGTGACAAGCAAGTGTGCTCTCTCCTTCTCATCGACCTAACAAAGACAATGAGCCCCTAAATTGCCCCGGAGGTGGTCTGGGCGAAGAGAACGGCAAGAAGACCCCCTTTGCTACACAAGGAGGTGTCAGAGAGGACGATGGTGGGGCTATTTGTGGAATTGAGGATAGATAAGAAAGTATGAGAGTCGGGAAAGCTTCACAGATGATTTGATGATCTCGTAGAGGGTGACTATGCCCCGATATATACCCTTTGTGTCGGCTGGACGCCCCATGGCTGGAGAATTAGGAGAAACCTCTAGAGTCCTCCAAACTTGGTAAAACTTGGGGTAGGTGAGTTCGTCCTGTTCTCATGAAGACAATGGGCTACTTTCCAGATCTGACCGTGTAATGAAGAGGGAGAAAGGAGAGGAAGAATTCACTTTTGTTTCCTTCTTTGTTTCCTAAACTAAGCGAGGGTAGGTGATGAGTGCATCACCATTGGATCACAGATCCAAAGGCCATCATTCCACATGCTAAATAAAAGGGTCAAACATGATTTTTCTAAATCGGTACTTATATTGTGACATTTAATGTGAATCCTTTCACTTTAGGGATTCTTGAAAAATCCATGATTCCTATTCCATTAATCCTTTTGATCCCAAATTTTAAAGGAAAGTTCATAATGACATTATCTAATTATGGACAAGGTTGGAGACTAAAAATAGAAAATAAAATATGCTTTTCTAAATATGCAAGTCTTCCTCTTATAAGGCATACATTAAGCATTAATTCAATCCTTTTCTCTTTCTTATCTTTTCTATTTTCTTGATTTTAATTACTTTTCTTATTAGCAACCATGTAAAATGTAAACCCAACCATTAATGGTCATATATGCCACTTTTTAGAGAATTCTACATAATTCTTACAAGTATATCACTTGTTATCTATTATCCTTTGCCTTTTTATTAATATTTGGATTTTCTTCTAATCCTTTTCCCCATATTTCATTATTGGATTAACAAAACACTAGAAACCACAGATTTCACCACAAAGTGGAATTTGCAAAAGAAAGACATACTTTTAAAACAAAGCACAACATATTTCTAATATGTCCTTTTTGTTCAAATAATTGCATTTCAATTATACAAGTACACATGAAAAACCAAGTTATAAAAGAACTGGCTCAAAGATTTCTTATCTTGAAAAAATCGGTGTGTTTGGTGACATAAATACCTAATTCATTGAGGTTGTGTAAAACATACAAGTGTGCTTGTTCCCATAGCTAATGACTTATTACTTACACTCGTACTCGTAAAGCCTCTTTGTTAGAATAGGCGTCAATATTCTTTGCATTTATAGGAGTTTCCTTATAACCCAAAAATTCATTACACCACAACCTCCCTAACTACATAACCCGCAATAATACTCCCTTTAGGATGATAATTATTTCAAATATCACCTTCAAAAATACTCATGTACTGTTCAAAAGGATACATACAATGTATGGAAATTGGACCCAACATTTTCACTTCCTTAGTTAAATGGACAACAAGATGTACAATGAAATAAAAGAATGAAGGATGGAAATACATCTCAAGATGACATAGGGTAACAACCACTTCTCTTTACAACTTATCAATATTAGTAGGATCAATAACTTTTCTACACATGGTGTTGAAGTAGAAACAAAACCTTACATACTTCAGTAGCATAAGTTGAATAGCCACAGGAAGTAGACTGTGACATATTGGATCTATAATCGTCTCTAGAGGGGACGAATAGAGATGAAACTACTTACACAAAATTCATTATACCTCCAAGATATTTCTAAGATAATATGTCAAGCATGAACTTTAAGTGCAAGTATACATGCATAGCAAGGAGAGAGAGATTGAACATGCACAAGATAACACAACTTATTTATAGTGATTCCAACCTCCAAATTAGGAGATGTACATCCATTACCTAGAGAGGTTAACCTATAGGATTTTCAACCTTGTCTCTCTCCTTATATTCCATTATAAGAGTTACAATATAAGACCTGCCTTTTATAGGTCAAGGGTACCTAGAATTCCTTTTAGGATCAAGGAACCAATAACCTTACAAGGGTCTTACCAATCCATGACCAAGAGTCTTCTACCTTACCAAGGACTTACCTACTCTACTCTTTCAATGAATCTTTGGCCTTCTCAAGGACTTACCCATTCTTGCAACAAGTCTTCCTCCATCAAGGATTTACCCACTCTTGACTTGGATCTTCTACCCTTGATCTCACCTTCACGAAGGAGAAGCTTTCACCAACGGACTCCTTCCCTTCTTCTTCTTCACATCTCTTACCCAAGAGAGAGAATCTTCATCTTCATGGTAGAATGAGAGATTGGGCAGTGGAGAAAGTGAGAGCATCACAAGATATACATGTAGGAATTGATCTCTTACACATCTCCTACTCACTCTAATGGATGTAGCAAGTGATTAAGCTTGTGAGAGTGGATGAAGGCTTTTGGAGGCAAATTTCTCTCAATTATAATATAGGGACCTTCATACTGCTTTTTTAACTATGGATGAAGCCCCAAGGGATCCTATTCATATTTGAGATTGCCTACTAGCTAGTAGTGACATTTATGATCGAATTCTATCCATTTTGGGTGTTCCTACAAATATATTTTCAAGTTTTACAACAATCCAACAACTAGAAACACTTTTCTGCACTTTTTCATGCATTATTTTCGGATGAGTTTCCTTTTAGAAAACTCAACCAACGACGATATATGACAAGTCAAAGTGTAGGTGTCGATCGAGTTGCCATCAGGACAATCTCGGTTGATCCTGGGAATTTGACAAAATCCATACATGTTGTCGGTTGAGTTGTCACCAGGACAAACTCGGCCAATAGGCCAACCTGTATTCACTTTTGACGAATGTCCAAAAAGTTCTTAAACATTCAAATTAAGTTATCTTGATTTTATCTAAGCTTAATTATAAGTCATACAATCAGTAAAAGTGATATACATCAAGGATCTATGGAGGAAACTATCTATTCTTCAATTGTAATCTTTATGCATGTATGACTTGATTTCTCCAAGTCAGGATGTGCAAGTTTGGACATTTGAAGTGTGTCTATCTAATTTGAAATCACTCAAGTAGAAGAATTAGATATATGAGTGGAATGGATGGTCATAATAAAAACAAGGGTTTAGTCAATTTAGACCTTGAGTCAACATGACAATCATAAGATTTAATACCTATCAGAGTCAGATCCTTCATTGATACTAATCTGTGAATATTGGAAGAGTATATATGTAGTACCTTAACAGTAAGGAAGCACTCACAAAAAGTTCTCTTCTCCTATCTATACTAGTGTTACAAGCAAGAGGTTAATATGATTTTAGATTAATACTAACTTCTGTTGTTAATTCTTTCCTTATACCCATTTTACTGGATGACGACATCTTTAGTCTTACCTCACATATTAAATAAGGTACCAACAAAGCTATCATAGACACTTTTTATAACATGTATGACATCGATATAATGCTTATCTATTTGAGAACTCCAATAAGAAGGATCCTAGAATATTGGCATGGTTCTTAAATAAAGATTTGTCACTCCGTGTGGGAATAGTATATTGTGATCTCTTACCAAGTGCATTGACAATGTCTTTTACTCTTTTATAAACATTCTCCCTGGATATTGGCTTAGGCACTCTGTTCCTCAATTGATCCATTGAATGTTTTACTCAACCTTCAGCAAGGATACACTTTGGAAGAAACCTTTAGTGACCATGATATACACTCTTTCCACCATATTTGTAAAGAAGTGAAATCACTTCCTTAATAAAAATTTGAATAACAAAACATCTAGTCCATACACACTCAGATAGTATGATGGAGTGGGTATAAAATTTTTAAATCTTTATATAATGGTAATAAAAGACCAAAGTATAGTAGGGGAATAAAAACATGACTATATTCAATTATAAAACAAAGGGAACATCTTAAACTTACTTCATAAGGATCCATGTGGAGGAAATCTAAACCACCTCAAGATTGTCTCCAAGCTTTAACTTCACAATCTAAGTCTGGGTCCACATGCCGTGCATCCAAGTCTTCCACCTAGGGTTGGAAGCATACCCCAGTAAAAGAGAAATAATAGGATACATCAACAAAGGCTGGTATGTGCATACTAAAAAGTAAGTTGAGCAATATAAGGATATAAAGGACATCAAATGTAAAGGCTTCCCATGCAAGAGATAAGGACTACCCAAAGAGGGCATAAAAGATAAGAATCATCAACACATATAAAAAAGAAGATACTTGCCATAATCAAAACAATAAATATTGTACAATACTGACACATAGAGAGAGTAGTAGGGCACACACCCCACAATCCACATCAATAAACCTGCATGCATGTGAGATAAACATAGCCATAAAACAATATAAACACAATTGGCGGCCAACCCCCATAAAGCTGAAGCCTGATAGAGAAAGGAATACTGCCAATCTCCCAAATATATAAAACGGGTCAAGACACACATCTTTCCCTAGGTATGAGGTTCCTTGCCGTCCCAAAAGAGCAGGAAATATCACATCTGCTATAAACAAAACCAATGCAATTACACTACTCTAATGCTACTGAATCACATAGCATGTATAATGTAGAGGCAAGTAGAAAGTATAGTCAGAATTGTACAATGTTGCCATCACACAATGGACAACACATACATATAACATCCACTTCAAAGTGGGCATATATCACCAAGTAAACTTCCACATCACAGTGGGCATATATCAACAAGTAAACTTCCACATCACAGTGGGCATATATCAACAAGTAAACTTCCACATCACAGTGGGCATATAATATCAAAAGTCCAACATGCACCAAGGCATATGAAATAAAGTCAAGAGAATATCTATGATCACAAGATCACTAACAAGTAAGATAGTTCACAAGAACAACGATAACAAGAGATAAGAGCAATGTGTATAGGCTATTGTCCATAGGACCACGAGAAAGATGAAGCATAGGTTAATTGCTCAAAAGAATAATTGGGGATGCAAACATACCTCAACTTCAGAGCCAAACATCCAAAGACACTTCTAGGTCCAAGCCTAGGCTTCCAAAGCACCTATTAGCATATATATGGGATTAGGGTTAGATTTATATTGATTTCATAAACCCTAAAAACCTCCTTTTTATTATTATGTGAATTAGGTTTTCAAAACTATTCCATATTTTAGGTTATATTTTCCTGAGTTCAAAACATATTTTATTATATTTTTCTGACTTATAAATTATTAGTTATGAATTATACAAGTTATTATCTTATTTAATTAGATCCATTAAATGACCCCTTTAAAACATTAGATTCGGGCGACAAAACTAACACCATTAGAAAGCTTGCATTTTTCTAAATCCAACAAGTATTTATTTATATTTTTCTGACCAGTAATTAATTAGTTATGGATTTTTGAAATTCGGCCAAATAGATAATTAGATGAAGCCAAAACGATTGCAAGTGAAGAGAGAGAGAGAGCGGGTCCAGGCCTGTGACTTGACCTAATAAGAAGTGGCCGCATCACCAGTAAACCTCTCGGTTGACCTCTCCCACATATAAGGAAAACAGAGAGCGAAAAGATGATACTACCCTTGGCTCAAAAATAGAAAAGAAAAGGACGATCAAGGGTAGAAGAGGAAATCGAGCCCAAGCCATCATCTAGCTCCAGCGCTCGCCATGGCTGCAATGCATGAAGCAGTTGCGACGGCCGAGAAGCCAACCGCCGATCCATGCATCAAAAACACCACCAAACATCCCATCTGCCTCCGCGAGGGACCTGGGAACTCAAGGGAACCACTATCGTTTCAAAAGCTCGACAGAACGATACAGATACACTCTGACATCAACGACCACATAAAAGAGGGCAAAAAAAGGGAAACCCAAGATACTCACCCTGGGAACCAATTAGTTGAGCCAAAAGCTTCGTGGGGACATCAACATCATGAGCATCTCCTTACCGGTGACCAAGCAGGTTCCAAACTCCAGGGCGGCCAACCAACAACCGACGGTGGCAGCCAGAGTTGGGGAACCATACGCACTGCTCAACGAGCCCAAACCACTGCAGCCAACAAGCTATGGGGCCTCGGAGGAGGTCAAGGGATCTCTTTCCAATGGTCCGGTGGTGAAGGCCGGCGAGGAACGCCGAAATAGAGTAATCAGAGAGAAAATAGGGGAGGCCTGCAATGGCTCGCGAACTGTGTAACAAAGCCCCGAACCCAGGTATATATATAGAGTCATCATGACCGAGAGGAAGAGAGGGACACATTGGAGAGGGAATCAAAGAAGGAAAGAGAGAAAACGGGGAAAAAGAATCGGAGAAGGAAAGACCACAGGTTTCATGTCCCTGTGTGCGAGAAACGAAAGAGGAAACAAAGAAGCGAGAGGTAGGAGAGAGTACAGATACCACACGATCTAAATCCACCTCTCCAAAGAAGCCCGGTATTCCAAAGCCAGCGTGACACATCAAATATCGAATCTGATTAAATCAAAGTGGGACCACATTAATGCACCTTTTTCTCTCTCTTCGATTTAGGGTTTTATCATTATCCAAATTAAACCAAAATTTGCAAATAGATTAAATTAGGCATATAGATTCCGATTATGCATTTAGTTTTGCCTTTTGGAAACTTTTAATGGGTTAAATAAATCAATTACTATTTTCTCTTTCCTCCTACATTAATGACATTAGGATTATCCAAATTTGATAAAACTTGACCCACAAGTCATAATTAATGTATTAGATACGAATTTTCCATCAATTTTATATTTTGAAGTTATTTGTGTATTTATTTAATATTTTGAAGGTTCTATACATTTTCTCTCTCCTGATTTAACCTTTTAAGCAAACTTTCTCCAAATTGGATGAAAATTCACCCAAAGGCTATATTTATTATGTAGATCACGAATCTAAGATTATTTTCCATTTTTAGGGTCATGAATTATATTTATTTATTAATTACACCTTTTAGGCAATTTCTCTTACCATATTATTTTGAGGTTGCCCAAATTAAATGAAAATTGACATGTAAACTTATTTTAATGTGTAGATTATGAATTTGAAGTCTATTATTTAATTTGAGGTTTTCTTACATGGGTTATATCATCCAGCCCATTAGAGGCCCATTAACCATATTATGCATGAAATTAAGTTATTTATCATTTTATTATCACCAAATGAATTATATGACATATTATATTATATTATTCATGCATTATATTATTAGGATCACTCTAACCTCCACCTAGTTTGGTAAAACCCAAAAGATCAAAGTTCTAGGGTAGGGTTTGAGATCCTGTATGTTACAATATTCTAGTCTTATTGAATCAATGTTCTCCTTCCATATAGGGAATGTTTTGGATCCTTTTATGATGTATCCGGACAACATAACATGCAAAAAAATGTCTGTCTATGTGAAGCATCATATTTCATCACACATTCTCCCCAAAGTTTCTTTAATTCATTAATTATAAGTTTGAGAAAAGCATTATTATCATTGCAAAGTTTTTTGGAGCCGGATATCAATAAGGACAACATGACATTCTTATTTTTCATGCACAACTATGGAGGAAGATTGCATAACAATCATAACATGCCAAGTGATATGTTGGTTGCTTAATTTATCATATGGATTCATCCCATCAGTACAAATCTCAAGTCTTAGATTCCTAATTTTTCACCAAATTCATGGTAAATTAAATTTATTCCATTATGGGTAATCAAATACATGTTGTAGGATATCATCATTGTTTTTCTTTACTTCTGCATGCCAAGATAAATGGTTCACATCTATGGTATTGGAAAATAAGTATTATAACCATGGTATGATAGGTAGATACCACATCACCTTGCCAGGAGATCTAGTTTTGGCCTTATCCAAATCATTTTGTACCTTGATGCAACACATTTTGGTCAATCCTTCAAATTTATATAGTCCTTCTAAAATAACACAGTCATTTGGCATGTATATATTTTCTTAGCCTCCATTCCCATTGGCCACAACATTTTCTTTTTTTTAATGTTGATATCGGAAGCTCCTTTCTTAAAGAAGAGTTTCTTTCAACAAAGACACAAATATGTGAGTCTATTATCTCTCCACCTATTGTTAGCTTTCAAGTATACAAACTCAACACAGTGCTCAATTTCATAAACTTATTACAATCTAAATATAACGGTCTCTTAGCATCATGCACAATGTTTTTAAATAAGGAAGGAAGATCATACGACTTACTCAACAACTATATAGCCTCACATCAACCATGTCTATCAGAATTGGTCCATTCACATCAATATCGGCAATATCTTCTTCAACACAAGTACCATTATCAACATCTATTGATCTCATAGTAGGAATCTCTCCATGCCAACACCCTTCTATATAGCATGCACAATCTCGTTGCACATGAATTGTAAAAAGCGCTCTCTCTTTCTATTGAATTGTAAAAAGAAGTTACAAGGCCCGTGTCAAAGAGAGTTGTCTGGCCCTAACCCATCATCAACATATGCGTGAAGAAAAGTATACATAAAAAAATGTAGGGATGTACACCTCACTCAATAACCTAAAAGCCCTAATAACCTTGGATAGTAACTTTTGAGAACTCAGACCCTTGTTTTCATGAACCCGCACGTTCCTTTTCCTCCAAGGACATACAAAACAATCATCACAGCCAAGTGAGATTCCTTTGTTCTCCATACAATAAGATCAGAAAAAGAAAATGGAATCTTCAGCTTGCAGACATTAGCAACACATTTCCACAAATCAATCACATAAAAACAGGTAAACATGAGATGATTAGAATCTTCATATCCAGCCATACAAAGAAAACAAATAAAAACCGTAGAAATACCCATCCTCATAACATAGTTTGAAGTCAGAATTTTGTTAGGGTTAGCATTATGGTTTGGAGATTAGGGTTCAAGTTTAGGGTTTTAGAAATTAAGTTTTAGGTTTAGTAATAGATGTGTACCACCTATCCCATTCTTAAACACTAATCTCACTAATAGGTGTATAACATGTATTCTGTTTCAAGAATGTTTCAACAACATTTCCCTATAGTTTTCCAATTACATTGATGTAGATGGGCAAATACGTGATGTGTGTTGTTTCACAACAAAAACTAGGTGGTTAATCCTAGAGTTTATCCTTTTTAACCACAAAATAACCAGTTAAGGTGATACATTTGTATAGAAAAGGGTCGATCCGCAGACGACATTTTTAAGATTTGAATTTATACCCAAATGCTTTTACACAAAAAGATGAAGAAAGTAAAGATCTATAATAGATGATTCATTATGCTATAACAAGGAAATTGAAGTTGTAAGAAAATAAAAGTTATGCTAGGAACAATTAAGAAAAGTTACACTAAAGACAAGAGAAAAAGAGCTATGGTTAGAACAAAAAGAGAAGAGTTATCTAAGAGCAAGAATTAAATTGCTAGTAATGAAAGGAGGCGATTGAAAGCAAGTGATTAAAGAAACAGGTTGAATAAGAGGAAAAAGATATCTATGCTTATGGGTTTTACCACCATAGTCAATGTGAAACAAGATCAAAGAAATCATATGATAAGCAAGATAGAAGAAGGCATGCAAAACATTCGTAAATGAATCATAAAAGATGAACTCCCTGTGAAACCATTGGTCCCGATGTTCATGGATCCTAGTTCAGTCATCCTATTAGAGATTTTTCTGAGGTCTCATCCAAATCCCCATGTGATTGGTTTTGTCACTCTAACTCTTGGGTTCCACGATCGCATATATCAAGATTAACATATGATAAAAATGAATTCATTAAAATCGATGATTATCCAAACCAAAAACCATCTATCTGATGTAGTCATATAAAACTTCAATATAAGTTACACATGGATAAGGGGCTACTCCCCTCACCTCGATAAGAAAACTACCTGGTAGCTATGAAAATTAAAGGGAGAACGAAGGAAGAAATAAGGGAGGTCATACACTAGAAAGGAAAGAATCCTAGGACTCTAGCTAGTGACTTTGAAATGATCACCGTTCTTAGTTCCTTTTTCCAAAGGAAGAACAAGAATAGAAATAAAGAAGAAATCTTGAGATCAAAACCAACTTTTATTAAAGAACAATGGAGTACACATGCAAGAATTGAAAAGACTAATGCTGAAAATAAATTGCAAATACACAAAATTGGACCCTATTCTTTGTGGAGGCCCCTCCTTTTATAGAGGAAGGGGGGGGTGGAAACCTTGAATGGGGGAGAAGAAAAGAGGAAGATGGCGGCTGCAGATTGTACTATTTGCATGCCACAAACCAGCCAGTTCGCAACCTGAACCGGCCAATTGGGGTTGGAATGGTGCATGCCCAAGGGGAAGCAATCAAACCCTAATTGAAAAGGTGGTGGAACCTTTGAATTGCAACTTGGGATTGAAGCAATCTTCGCATCAACCATCTGAGGAAGTCAGATGCTAGGTTGGGATGCAAAGGACATGTAACTGAGGGTTAAAACCCTAACATGAGTGGCAACGCCTTTGCATCTGACTTTTTCAAAGTTAGCTTGACACAACCATTTGGGCACATGAGATGACCATTTGGAGACACTAAAACGATCATTTGGAGTTCTTGAGACATGCACTTTACTGTTGAGATGGTGAGCGTCTAGGTAAGGTAAGTGCATGTTTGGTTCTGTGAGTGAAACAATGGGTTTAGATCATGAGCCGATCAACTCAAGTGGTCAGACGCTCAAGGTTTTGTCTTGATAGTGTGACCTACAAAATTATGAAAGAAAATAATAAAAAATTGCATAATGGGTTGAAAAGTGGGTAAATTGTGTTTAGACTAGAAAATTATCAAAAAAATTGATAAAACTCTATGAAAAGACTATGAAAGATATATTTAAAGAGGGATGAAAATACATTCATCAAAATACCCCAAACTTGAATCTTTACTATTCCTCAAGCAAATAAATCCAATTTACACTAGCAACATGTCTATCCTCACCCTCATAGTCATCACCTTTGTTACTTAACTCCAAATTTAGCCAAGCAACCTAATCTCCTAGAACCACGTAACACAATACTCTACATTTCCTATCAAAATAAATTTCATATCTTATTTCTAAATCAAGATTTTGTAGAAAAACAAACTTCATCTTACTTCTAATTTGACACACTCAATTTTTTTGTTTTTGTGAGTTCTTTGCACAGAAATAGGACAAAGAAGGGTTTGAAGAAAATGATCCCTCCTCTATTCGACTCATGATATATTTATTCATGGACTTGTGGCTACATTGGTCACTTTTTTGTGTGTGCTTCGGCATATTTTGATGGTAAGCCCCTTTTGAGGGGTATGGAAAATTGAGGTGGGAGCATGCCACCATGGACTTAGATTTTTGTTCGGAGGTGATTCTTTGCTTTTTCTTTCATAGAGAGCATAACTTATAAACCTCATTTTTTTGGAATGTGTCATTTAATCAGATAGATTTTTCATATCAATCACATTATGCAATATTTATGACATGTTAATCCATGGTTAAAAATAGAGAAAATTTATGTTTGGTTCTTATCAATTACATACGAATTGCCAACTTTTCCAAGGAGTGATGATAGTTTTGGGGTCCAAGGTCACATGGTGGTTTCAGTAATGGCAATTTGTAAAAAAATGTGCAAAAAAGATTTATTGAATTCAAGGGGGTACAATGATTACAATATATATTCATCGTGGCCAATTAGATAAAGGCCATTTTACAAACTAAGGAAATTTAAAGCATGGCCCACTAGATAAAGGCCCTAAGAGAAAAACAAGCTAGGGAAATTTAAAAGCAACTACATGAAAAAAATAAAAGATAAAAGATAATGTAAAAAGGAAAGATAAGGGAGGTGGAATAAGAACATACCACCACCTCCACCCTGTACTTAGAATTTTGCTCATCTCGAGAAAATCCCAAGCCTGAGACTGTGGGAAGAAGATCACGACGATGGTGGAAAATAAGGCTGTAGAAGAACGGAGGATGACACAAGGTCATAATATTGACTTGAGTGATTGCCTCAGAACCACTCCATCATCTTTTCTTGAGTGCTTTGAAACATATCCCGAAAAGGTTAGCTTACATCTATATACTAAGGAAATTTTTTTGAATCAAGCTTATTAGATTCCCACAGTTTGGGATGTGGCAAGCGATAGTTGTAGGGAAGCACAGTTGTATAAAGTTGATTATTTGTAGGGGCCGAGGATGGGCTTAAGTGTGTATGTTCATTTATTCCCCTATATTGGCCACTAATGTCAATGGGAGGTGGGTTGAAGGGGCAATAAGGGAAGTATCCATCAATGACATTTGGTTGCACTGTTGGAGTTGTGATTGGTAATGACAACTCACAAGGAATATGGGGAGAGTCAGATATAGGTATTTCAGGAAGGGAAGAGGGAGGAAAAACTGGGATGGTATGGGGTGCGGTGAGAAGTAAGGGAGAAGGTTGTAGGAAAAGGGGATCTTGAGTGGTGATGTTGGTCATAACAAGAGATGAAATAGTGGGAGGTGAGATTTCCATCTTCATAGGGCTAGATGTCTTGACCTTGATCTATTTCAAACTACAATTGTCCTCTAGAGAAATTTGTGATTCTGTTGTTGCTGCATCTGGTTGTATTCATCAATGCAGTTCATAAAGTAAGCTTCCTCTTCTTCCCTAGAATACTTCATGTTACCTCCTAAGATCTGGAAGTTGATAAGTTTGGTTCCCACTTGTAGGGTGAGAAGTCCTACCTCGACGTCGATGACCACTTTGGTAGTAGTGAGGAAAGGCCTTCAAAAATTAGTGGGTGACGATGGTCTTCCTTTATATATAAAACCACAAAATCACAAGGAATATAAAGCGTCCCGACTTTAATGGGCACATCATCAATAATACCCAGGGGCTTGGTAATGAAGAATCAATGAGTTGAATGCTCATGTGAGTGGGTCCTGCATCTGTGTGACCGAGTCACTTACACATGATTAATGGAATGATGGAGATGCTAGCTCCCAGATCAACCAATCCTGATTGGTTGGTAGAATCGCCAAAAGAACAAGTGATCCCAAAGGATCTGGGATCTTTAAGTTTGTATAACATCTTGCTTTGGATAATGTCCGACGTGGTTTTGGTTAGCTTTATCATTTTCGATTCTTCTATGGTGTATTTGTAGTTTAGCAGAGACTTGAAAATTTTAGTCCACACGGGAATTAGTGTCATAGCATCTAAAAGCGGGATGTTTATGCAGAGCTTCCTCATGGTGTCCTTAAATTTGTTGAACCTGGAGTCCAACTGGGTCTTCTTCAACCATCAAGCATAGGGTAGACATGGCTTATAGATAGGCACCTCTTCTTATGGAGGAGGTAATGCTAGAGGTTGTGGGACAATAACTTCATCGTCTTCCCCATGGTTAAGGTCTATGCAGGAAGAATTTGCTTCCTCTAAAGTGTTTAAGGCCTGATCGGGTGGTTACAGATTTGAGCTGTTCCGCATGCTTTGGGTTGTTTTCCAGTTGGCCGATAAAAGAACCAGTGGGGGGTTTTAGTTGAGCAGCAAGATGAGCTAACTGAGCGTCAGTTGTGTTTTGGTGGGTCTGTTGTGAAAGGACAATCTGTTCCAGAGCTGATATCTCCTCACTATCAGAGGGAGTGGGAGTATGTTGTCACATTTGTGGCTGTGGTTGGTTTAGATTTTGATATTTTTGTCCTTGGTAAGACCAGGGTTCTAGAAATTATCCCTATAATTCCCCTGGTTCTTGAGATTCCATTTAATGTTATTGTTGGGAAATACTAGTGGTGGACGATTGTTAGCTTAAGGGTGAGGGGATTTTTGTTGGGGAGGAATTTGAGGAGCATTTTCAACACCTGAAGGGTTTCCATATTGGAATCCAAGATGGTTTTAGGCTTGGTTTGGATTGTTATAAGACTGACCTGGTAAGCTATGAATGGATTTGAGGTCCTCCATTTGATGCAAGGGGGTATTGGAGAGATATTGGCATTGAAGACTGGAATGATCATACCCCTGGTAGATCCCATAGAAGGAGGTCATTGTCTTGACTTTATGGAGTTGCTCTCTCCTCTCATAGGCGTTAAAAGAGGATTTCGGGTGATCCTGTTTCAAGGCTAGAAGCCTAAGAGTTTTAGTCATATCTTTAATGTGGGAATTCTCCTCAACCATGACTACCTTGAGGTCTCCCCCAGATCATCGTCTAGCTTGGGTTTCAAAAGCACATTTTACAACCCCCAAGCACTATCAAGGTTCTAGAACATGAAATTTCCTCCGGATGATGAGTCAAGTAATTTTTTAAAGTCGTCATCAAGACCACGATAGAATATATCAATGAGTTGAGCTTGGGCGATTTCGTGGTAAGGGAAACATCAAAGAAGGTACCTAAACCTCTCCCAAGCTTGTCCTAGTATTTCATTGGAGACCATAGAAAAGAGAAGAATGTGTCCCCTAAATTCGTAAGGGAAGTGGGGAAATATTTGTCCAAGAATTTGGTTTGCAGCGCCTCCCAGGTGGTGACATGTTCTTCACCCTCCATGGCATTGTACCATCTCCTGGATTACCCTGAGAGAGAGAGAGAGAGAGAGAGTATTTGAACAACCTAAGTCTAATGACATCTTAAGAAACACCTAGGATCTTGGTTAAGGAACATAGGTCAAAAAAAATGTTGGCGGTGATCTTGGCAACTTTCACCTTTTTTGCCAAAAAAGGGGTTGGCTTGAAGCATTGTGATCAATTGGGTGGGGATCTCAAATTGGGGAGCTATGATTTCAAGAGGCATGACAGGGTGTTGTGCATAACCCGTTTTAGGAGTTGAATTTTTTTTATTGTTTTTGATGTGTAGTTTCCTTTTGAGAAGCTTCTAAGACCTCATGTTTGACCATTTATGTCATGCATAGAGCGGCTTATTGAGCCGCTCGTTCACCCATCATAGCCTCCCTTTGAGCGGCGACATCCTACTCAGCTATATGGTCTACCTTGTCTCAATCCATCCTAAGACAATTAGTTTGAATTAGATGGTGAAAATTTCTATCTATCTCTGGGTCAAAAATTGGTGGCACAAAATTGACACTCATCAATCGTCACATGCACAGTCATAACAACAAATATATAAGCATTGCAGAAAAAATCACTGTTGGAATGAAAACTCAGCAGAAAGAGGAGTATCACCTCTAGAATGGTACTCAAAAGGTAAAAAAGGAAAAAAAATTGTTCAAAAACTTTTTGGGGTTTGAAAAGTAACCCGTCGTCCCCTGCAATGACACCATTTTGATGTGTGTCATTTCACAACAAAAACTAGGTGGTTAATCCTAGATTTTATCCTTTTAAACCTCAACACAACCAATTAAGGTGATTTATTGGTATAGATGTTGGGTTTTAGGGGAGTCAGAGAGGGCAACGGAAACAAAAATTTCTCCTCCCAAATCCAGAATAAAGGAATCACGTCAACGTCTATACAATAGGAAGGATGGTTTGTAGAGGCATACCTTGTCCCGAGGCTTGATCGGTGGCGTTACCTCATGGCTTACGCGGTCTTCACCTCTGGTCTTGGACGGTGTCTGTGCAGCTCCTGATCTCACCAAGACTGTCGGGATTGACAACTATCCTCTGAGTGGCAGAAGTCTCCCGCCTCTGAAGTAGTCCACACGGATCGCCTGGAACTCCAATATCCTTATCCCATAAGGAATCGGAAGGAGTCATACCCTCCTATTAGCGTACTAGTCACTGACACACTCTCCTACCACCAGTTGCTTTTCTGCAATTGTCTTTCCCTCGTTGTGCCTCCCTTATTGGGTAGCACTTGCTCGGGCTCTCTCGGTTACCACAACCAAAGAGAACGAAAACTTTGCAGAGAAACTGGTGTTCTGATTTGTTCTTGAGAAGCCCCCACTACCTCTATATATATAGGAAGGTAATGGGACAAGGTTCTCTACCTCGGGCAATGCAGGATTAAAGCAGGAGTAGAAGGGTTATCTACATCAGCTGAGCCGATCGGTTCACACCCTGAAACGATCGTTTCGGGCCCTGAGCCGATCATTTGGGACCTGAGCCGATCGTTTGGTGCTCTGAGCCAATCGGTTCGCGGTCCTGATCCAACTCAAATTGACTTTCATCTTTGTTTCCGATTAATCAAATATTAATCCTTGTCCAAATCCAATTTGTGCAAGTGAAACAAATTGTATTTGCAAAATAGTCTTCTGACTTTCCAAACGATCTCGGTTGGTCACATGAATCGACCATTTCAACAATTGATCCGATCATTTCTTTGACACATGAGCCGATCGATTCACCACTTGAGCCGATCAGTTCATCAACCTGAGCCGATCGGTTCATCACATGAGCCGATCAGTTGGGAATGCAGACTATGCAAAATTAGTCAATTGCAGTTTCGATCAATCTGATACTCTAATCAATCGGTCCAACACCTTGAACACTATGATACTGAGCCATCAATTGATTGAGTGTTTAATTGAACTACTAAACTCCTTTAGTAATCAATCTAAACATCATTTTTGGATAAACTCCTCTTCCAGGTTAAATCCTATGTGTGTGACCCTGCAAGTCCATTTCACGTTGGTAGTGAAAGGCCATAACACTTATGACTTCACAAGCAAAGAGCGGTGCCTAGTCGCACATCAGTGCTACCCAAGTGAAAAGGAAAGTTGGAGAACAACTTTCAATCCTACAATCCGTGAATGGTGTTATAGTGAATGTATAATTCCTTTTTCACTGATATCCCGAATGAACTCAAGGCATGGAACAGTCATCCTTTCAGCGTTCATTCACTTTCTTGATCTCAGAGTAGATTGGAGGAGATATGTATGACATCAATATCACATACTGGTTCACACATGCGTACACGCCTATCGCAATCCTACTCATCAAGTGGCCATGGATATCAAACTCCCTCAGGAGAGACAAATACCATATCTATCACTCACCCCTCAAAATCCCCATGTGTCAAAGTCACCCAATCATCACCTTTATAACAACCCATGTTTCAGGATTGCATTTGATGATGTCAAAGTGTACCCAACGACATGTGTTGAGTGTAGTGATTTCAGGTTAAAGAATCACATTCACCACCATCACTGTGAGAACTGACTGTGACTACCATGTCATGGTTCCATGTGTCAAACTCATGGTGGGTCTGTCTGGTACACTTATTCTCTAACACGTACCTATGTGTTTGGTTTAATATCTCCATATCATGACTAATGATATTTTGTCATCAACTAACACCACAATCTAGTCGTGTGTGTCATTGCTGTCTATCTACCTTCCACAATGACATCCGACTAGGGACATAATAAGAATGTACAAACTCTTAGCATCCATATGATCTCATCATTCAGGTCCTCAACATGAAAGCATACGTCATTGAGTATTGTCATTCTCTAGACATTCAATCTGTTCTATCATTATCTCATATGATTGAACCAGAAAGAATTGGAAGCTTGCCTTTGATGTTTATCAAATCAATCTTAATGTATCCCACCAATCATCCCATGATTGGCTCTCAGGGCATACATACCAACATACTCCCACTTGCACTGTGAGCCAATCACCCTTGAATCATATTCATAGTGATCTTCAAACATATCCCACATGTTACTATTCTCTAGTGCTAACATAGTGAGTTATGGCAACACCTTGCCAAAGTCAGTATTAACTGCATGTCTCTCATCTCTTCATTGTACATCACACGTATGAGATGAAGTTGCCGTAATATGCAATCTAGTATTCCTTTGCTAACCTTTAGCCACATTGCATGACCAAGCGCTCCTAACTTGTCATCAATGACTAGAATATCTATAAGTTCATCTCTATGAACTCCTAGATCCATATAGTATCCACTGCTGTTCTCTAATAGACAGATACTCGAAATTTCCTTTTAAAACATCTTTATTGGAACATTTCCATTTATCAACAAACATTCACTTTTATATATCTCATATATACATTGTGATTAATTTTATGTCCTTTTCAGAATTTCGCATCAGTGTAACTCATTACAGTGAACCCTTCCTTATTTCCATAGAACTAGTACTTCCAAAGTACTTATCAAGTTCTTATGGTATTTCAGTAACCCTTACTGGAACTAGACAAACATCCACTCGTCATGTCCCACATATGAGTTATCAGGATGAGCACATCATATTGTCATGTCCTACATACAAGATGATGAATGCATTTTATTCTTGCCATGTCCATACATGCAAGATAATGGGATGATTACATACATGATAGATCCATATCTATTCTTAGTGTTCCCATTATTCATAAGAATTGGACACTTGGCCTTGGGATACTAACTCCATGTAACATGGACAAGTTTTCTCCCACTGAATCTGTGCACACTGAACCCTTCAGTATAGATTGCCAATGTTTGCTTTCTCTTTTTAGGTCAAGAGGTTTTCAAGAACTATCTCTATAGATCTCTATTCCTATCACATAGGAAACGTCTCTATCTTCCCTAAAGATAATTTCCACTTTGGATTTCCATTCTAGAACATCTCATTCCTCATCGACACGTGGAATGCAAATACGCTCCCACTAAATGTCATATCTGTCAAACCCTTTGACTATATTATCAAAGTAAAGATCATAGTTCTGAGTTGCTTGTACTCAATCAATCATATTGATTAGTCCATTGTAAATTATAGACTTCATTTGCATTAGTGGATACATAAACCTTATAGGTTGTGTCACATACACATCCTTGTCTTATTCCTTATAGGAATGCGGTTTCAGTATCCGTATGTCAAATCTCTCAGTCATTAAGTTACAATTAACAAGAATCATCCTTCTCAAAATGTTATCCATGTGTCTTAACACTTAAGACTCATTCACACTTATGGATTTTGTCCCAATGGGTGCTACCATCAAGGTCATACCTTATGGTTCACATGGAAGTCATTTAGGATGTAATGGTCATCAACCATAACTCAAAATCTGGTTCCTCATATTCATCTAGATAGTTGACTGATCACATGACCAACTCATCACATAGATAATCGAGGTGTATCTGTCAAGGATATAAGAATCCACAACTCCTTGTGATTCTTAATGTCTTTTATTAGTGTGTGGTATTCTTTATTTAAGAAGAATTTAGTTATTTGATAATCATCCTCTAACTCCTTAGAGTATGACTCCTTTTGATTTAGACATCACTATGCCTTAATCATGAGCTCACTATGATACACTATCATAATCACTCACAAGATTCTCAAACATTTGGTCCAAGTATTTCATTCATTGATCTCATCAAGAATTAGCACTTTACCAAATTCGTACTTCATCTATGATATTCTTGAACACTTCAAGATATTCATATTGGTATTTCTCTAAACACCGCTTGAAGTATTAGCATTTTCTCCAATAGGTATGTAAATACATCATATGTATTATACCTAATAGGATAATCATTCTCCCACTACTACTAGTGAAGATTGATTAATCATGCCTAAGAGATTCATGTGTCTTACTGGTTCTCTAACCAAAAGAGTCTAGATTTATCCATCATATGGAAACTATAAATGAATTTCTCATAATTTATGCTAATTTGATTGTTTGAGTTATCAATAACTTTTAGGTATCATTTTATCTTATGCATACCAAGTACCACAAGATAAACAAGGCATTTCCATAAGGAAACATCAACTTTATTAATTTCCATTATTGTCATACAATATGCAAAAATAATGTGTTTCTATCCATTGGCAAATATGAAATAGCAGTTCATAACTCTATTACATGCCTTTAAGGCTGAAAATAAACTAAAGTACCCCTATCTATGGTGACAACATTTGCCCCATTTATTGGGTGCTTTACACTTTATATCTTGGTATCATATACCTCAAAAAGTGTTACAAGTTTATTTCATGACACCTTCAGGTGGAGACGTCTGTCGCCTCCTTCTTTAGTTCTTCCAGATAGAGTGGGCAATTCCTTTTCCAATGTCCTGGATTTTGACAATGGTGGCAATTGCCTCTCTTGGTCACGCCTCCCTTGGCCTTGAGAGTTAAAGACGACTTGGGCTTCTAGCTAGCATCAGAAACCTTCTTAGATTTTCCCTTTCCCTTGCGCTTGGACTTGCCTTTCTTTCCATTGATCATCATCATAGACTTAGGATGGTCCTTCTTCATCTATGCCTCGGCTGTCCTCAACATGCCCAACAACTCTGTCAACGGCTTGTCAAAGTTGTTCATGTTGTAGTTCATCACAAACTGACTGTAGGATTCTGGCAATGATTGCAGTATCACGTCAGTAGCCAACTCCTGGCTTAGGGGAAATCCCAGTCTCATCAGGTTCTCCACATACCCAATCATCTTGAGCGTGTGAGGACCAAATGGATCTCCTTCTGTCATGACACACTTGAACAACACCTTGGAGACATCATATCTCTCTTGTCGGGCTTGATCTTCATACATGTTCTTGAGATGCTAAATCATCTCAATGACACCCATGTTCTCATGTTGTCTATGTAACTCATGGTTCATGGAGCACTACATCAAGCACTTTGCATTAGTGGCATCATCAGAATGCTTCTTATAAGCATCCCTTCTTGCCTTTGGTGCGGTAGGAGCAGGTTCCTCTGGAATTGGAGTATCCGGGACATAGAGCTTTCACTCTTGAGTGAGAACAATTCTCAGTGTCCTAAACCAGTCGTGGAAGTTAGTCCCATTCAGCTTGTCCTTTTCAAGGACCGATCACAACGAAAAGTGATTGTTGTTTGTTGTCATTTGTTCTACAAAAGGAAATATATGCAATTTAGTCCAAAACTCATTTTTGACTTATTTGATTGATTTGAAATGTTGAAGATATAATTAGGACTTTAATTAATTATCGCTCCCACTATTTTTCTTCAAATTGATAGCCCTCACCATCAATTCGGAAGATTGCAGCGTACAATCTTCTAGTGGGTCAAGATCCATATTTCATCAAGTCATGAGTCAGCTTTGGCTGATCGCCCACAATCTTGACTATTTAAGTAGGCCATCATGCCAATTGCATCATAACAACTCTTGATGAATGAACATGCGCAACACCTTGCCATGAACATTCCGTGCCTCTGGGCTTAGACACTCTAAGAATCACCAGTTAAGTCTAACCCAAAAGCTGACACGGTAAACATGCACCCTGCTTTGGCAGAACCTACATGTCTACCCTTCACACTTCCACGAGATAGACATCACACCATGCTTTGGCGTAACCTACGCTTGGTTGATCAAGTTTTTCATGTGTGCCGCTAATGGAAGGCGTATAAGACTTAATATTTAGATGACAGATTTGGTTTTTATAGGTAGATATACATATCCAATCACCACAATACATAGTACGTATCATATACATGCTATATCCCACAGAAAACATGTGAAATGATAAAAGTGATGATTATGGCCATCCTAATGTGATTCCTCGAGCCAAGAGGAATCACAGTCATCTAGGTCCACATCTCATGCAACCTGTCCATGATGAAGTGCTTTAGCCGTCCGAGTTGATCAACTCATCACATGAATGACCTACTCACCTTGGTCGGTCGTCTGGGTGCCACCATCCAATCGGTTGGCTCCTACAACTGATCAGTTCACCTGGTCATCGTGCATCTCCTAATGGCCGCCACCCAATCGTCTCACTCCTTGAACTGGTCGTCTTGATTGCCAACCAATCGGTTCACACCTTGAACCGATCGTCTCAGTTGTCATCTGGTTGTCCACCATTCTTTGACATAATAGGAAATAAAAGTTCTATCCTATTTACATTTGAATAGGGAAACCCCGAGTTACATTTGGGGGGAGCAAAGGTAGGAAAGAAATCTTGAGTTATCTCAAGTTACATCAGGAATAAGAGATAGGGGATCAGTGCATAGACCGAGATGCATGCAACCACATTCAACCACACATACATAGGGTTTATTGTCCATAACCACACTATGCATCCACCACACAACTCGTTTAAGGGAGACGCGTATCGAGTGCATTCATATTACATATCATATATGTATATTGGGATTTGTGGATTTAGGATTGGACATGCATAAAGACAATTTTATTCACATCGTATGCAATAAATAAAGGAGACAAACCAAAATTGATCATATCGATAATCCTAAAGTATAGAGCAGTTGACGTGGCTCTGATACCACGGTTGGATTTTAGGGGAGTCAGAGAAGGCAGTGGAAACAAAAATTTCTCATCCCAAACCCAGAATAAAGGAATCGCATCAATGTCTATACAATAGGGAGGATGGTTTGTAGAGGCATACCTTGTCCCGAGGCTTGCTCGGCGAAGTTACCTCACGGATTGCGCGGTCTTCACCTCCAGTCTTGGATGGTGTCTGTGCAGCTCCTGGTCTCACCGGGACTGTCAGGATTGTCAACTGTCCTCTGAGCGGCAGAAGTCTCCCGCCTCTGAAGTAGTCCACACAGACCACCTGGATCTCCTATCTCCTTGTCCCACAAGGGATCAGAAGGAGTCATACCCTCCTGTCAGTGTACTAGTAACTGACACACTCTCCTGCCACCAGTCACTTTTCTGCAGTTGTCTTTCCCTTACTGTGCCTCCCTTATCGGGTAGCACTTGCTCGGGCTCTCTCGGTTACCACAACCAGAGAGAACGACAACTTTGTAGAGCAACTGGTGTTTTGATTTGTTCCTGAGAAGCGCTCACTACCCCTATATATATAGGAGGGTCATGGGATAGGGTTCTCTACCCTGGGCAATGCGGGATTAAAGCAGGGGTAGAAGAGTTTGGGATTTTTGACAAAACAACCAATCTGCGTCAGCTAAACTGATCGGTTCACACCCTGATATGATCGTTTCAGGCCCTGAGCCGATCATTTGGGACCTGAGCTGATTGTCTGGTGCTCTAAGCCGATCGGTTCATGCCTAAGCCGATTAGTTTGCGGTCCTGATCCAAATCAAATTGACTTTCATCTTTGTTTTCGATTAATCAAATATTAATCCTTGTCCAAATCAAATTTTTGAATTGCAAGTGAAACAAATTGTATTTGCAAAATAGACTTCTGACTTTCCAAACGATCTCGGTTGGTCACATGAATCGACAGGTTCAACAATTGAGCCGATCGTTTCATTGACACATGAGCCGACCGGCTCACCACTTGAGCCGATCGATTCATCAACCGGAGCCGATCGGTTCATCACATGAGCCGATCGGTTGGGAATGTAGACTATGCAAAATTAGTCAATTGCAGTTTCAACCAATCTGATACTCTAATCAATCAGTCCAACACCTTAAACACTATGATACTGAGCTATCAATTGATTGAGTGTTTAATTGAACTACTAAACTCCTTTAGTAATCAATCTAAACATCGTTTGTGGATAAACTCCTCTTCCAGGTTAAATCATATGTGTGTGACCCTGTAGGTCCATTTCACATTGGTAGTGAAAGTCCATAACACATATGACTTCACAAGCAAAGAGTGGTGCCTAGTCGCACATCAGTGCTACCTAAGTTAAAAGGAAAAATGGAGAATAACTTTCAATCCTACAATCCGTGAATGGTGTTACAGTGAATGTATAATTCCTTTGTCACTGATATCCCAAATGAACTCAAGGCATGGAACAATCATCCTTTCAACGTTCATTCACTTTCTTGATCTTAGAGTAGATTGGAGGAGATATGTATGACATCAATATCACATACTGATTCACACATGTGTGCACGCCTATCTCAATCCTACTCATCAAGTGGCCATGGATATCAAACTCCCTTAGGAGAGACAAATCCCAGATCTATCACTCACCCCTTAAAAGCCCCATGTGTCAAAGTCACCCAATCATCACCTCTATAACAACCCATGTTTCAGGAATGTGTTTGATGATGTCAAAGTGTACCCAACGACATGTGTTGAGTGTAGTGATTTTAGGTCAAAGAATCACATTCACCACCATCACTGTGAGAACTGACTATGACTACCATGTCATGCTTCCATGTGTCAAACTCATGGTGGGTCTGTCTAGTACACTTGTTCACTAACAAGTACCTATGTGTTTGGTTTGATATCTCCATATGATGACTAATGAGATTCTATCATCAACCAACACCAGAATCTAGTCTTGTGTGTCATTGCTATCTATCTACCTTCCACAATGACATCTGACTAGGGACATAATAAGAATGTACAAACTCTTAGCATCTGTATGATCTCATCGTTCAGGTCCTCAACCTGAAAGCATACGTCATTGAGTACTGTCATTCTCTAGACATTCAATTTGTTCTATCATTATCTCATATGATTGAACCAGAAATAATTGGAAGCTTGCCTTTGATGTTTATCAAATCAATCTTAATGTATCCCACCAATCATCCCATGATTGGGTTTCAGGGCATACATACCAACAATATAAAAGGGTTGATCCACAGATAACATAAATTTCTTCCCAAACACTTTTCAACAAAAAGATGTAGAAAGTAAAGATCTAGAATAGATGGTTGATTATGCTAGAAAAAGGAAATTAAAGTTGCAAGGAAATAAAAGTTATGCTAGGAACAATTAAGAAAGGTTACACTAATGATAAGATAAAAAGAACTATGGCTAGAACAAGACGAGAAATATTATCTAAGAGAAAGAAGTAATTTGCTAGTAATGAAAAAGAGGTGATTGAAAGAAAGTTGTTAGATAAACATGTTGAATCAGAAAAATATATCAAGGCTTATGGGTTTTACCACCATAACTGATGTGAAATAAGATCTAAGAAATCATACATAATCAAGATAGAAGAAGGCATGCAAAATAGTTGTAAATAAATCACAAAAGATGAACTCCCCGTGAACCCATTGATCATGACGTTCACGGGTCCTAGTTCAATCATCCTATTAGGGACTTTTCTGAGGTCTCATATAAATCCCCATGTGATTGGTTTAGTCTCTCTAAATATTAGGTTCCATTGTCGCATCTGCCAAGAATAACATACGATAAAAATGAGAGATCACTCCATTAAAATTGATAATTTTCTAAACCAAAAATCATCTATCTAATGTAATCGTATGAAACTCTAGTCTAAGTTACACAAGGTTAAGGGGATACTCCCATCACCTCTATAATAAAACTAATTGCTATCCATGGAAATTTAAGGGAGAATGAAGGAAGAAAGAAGGGAGGCCATAGCCTATAAAGGAAAAAAATTAGAGGACTCTAGATAGTGACTATCAAAAGGCCGTCATTCTTACTTCCTTGTTCTATAAGAAGAACAAGAATAGAAACAAAGAAGAAATCTTGAGATCACAATCATCTTTTATTAAAGATCAATGAAGTAAACATGTAAAAATTGAAAAGACTAATGTTGAAGTAAAGTGAAAATATAGAAAATTGGTTCCTCTTCTTTGTGGTCCCCCTTCTTTTATAGGGGAATGAGGGGTAGAAACCCTGAATGGGGGAGAAGAAAAGAGAGAGATGGTGGCTGCTGATTTTATTGTCTACGCGCTACACGCCACAAATTGGGTAGTTCACAACCTGAACTGGTTGGTTGGGGTTGGAATGGCGCAGGCCCAAGGGGAAGCGGTCAAACCCTAATTAAAATGGTGGCAGCGTCTTTAAATTATAACTTGCAATTGTAGAAATCTTCAGACCGGTCGTCTGAGGGAAGTAGATGCTCAGTTGGGATGCAAAGGGCACAAATTTGAAGGTTAAAACCTTAACATGGGTGGTGATGCCTTTACATCTGACTTGGTTTCAAAGTTAGCTTGACATGATAATCTAGGCTCATGAGACCACCATTTGGAGATACTGAGACAGTCGTCTAGAGGTCTTGAGATGGGCATTTTACTGCTGAGATGGTCAGTGTCTGGGCAAGTAAAGTGCATGTTTGGCTTTGGAATGTTGTTTCTTTTGTGAGCAAAATAACAAGTTTAGATCATGAGCCGATCCGCTTGAGTGGTCAAACGGTTAAGGTTTTGTCTTGATGGTGGAACCTGAAAAATTGTGAAAGAAAATAATAAGAGTTTGCAAAATGGGTTGAAAAGTGGGTAAATTGCGTTTGGACTAGAAAACAATAAAAAAAATCAATAAAACTCTATGAAAAAACTATGAAAGATATATTAAAAGAGGGATGAATATGCATTCATCAATACCCACATGCATGTGTACTTAGAGAATAAAGGGGTACATGTTAATGAAACATCTTGAAAACCAAATACAAATTATAAACTTACATCCTAAGTGAAATTAAGTGTTCAAGAACAATCCCAATCTAGAAATTATCCAAGATTTACTCTTAATGTACATCCTGGATGATTTTCTAGGACATTTATGCTCATCGATGATGTCATTTATATACCAATGATCCTTGTGGCATCATTCGTATCCTAGGTGAAAATAAAATATACATTAAGATATACATATTATATTTATAGAACCTAGAAAATATTTATTGTTAAAACCCTAAACAGATCATTTCAATGACTTAATTTTTTTAGATAGGCATCCCATATATTGATCAAAAACAAAAATCAAACCAACATTATTGATCATACTGAATATGCATAATGATACCAAACATAATTTTCAAGATTTATATGAATAATTTTATACAAATTAAACAAGAACCATTGAGGCATTTTCAAAGCATAATTTTCAATTCTATTAGTTAAACAATTAGAATCCAATGAAATAACAAGCATGTAATAAGCCCTAATATATGCATTTTCATAGCAAATCAATAATTACTCCTAAAAAAAATAAAAAAGCTATCTTAGCCAAAGAGAATAGCAACCAACAACAATAATGTGGAGTAAGTAGGAGCGATGGATGGATGGCTGGCAGTCCAAGAAGCTACAGAGTGATGTTGGTGGCTAGCGGTCAAAGCAATAGAAGAGGAGAGGCACTGATGACTGGAGGTGGTAGCCCAAAGAGTAGAGAAACGTTATTAGGCAATAACCAATGCCATATGCTTTCTGGGGTTAACATTAATTTTAGGGTAGGCATGCATCATCAATTCCTTGCCAACTGATAGGATATGTGCTTTAACATATTTTTTTGGGAATATTGAATTTATGGGTCGTGTGACGTCAAATCTTCCACAAGAAACCAACATCGAAATGAAAGTTCTACCCGTGTTCTTTTCTAAATAGAAGGACTTGACCAATTACGATATTTATGCTCTATTAACCAACATTGTAGGTATGTAATGTCAGTTTACCTTTGACATCAATATTAAGAAAAGTGACACACATGTCAAAAATGTACCAGTGGTTGTTTATAGGTAACTTGATAGATGCAATCATAAAGAATAATGCACCTAATGAATCAACTGCAACCTTAGTCTTGTAAATCCATAGTTTGCATATCTATAAAAACTTCCACTAGGAACATTCAATTGCCACCAAATTTTAACCATAGATTCCTCACTACTCAAGGTACCTTATACACGAATTTGGTGCCAATACTCAATTGTTATACCATTCAATTAAATTCCTCAAAGACATTAAATATAGGGATCTCAGTCATGATATCAACATCATTGTAATTTCAACTTTCGTCATACCACTTGGTACTCTTAATATAGATCGAGAAATTATTTTAATTATGTCATTTATCATTCAAAAAGTTTCAAAAGTTGACTTCATCACAACCTACACACCTTAAAAGAAATTCTATCTCGGAATTAAGCCAGAAACCACTTTGTCACAGACGACACTAGACTACTATCCCTATACATAAACTTCATCGGCACTCGAGAGGAGACATCACCTACCTAATGATAGTAGGAAGGTCATAAACATACCAGATATCTATATGATTGCTTCATGTTGACATCACTGACCTCCAAACTATAATTGGCCTCTATTAGTCTTATCCTCTCTGCTACAACCTAGAAAATCTTATTGATCACCTAAAAGATGTGGAAGACCATGGGGCAAGATTCCAAATCCTTATGATATGAATGATCAATGAAATATGTAATACTCACCATAGATAATAAAAATTCAATTCAAGGAGAAATCATCTATATGTTTGAATACGAGAATGTAATTTTAAGAAATTCATTACCATACTCTATATGTTGTTTCATTGATGCTTGAGTAAGATATAAAACAATACATTTATTTCAGTAAGGAAATCACATACAAAGAGTACACCCATGTTTATCACTAAATAAGTCTAAGCATACGTGCTAGATGTTAGAGTTACACATTTTATTATGCCCTAGATAGTTTAAGTCATACCATTCAAACTGCAAGCTAGATGCAACTAAGCCATATTGTGACATCCCAGGATTTAAGGTCTTGGTAAAATGATCTTAAAAGGAATGCTTTGACTACCCATATAACCTTGGTGAACCTCCTTTTAGGGATCCCATCACCAATAACTTGAAGTTAAGTGTGCTCATATTGGGATAGTATTAGGATGGGTGACATGTCGAGAAGTTGATCCTGGCTTGTGTGTGAGTGAGGATAAAGCATACATTTAAGGTCAATAGCAGTCTATTGGGTCAGTTTTCATTCTAGAAACTCTAATAGAGCCTTGAGTAGTGGGCCCGAACATTACAAATGGTAACAAAGCCAATTCCAATATAGTAGGTGGGTCCCACATGGGCCTGTGGCATGTCGGTCTTTGAGTCGTGTTGTCCATGCATGCTAGAAAGGACTATTTGAGTTGATGGAGCCACCCTTGCACTGGTACTGTTAAGGTATGTTTGAAAATCTATTTGAGTTGATGGAGCCACCCTTGCACTTGTAGTCATGATCGGAAGATGGGTGTATATGGGCTCTTGCACTGAAATGGGGAACTATTATGAGGCCACATAGTTGAGCCTTGACAAGGATGTCATGAGTCTAAATGGGAGAGATTATAATGTGCCACGATTTGAAACTTCAGATAAATTGATCTTAAAAGGAATGATTCGGCTACCCATATTACCAAGGTGAACCTCCTTTACCATGATTAGACTACCCATATCCTAGGATTTGAGGTAATCAAGAGGTAGAGTGCTCAAATATTAAATTTAAAATGGATATTTCCTTGGGAGTGGATCTATAAATTATAGGATTGCCACTGATACACAAGTCAAGGATCCAACCATGGGGTATCAATCCATCACAACATTCTATTGAATATCCATCACATGTCGTATAACATCTCATTTTGGATCATTGAGTTCATATCAAACTTTATAGATGTTGGGATATATCGTCCCCAAAAATCCCCATATAGGCCTAGTTCTCAGACATCTAGGTGCTAACCTAGAGGCTAGGTCAGATCTAGTCTCTAAAAGATGACTAATCTAACCCTAAAAGATTATTAAGTTCAAGGTTCTTTAGTTTTGAGTTGTATAATGAGCAAATGTCAGGCTTTGCTATTGTTCATGCTCTGATACCACCTGTGACGTCCCCAGATTTTCTAAAACTTAATCTGATGTGTGACGTCCAAATTGGAACCCTCACCTCAGTGAGAATCCCAATTTAAACATCCCACACAAGACTAAGAAGAAGAAAATTAAGGGAGTCAGAAGGCAACAATCAGTAGCACATGTACATGAACAATAATAAAACCATACACACATGTTCACCATTCAACATATAATTACAACATGAATTGTTACAACATTTGATATTACATATTGAACAACAAATTATCCATATACATGTACTACATCTAAACAACAGGATCTAAGACAACAGGTCCGCCTGTACATCAGCTCGCCACACAACTCTCAACTATCCTGGTCTTCAAGAGCATAAACACAACCTAAACAAAAGATTACATGCGGTACACGTCAGCACAATATTCAAGAATATTGTACTGAGTACGCCTACGCGTATTTTATTTACCTCTCATCATATCTTGGCAATAAGATAAAACTAATACTTGGCAGTAACAGAAGAAAATAAGAAAATCATATACTTGCACAAATATGTCCATCAACAAAAGAGAACACATATTTTTAAGCATATTTTCCATTATATCGTCCATGCATTTACTACCCGAGAGTTGAATGCATTAAGGCCTTTATGTTCTACTACCAAAGAGTTGGATCATTTCACAATGTGATCTACTACCAAAGAGTTGGATCACTTCCAAGTACTTTACTACCAAAGAGTTGAAGTACTTATTTTCCAGCACATTACTACCAAAGAGTTGAAGTGCTTAGATATAATGGAACAAATATATTATGTTTCATGTGTTCATAGCAATAAGTATGGAAAATCATGCAACATATCATACAAGAACAATCATTTCATCCAATATCATATGCCAAGTATTTTACTACACATATAACACAAGCATATTGTATAATAAGCCAAGTAAGAGGTAATGGCGTACCTTGATCAAGAACAACCCTAATCATCATATCCTCATATTCCTGATGTCAACTATATCTTGGTCAAACCCCTGGTTAAGACAAGACCACATACTATCATCAAGTTCTCATCTTCTTACATCTCATCTTAACCCTAATCATGTTCATTAGAGTTTCTCTTAGTTCATTAGGAGATGTGTATCATTACTTGTATTCTTATCTTATGATTATCTCACTGATGTCATTTTCCAGATTACAGTTCCTCAACTGGATATACTCATGTGTTACATTATTATGTGAACATATTTCACATTATGTCACTTTCATTAACCATATTAGGGTTACATCACTTGTATTAAGGATGCTCTTCATATAACGTGAATTCTATGCATCATCATGATCTCATAAATAAACATGAAGTTTCAGATACTGATATGAGGTTATTATGTAAATCTCATCATTTATTAAGCATCTATGTTTTAATTGCATTTTATTTAGGGTTATTAGCCCTAGATAGCCATATGAAGCAAATTACATTATTTCATGCATAAACATCATAACTACTGACATCAGATCGATTATAAGCATGATTATGGATTACTAACATTTTATCATGATTTTAGGCCATTGTTTGATATTTATTATCCATCAAATGAGCATTTCACATCTTACATAATATCACTATTATTCGTGCATCAAAATCCTGATATTATCATTCTACTATGTTATACTCATTTTTCTGAGAATTTTGGTATATTACTTGTATTTTTCTGATGCTCGAGCTAATTATTATGATTTATACAAAATCTAAAGAGTTACTGAATTATTACCTTTTGTGGCCAAGCACGCGCTGACACGTGGCCACCATGGTGGGTACAACTCTTGCCTTACTGGCTTGGATGAGTCGGCTGGTTCAGTAGTATGGACCCTCCTGGTTTGGCTTGGAGGGCCGGTCTGCCCTTTCTCCTTTGTCGGTGGCCGTTTTGAGAATGCGATCTGGGTTTCTCGCCTACGCACGCGCTCCTCCGTTCTTGAGACGTCGTCACGCCGCTGTTGGCTGGTCTCCAGTTCTCAACATGCAATCATGCACCTCCAAGTCCGCCCCCTCACCTCTGTTGCATCGGCGCGGCTTGACAATGAGCACTAGTCCTCAAAAGCCTCTCCTTGAAACCTCCTGGGTCGCTGCGGAGATTCCAGATCTCTTTCCCCCCACCTTCAAGCTCACCGTCGTCTGCAGTGGTGATAACTGGAGACGATCCCCTTCTGCTACTAAGAAGTCGATGCCACCTCTAGGCCGGAGTGCTAGTGAGAGAGATCCTCCAGGGCCTCCTCGCTTGCCAGCGGCTCCAGGCTCTGGTGCCCGCGAGCTCGCACTGGTGCTGTTGAGTAGCAAGTCCTTAGATGTTGTTATTTCCTTGTAGTGCAGCGGTATGGGACGTTGCATTATTTGGAAATGACGTGCATCAAGGGAAGAGAAACCCTAGACATATGTCGCTCATTGTCTAGAGTAGATACACTAGTCTACACTTTGTTCTCACCCTTTTCACTAGTTTTCATGGCACTGTACTCTCTACTATGTGTGGGACACTCGTTTCTGGATTTGGTTTTTGATTCCAAACGAATCGAACCTCGATAGTTTTCTCTGACGCTTGTTTTATCAGAGAAAAACTATATAATATTTTACTATGTATATGTATTACAAAAATGTGTCCCCACACATGTACGAGTAGGAGGTTGTCATGCAACCTAAGTGAAAGTGAATGACATCAGTCTAGAAGAGAGAATAGTTCTAGATTAGATGTCTAGAGCCTTGTTAGAATGTGTGATAGATGGAATAGATGAAATAAGTTTTGATGATATGATGTTAGTATTATATAGATGACATGAGATGGTTATGATGATATATGAGGACTTAAGTTCATATTTGAGGATTTGAGATGAGTTTTGATGATGCAATAAACTAGGCTTTTATGAGATAAGATATGTTAAGTTAAGACAAGTTGTGAATCAGCATGAGCCTCAAGCTCTTTTATAAAGGAGGACCTCTAGTGTTAGGACCAGTTTTAGGGTTAACTCCAGTGAGAGTGAGACCCACTGGGAGAAGGTCAGAGAACCTAGACTCCAAGATATGAGAAATATGAGATTTATGCGATATGATATGTCCTAAACTGGAATACTCCTGAGTGATTAAATTGAGTCACTCTATGCACGATTTCTATAGTTTGTTGAACCCTAGATGTCCTTGGGAGGTCCAAACCCTAGAGTCAGAGAGAGGCCGATTATATATGTGCATATGAGAATAAGGAAATATGAGTGTCTGCCATCTGGGTGAGGGAGAGAGCCCAAGACCCTGGAGGAGGTAGCTATGTTAGTTTCTGTGAAGCCTCATACTCGGGTTGGTGGTTTCCCACATAGGAATCTAGTGGTGTATAGAAGAAAGTTTTGGGTAAGATGTTTCATGGGTAGAGACCTATGAAGAGGATGTTGTAGCATGTTTTAGTTTGTGCTTTTGTAGCTTGAGATAATGAAGTATCATTAGTGTCAATGAGGTAATCTGAGAACCCTAGACCGAGAGGAAAGATAAAATATATGTGCTTATGAGATACTCAAAGAGATGAGTGAGCTCAAAGAGACTGAGCATGGCACTATCCTCATGATATGGGTTAAGAGAACCTCAGTTGGACTAGATAAATTTTTGTTTAACAAACCACTCACATAAGTTTGTTTAGCACAAACATAATATAATACATGTACGGATGTGATCTAATCTCAAGACGTGATATATAGACACAATATGATGGAAACCTAGAGATGGTTTAATTGATATCAATGCATAAATGGTTAACCATATACTTGAATAATGATGATAATGTGATGTTGTTGTTAATCTTGTGATGAATTCACTAGTAAATGATGCAATTTAGTATTAATGATGAAATAAGATCATATGAATGAAATATGTTACATGAGGTGTTAATCTTAGTGCTTAATAAAGACGAAAAATATAGTTTGATAGTTAGCACAACATAATGATGATGACACCTTGATGTAGGAGTTAATCTTAGTTAACTCATTTAGAACATGGTAATATGATGTGGGAACCCTAATGCATAGGTTATGATAAGGATGCAAACCTGATATATGAGATATGTCATGACATAACCTAAGTTTCTAAACCTTGAGTTTAACCTTGAATGGAGTGTTTGTGCACCAAGATGGTTGTAAACCCCCCCCTAATAGTGCTTTGGACACATGGTTCTAGGTAACTTTTGCAGATATGTTACACATAGAATAGTGCCTACATGTAGATGAAGACATGGTAGTTTTCCTTGGAATATGAGTATGATTGACTTTTGAGGACGAAAGTTCTTTTAAGATGTATATGATCTGACAAAGTGGTTTCTGGCTTAATTCTGAGGTCATAATTTCTTTTAAGGTGTGTAGGTTGTGATGAAGTCAACTTTTGAAACCTTTTTAATGATAAATGACATAAGTAAAATAATTTCTCGATCTATATTAAGAGTACCAAGTGGTATGAAGAAAGTTGAAATTACAATGATGCTGATATCATGACTGAGATCCCTATATTTACTATCTTTGAGGAATTTCATTGAATGGTCTAACAATTGAGTTTTGGCACCAAATTCGTGTACAAGGTACCTTGAGTAGTGAAGAATCTATGGTTAAAATTGGGTGGCAATTGAATGTTCCTAGAGGAAGTTTTTAAGGTTTGAAATTTGTGAAATAATATGCATATATTAAGGTATTTTGGACTAAGGCTATTGTTATATTAGCCTATGTAGTTGATCAAATAGGGTGTCACGCGCCCCTTTAATTGAGGGCGGGATGGGTGGCCAGATCTTAGTCATTCATGACTAATCCAGTGGCTGGGACTGCCTTCATTAGTGAGTCACGGATCCCTGGTTATGTGGGTTCTTTCACAGCCGCTGGATGCATTTTGGGCGATAGTACGGCCATCTCCAAGCTCCGGGTCTGGAGGAGTCATGGAGCGGTAAGACGTGCAAACATCCATGCCACCACGATCTCAAAACGTGTACCGAATAGAGGAAGTGATCGAGCAGTTAAGCTTGAATCGCCATAAGGAGTACCCTGGCTGTTCACTCGTGGCATTTGGTGAAAGATAGAAGGAGAACGAGCCACCCTTTTTCCACTATCTCTCCATAGCCGCAAGTAGTTGGTAGCCATGAGTAGAGAAGGGAGATAGAAGGCATTCTCGAGTTCCTCCTACTGACACACTCCTCACAGAGGTCTTCACTTCCACATACGATGTGAAGGGAGAGGATCCCCCTTGCACTCCACCGTGACATTGCTGCTGGAGGCGAGCTCGCGGGCGCCAAAGCCTGGAGCCGCTGGCAAGCGAGGAGGCCCTGGAGGATCTCTCTCACCAGCACTCCGGCCTAGTGGTGGCATTGACTTCACAGCAGCAGAAGGGGATCGTCTCCAGTTATCACCACTGCGGACGGCAGTGAGCTTGAAGGTGGGGGGACAGAGATCTGGAATCTCCGCAGAGACCCCGGAGGTTTCAAGGAGAGGCTTTTGAGGACTAGTGCTCGTTGTCGAGCCACGCCGATGCAACAGAGGTGAGGGGGCGGACCTAGAGGTGCATGATTGCATGCTGAGAACTGGAGACCACCAGCGGTGGCGTGACAACGTCTCAAGAATGGAGGAGCGCGTGCGTAGGCGAGAAACCTAGATCGCGATCTCAAAACGGCCACCGACAAAGGAGAAAGGGCAGACCAGCCCTCCAAGCCAAACCAGGCGGGTCCAGACTACCGAACCAGCTGGCTCATCCAAGCCAGTAAGGCAAGAGTTGTACCCACCATGGTGGCCACGTGTCAGCGCGTGTTTGGCCACAAAAGGTAATAATTCAGTAACTCTATAGATTTTATATAAATCATAATAATTAGCTCGAGCATCAGAAAAATACAAGTAATATACCAAAATTCTCAGAAAAATGAGTAGAACACAGTAGAATGATAATATCAGGATTTTGATGCATGAATAATAGTGATATTATGTAAGATATGAAATGCTCATTTGATGGATAATAAATATCAAACAATGGCCTAAAATCATGATAAAATGTTAGTACTCCATAATCATGCTTATAATCGATATGATGTCAGTAGTTATGATGTTGATGCACGAAATTATGTAATTTGCTTCATATGGCTATCTAGGGCTAATAACCCTAAATAAAATGCAATTAAAACATAGATGCTCAATAAATGATGAGATTTACAGAATACCCTCATATCTGTATCTGAAACTCCATGTTTAATTATGAGATCATGATGATGCATAGAATTCATGTTATATGAAGAGCAACCTTAATACAAGTGATGTAACCCTAATATGGTTAATGAAAGTGACATAATGTGAAATATGTTCACATAATAATGTAACACATGAATATATCCAGTTGAGGAACTGTAATCTGGAAAATGACATCAGTGAGATAATCATAAGATAAGAATACAAGTAATGATACACATATCCTAATGAACTAAGAGAAACTCTAGTGAACACGATTAGGGTTAAGATGAGATGTAAGAAGATGAGAACCTAATGATAGTATGTGGTCTTGTCTTAACCAGGGATTTGACCAAGATATAGTTGACATCAGGAATATGAGGATATGATGATTAGGTTTGTTCTTGATGAAGGTACGCCATTACTTCTTACTTGGCTTATTATACAATATGCTTGTGTTATATGTGTAGTAAAATACTTGGCATATGATATTGGATGAAATGATTGTTCTTGTATGATATGTTGCATGATTTTCCATACTTATTGATATGAACACATGAAACATAATATATTTTTTCCATTATATCTAAGCACTTCAACTCTTTGGTAGTAAAGTGCTGGAAAATAAGTACTTCAACTCTTTGGTAGTAAAGTACTTGGAAGTGATCCAACTCTTTGGTAGTAGATCACATTGTGAAATGATCCAACTCTTTGGTAGTAGATCATAAAGGCCTTAATGCATTCAACTCTCAGGTAGTAAATGCATGGATGATATAATGGAAAATATGCTTAAAGTATGTGTTCTCTTTTGTTGATGGACATCTTTGTGCAAGTATATGATTTCTTATTTTCTTCTGTTACTGCCAAGTATTAGTTTTATCTTATTGTCAAGATATGACGAGAGGTAAGTAAAAGACACATAGGCGTACTCAGTACAATATTCTTGAATATTGTGCTGACGTGTACCGCATGTAATCTTTTGTTTAGGTTGTGGGTATGCTCTTGAAGACCATGATAGTTGAGAGTTGTGTGGCGAGCTGATGTACATGTGGACCTGTTGTCTTAGATCCTGTTGTTTAGATGTAGTACATGTATATGGATAATTTGTTGTTCAATATGTAATATCAAATGTTGTAACAATTCATGTTGTAATTATATGTTGAATGGTGAACATGTGTGTATGGTTTTATTATTGTTCATGTACATGTGCTACTGATTGTTTCCTTCTGACTCCCTTGATTTTCTTCTTCTTAGTCTTGTGTGGGATGTTTAAATTGGGATTCTCACTGAGGTGAGGGTTTCAATTTGGACGTCACACATCAGATTAAGTTTTAGAAAATCTGGGGATGTCACATCGTCCCTATACACTCAGGTTCAAGTTGGGAAGAATTTGTTATATGGATGTAGTTGGATTGAGATTTTGACATTTGTGCACAACCTTTGGTTACATAGTTATATGAGTTTAAGGTTTCTGTTATGTCCTACAATAAATATACCTATGAATATGTGGTAGAGGCCACCACATACTGCGAAATGTATATGAATTGTGGTGAAATTTTGGTTAGAGTTTTAAAGGTTTGATAATTTTACTTTTGTTGATAAGTGAAATTTTTTAGACATATGTTCTTACTATGTGGTTTATGTTGATGATGGCGTCTGTTAGTTTAAAAGGGGATTGGTTTTGAGTAATATATAGTTTGTGGTTGTTTGAATGTCAAATTTTTTTTCTATCAAGACCTAGGTTTGTTGAATTTATAGGGACATGTGATTAGCTTGTTATGTCTATTATTTTAAGTCCATGATATCTAACCATTGACATGATTGTGCAAATATGGCTTAACATTGTGAAGAGCATGTGGAGAGAAGCTTTGTTCCTCCAAGAGGTGACTAGAGGTGTGCATCCAATGAAAGAGTACCCAAATCGGAGTCCGAATAGCCTGAGACGACAGTGTTGGATCGAAAAATGTTGTTCCATGTAGCCTTTCAGACTATGTTTGGACTGATGATATCTATGTTTGTGCAATTTTCAGAGAAGGTGTCGAACCCTATGGGAAAGGCCACTCCTCAAATATTTATTCTACATGCTTAAATAAGATGTTTGTAACACTGACACATATAGGAGTTATGGACTACTTAGGTAGGACATATCCATCATATGCGGATTTGTGGATGACAGAGTAAGAGAAGGACTTACAGTTGTTGGATATACTCGATGAGGACAAGGTGAAGTATGTGAACTATATACTAAAGGGCCATGTTGGCTACTAGTGGGAAATTGATGAGGAGAAAGGACCTAGTGGGTTAATCACTTGGACATAGTACTTAATGGAGTTTGAGAATTCATCCTTCCCTCAATCCTACCTGGATGAAATGACCACACAGTTGGAAAATTTAGGTAGAGGAAAATTATGGTGATTGAGTAGAGGAATAATTTGTTGAACTGTTGAGATTATGTCTGCATACAGTGAAAATATAGAAGGAGAATATTAGGTTGTTTGGAAAGGGGCTAGTATAGAGTAGGCTAAGAGATGTCGACCTTGGAGTCAGTTAAAATGCTTCCTACCTTTGTGGAGTTAGTGAGGATTATTGAGGGGATGGAATTTGGCATTTGAGACCATGATGTCGACATGAATTCGACACAAATGTCTGGGTAGTTTTTCAGAGATTCTAAGAGTCAAAAGGATTCTGATCTACCAAGGAAATTGTTTTGGCAGTCGCAACAAAGTATAAATATTTTAGAGTTAAGGACACAACAATAGTCATGGTGGTTGTCGAGTAAGGGTGAAGGTCGAAGAATTCATCCATCTAGAGTGTATAGTTTGGGGTCAGTTTCCGTGATAGGGTCATTTGGGATGCACACCTCCCCACAGAAGATGTGCTTCTATTACTACTGAATTGAGCATTGGAGGATGTTTTTGTTGTAGTTGAACCAAAAGACATCCCAATAGCAATGATAGAGCCAACATAGCTCAGAGAAGCATGATAGTAATAGGTGTAGAAGACATGGATACACTTTAGAAGTAGGATCGTAAAGATATGCAGGAAGAAGCTAAGGACGATGAAGATCACAAGAGACAACTGCTTCTATGCCATGAGTCAGTCTGAGGGAGTTGTCATCCCTCAAGTAGTTATATTTCAAATGAAGATTTTTCACTTTGACTTTTCTACTTCTATGTATGAATCTATCTTGGTTGACCCAGGTGTGACAAACACATTTATCACTAGAGAGGTGATAATAAATTTTAACTTCAATGTTAGTTTCTGATCTGAACCTCTTTTTCTTAAAATCCCTCCAGTCAATTCCATAGTTGTAGGAGGAGTGTACATGATGCTTTCCCATATTTTATGAATGCATCATTCAAGTGGATTTTATGCTACTTGAGATGCATGGATCCAATCCAATCTTTGGGATGGATACATTAGAGAAGTATAAGGTGGTGTTGGATTGATAATAAAAAGTTGCATAGCTTTTAGAGGGAGATGTCTCTTGGGATTTCCAAGGATATTGGAAGATTCTTCCTACATGTCTTGTGTCTGCTTCCATAATTGAGAAGTTGATGAGACAAGGTTGTGACATTTCTTGGCTAACATGGTTGATACTAAGGTGGTGAGTCCTACTATTCAAGAAGTACATGTGGTGTGTGAGTTTGAAGATGTCTTCTCAGATGAGCTTCCTAGTGTCCACCCCCTCAGGAATTTGACTTTGAGATGTATCTTATCCCTAAAATGTAACTCATAGAACAAGCACCATATAGAATCGAACCAACATAGATGAAAGAGTTAAAGAAACAAGTTTAGGGGTTGTTGGATGAGGGTTTGATACAATCGAGCACATCCTCATACTCTACTCTAATTTTCTTATCAAAAAGAAAGGTCCCATGAGGTTATGTATAGACTATTGATAGTTGACCAATATTATAGTGAATAACAAGTACCTTTTGCCAAGGATCAATGATTTCTTTGATCATGTGAAGGGTGATATGGTGTTTTCAAAAGATAGATTAAGGGTCAAGGTATTACTAGTCAAGGAACAAGATCAAGGATGTACTCAAGATAACTTTTAGAACCAAGTATGGTCATTATGAGTTCGTAGTTATGTTGTTTGGGCTAACCAATGCACCTATACCTTTTATAGGCCTGATGGATAGGGTGTTTAAACAATATCCAGATCAATTTTTTGTGGTCTTCAGAGATGACATCTTGATTACTCCAAGGACCAGGAAATTCAAGAGCACAATCTCCATTTGACGTTAGAGTTTCTAAGGTGACATCAGTTATATGAAAAATTTGGTAAGTGTCAGTTTTGGTTGATAGGTGTTTCCTTCCTTGATCATACCTTATCCAATAAAGGCATTTATGTAGATCCCAAGAAGGTGGAGTTAGTAGTGATGTGGGAATTGACAAAAACACCAACTATAGTATGGAAGTTCCTTGATTAAACTAATTGTTATAGGTGGTTTATGAAGTACTTTAGCTCTATAGCCTTGTCATTGACTAGGCTAACCAAGAAGGATGTACCCTTTGTGAGGATAGAGAGATGTTGATGATGTTTCCAAATATTGAAGGAAAAGTTTACATTTGTAACTGTATTAATGATGCTAGCACCTGTGAAGAGTTATATAGTCTTCTATGACTCCTTAGAAGAGGGTCTGAGATGTATGATGATATAAGACAAGTACGTGACTTTGTTTGCCTCTAGATAGGTTACGAATCCTAAGGATAACTACAAGAAAGATATTGGGCTCTTATGCAAATGTTTCTGAGCGGGTGAGGATGTTGAAATCAGTTTTAATTTACCCATATTTTAGGGTATGTGGTTAATTGGTGATTGATTGTGTTATATGTTTTGAGTAATCTCATTTAATGTAATGTGTTCTCACAATAACTATCTACAATGCAATATAAAATTAGTAGCAATGGCCTTGGAATTAAATAAATGGATTCATTATGTTTATGGGGATAAGTGGCATATTTTCACATACCATAAGAATATTCAGCGTATTTTCACTGAGTAGGAGTTAAATATGAGGCATAGGAGTTGTCTCTAGCTGATTGTAGATTAGAGTACATGATAGAGTACATATGAGGAAAGAAAATTTAGAGCAAGATGCATTGAGAAAAAGGTCGACATCATCAATGTCATCTTTCTCAAGATCAACACAGTTGTACTCATTATCATTGTAAAGGAGGAACATGTTAGTGTCACTATAATAGAGGAATGTTCATATGAAAGTTACCATGCTTGGTGGGTTGATAGCTCAATTGCAAGTCAAGCCAACATTGATACAACAAACTAGAGATGCCTAAAAAGGATGATATTGTGATACAAATATTAGGTTAGAGCTATCAGTGGAAAAATAATGGGTTCCTAGAGGTTGAGAATGCAATGCTGTATTCCTATAATAGATGGTCCTTCCTAATGTTGATGATATATGAAGACGATGCTAAGGAGGCACATACTTAACATTTTGCATTGCAACCCAAAACCAACAAGACATACCATAACCTTAAGTATCTATATCGGTATCCAGGATTCAAGAAGAAAGTAGTAGATTTTGTGTAGTGCCATTCATGCCAGCAAACCAACTAAACATTAGCGGTGGGTAGGAATGTTACAATCGTTGTTGATTCTAGAATGGAAGTGGGAATCATGTAATGATGGACTTTATGGTTGGTATCCCTTGGATAGCTAAATGTCATGATTCCATCTGGGTGGTGGTTGAGATATTGATGAAGGTAGCTCACTTCTTACCAGTGTAAACTCCCTACACTATATAGAAGATAGCATAAATATACATTGAGGAGGTCGTACGATTGCATGGGGTATCAACATCAATAGTATCTGGTAGAGGATTACATTGTACAAGTAGATTTTAGGTTCACCTATATACATCCTTGGGCACATAATTGAAGTTAAGCACAACGTTTCACACAGACAAATGAATGGTTAGAAAGAATGATGCAGACTCTATAACATATGATGATGTCTATTTTCTCCACCTCCTTGGAAGTTGGTATCTTCATCTCAATTGCGTTTGCCTAAAACAACAATTACCATAGGATTTTGCATATTACACTATATAAGGCTTTATACATAAGGAATTGTAGATCGCCTATTTGTTGGTACGAGTTAGATGAGTGTTAGTCACCAGGTCCAAAGTTACTTCAACATATGATAAAATAGATCAAACTATAGTTAGAGTAACAAGACAGACATAAGTCTTAGCAGAAAAATGTCACAGAATATTGGAGTTTCAAATAGAAAACCAAGTGTACCTCAAGGTATTAACATGGAAAGAATATCTCAGATTTGTTAAGAGATGAAAGATGGCACCTAGACTTATGGGGCCTTACCCTGTCATACGTCATGTTTGGAAAGTGGCATATACAATGGTGTACCTCTTGAGCTACAAAAACTAATTACATAACATGTTCCATGTATCTATGTTGAGGAAGTTCCATCTAGAGTTAGAGAAGATTATTCAACTAAATAAAGTTTAGCCTGATGATGATGTATCATATGTAAAAGGTCCCATGTTGATCTTAGACAAATGAGTTGCAGAATATTTGGAAGATGCACATCGTGTTATTGAAAGTGTTGTGGTATAGGAAGTACCTGACTTTGTTTTTATATGGTTTTGGGGGAGAAATTCATGTTAAGGATTATAGTTGTAAGACACTTCACCTAGATAACCTCCTAAACATGTTTTTTATTCCTTAAACATATGTTTAGAAGCTTAATGACATGATTGATTTAGGTACAAAATTAGTTGGTTGATGTTTTTCTTGAGAGTCTATGTTCAAAGTCCCCATGTTTGTGTTTCTCCCAGTAAAATTACACATAGCATGTTTATCTATTCTCTATCTTGTTTGGACTTGTATGGGTGGACTTAAATACCCTATTTAGTTATCTTGCCTTTCCATTAATTGATAGCTAATGGAAGAGTCTTGTGCTTTCATCAGTAGAGATGTTTTGTCTTTCCATTAGTAGAGGTCTGATGAAAGTGTCTTGCCTCTCCATTAGTTGAAAATCAATGGAAATGTGCTTCTTTTTTTAGTTGATAACCGACGGGTTTTTCCTACTTTTCAATCATTTGAGTATCAATGAAGTTGGTTGGTTTCATTGGCATTCCACGATTGATGGAATGATAGAAATGGGAGCCAACATCAATCACTGGTGAAAGTGTTAGGCTGAGAACTGATGGTCTGGTGGAATTTGAAAATTAATGAAAATTCAGTATACATATTTTGATGAAGCTCTGGTGTGTTTGGACCATTGAAAAAGACTGATGATGTCTACCAATGGGATTCGTGTCCTCATCTACTGATGGAAATATGGGGTTGCCTTCCAATGGAGTGATGAATCGATGAAAACACAAAAATATTGGCCGATGGTTGGACAACTTTTACCACCCTTCTCTTTTCTTTAGTGCTATATATAAACCACTTATTCCTCCTTCCTCGCCTCATTTCCCATCAATTGGCACCAATTAATGAAAAGTTTTCTTTTGACGATCTTCATTGAGATTGCCACTTGCTTCATTCCTCTTCACCTGTGAATGTTGATGCTCTTCCTTGCACCTTAGAAACCTAGATCCATGTAAATGGGGTTTCTATATTTCATGATCTTGGTACACCATAACCCTCTCCCTCCTTTTACCATTTCTTGATGGTTTCCCTTTAGGTTTTCAACTACAATAAGCTTGTACCATGTATCTCTTCTCTTTGTTTCTTTTATTGCCCTTGGATCATGGTCTAAGGGGAGATTTTAGTGGAGAAGGCTTGGAGCTCTGAAAGAGTGCGACTTCCTTGTAGAGAGATTGCCTTGGTGCTTGTATATCAAATTTCATGTTTTCTCTACATATGGATTGAGTGATCTTGCTTTCCACAACTCATAAGTTGATTAATATAAATTTTGATGTATTTAGTACCTACCTTATACATGAAAACTGTTATCCTAAAGTATTCCCTACACAAATGATAAAAAGGTGAAATCCAGAATTATCCTAAACTAGTATAATGGGGATACAAAGATACATGTAATATTCAGACTTCACAAATAAGTTTGTTGATGCTAGAAAATGATAGTTTACAATATCCTTATATATAATCAGTTCTTGATGGAAATATTCCCTCAAAGGTTGTACCTCCTATAGATGATGAAACCCTCTGAGTATATGGGATTCTAATCTAGATGACATCATTGTTGATAGAGCATTCATATGAATGTTTTCAGATCTTTTATTCATCATTGTGCTATCAAAATTGATGTGACAATAAATCTGCTATTCATGAATAATGTCTTCTTTATTATATTTTAGATTACTACCTTTTCATGCATGCAATAAGAAAAGTATTCTTGTGCTGACTTAATATGATACCCTTGAAGTGGGTAGAACTTTAGTATGGTTTTGATACCCTTAGACCTTTTGATTCCTTATCGTACTTTTTTGACCTAGTAGAGAGGCATGTTTGTGTACCCTACTTTGGGAAATTAGGATATTTACAATCATCTGGTTTATATCTTCAAGAGTTGAAATGTCCTGCTCAACTTTATAATTCTTTTTTTTGTTTTTTATATGTAATTTGATTGATGCAATCATAAAAAATAGTTGACCTAATTTATCAAGTGCAACCTTAATAATGTAGAGTTGTGAGTCCTATATATATTCCACTGAGTTGATATGTGGAATAGTGAAACAAGCTAACCTTGTAGCAATCAAAATTGTGAGAACATTCTGGATCCATGTATTGGTGAATACATATGGATACTTGGGGATGACATATCCCAACATCTTTAAACCTTATTAAGGACTTGATGAAGGCTGAGGACTAAAAAAGGAATAGTATAAGTCATGTGATGGATATTTGAATAAATATGTGATGGGTCGATACCCTAAGATTGGATTCACGACCTATTTACATACAGAGGGCTTGGGATTTGTGGATCCACTTCCAAGTACATATACACAATAGACTTAGCAAGGATCACCCTACCTCTTTGTTACCTTGCTTCAAATTGAGGTTATGTGAAGAGATATGATGGAAGTCATATGTCCCTATATATTGGATGGATTGTCAGTATGACTTAGTAGCATCTAGATAGTAGTTTGAGTGATACGATTTAAACTAACTAGGTCATAAGCAAATGTGTCACTCAGTCATCTATAGGTTTATTTGGCGATAAACTTGGATGTGATTTTGATATGTAATTTTATTATTGAAATAAATATATTGTTTTTATATATTTTTTAGGTATCCATGATGGAACATGTATATTAGGGTAAGAGTGTACTTATAATTATATTGTATTCAAACAAATAATTATTTAATTTTCTATTTAAATGTTTTTTTACATCTAATGAGTAATAATGATTTAGCTGTTATATTCTATTGTCAATACTTGGGGTCTCACCCTATGGTTTTCTACATCTTTTAAGTGATTGACAATGATATCTAGGTAGAAAAAAAGAGGATTTGATTAATGGAGGTTGATCCTAGGTGATGTCTACATGACAAGGTCCCAGAGGTAGGTGCTTTTTGTGTGTTTGTCCTCCTACTAGGAGGTAGGTGATTTTTGCATGAGTCTCTTCTTGGGAATAAGTGAAGTTTATGTATATGGATAGTAATCTTGTATCATCCATGTACACTTAGGTCCACATTGGAAATTTTTTTTCTATATGAATATATCTGGATTGAGATTTTGACATGCATGCACAGTCTTTCATTCCGTAGTTAAACAAGTTGTAAGGTTTATGTTATGCCTTGTAATCAATATATCTATGAAAGTGTGGCAGAGGCCAAAACATATTGTGAAATGTATATGAGTTATGGTGAAATTTTGTAATAAGGTTAAACGTTTGGTAATATCACATTTGTTGAAAAATGAAAATATTGGACCTATATTCTTATGATGTGGTTTATGTTTGTTGTGGATTTTGTTAGTTTCAATTGAGATTTGTTTCGAGTACGATCTTATGGTAGTGGGATCCCAAAGAGAGAGTGAGAGAGAGAATAGTAGAAAAGATGAGAAGGGATACAAGAACCTAAATGTATTTTTGGTAACCAAATTAAGGAAGATGATTCTAGGCTGTAATCTTCAATAATATTATAACATCCCAAATTTTGTAAATAAAACAAGTTTACGGTCTTAAGTGTGAAATTTCAACTTTCCTTTTTAAAATACCAATCATTGATGCAAGTTACCCAAATATAATGATTATCCATCATACCTCTAATTTTGATTCAAAATATAATTCACCAAGAAAAAGATAATTCATTTTGATTCATATACATTGAGATAATGAAATATGTGAGGTTGATGAATGAAAGGTAGAGAAAACCTAAATATAATCATATAGGAAGATTCTAGACCTTTTGGTTAACCTGTGGTGAAAATTTGAAGTCATTAGGACTTTATTAGACCACCTAATTTGAGTGAAGAAGATTCTATATAGTTTCTGATTTACATACCTTGGTTTTAATCATTTAACCTAAGGTTCCAATTTTATTGAATCTGTCACGCCTCTAAATTTTTATGGATTTTGTCCATAGTCCAGCTTAAGTTTGTCATGCGCCTGGTGTTTCCTTTTTACATAGGTGCATCTTTCTCCACCGTTGGATGAAGACCCGAAGGCTGGAGTGATGTCACCTAGCTCCCGTCCTGGCTAGGACTCTGCATAGTCCGACAAATCTCAATCCTTTGAGATTTTCTTGCTACCTGTTACAGATCAGATAAGTGTATGAGTCCTAATACGTTCAAAACTCGAGGACGAATCCATATATATGTGGTTGTAAGCCCTAATTCATAATAAAAAAGAAATGCCCTATTTTAAAAATTCATGTCAGTTCATGCAGAATCGGTCTGATTATTATTCCAAGATAATGATGAATCATGTAATAGGTTGTATTATTTTATCCTCAACATATTAATGTTGAGCCTACGAGCCTTATGAGCACCATTGGTGCATAAGTATTGAGGATACTTTAATCAACCACCAAGATTAAGTTATGTGAATCCAAATTTACTGTTCAATTAGTTTTTGCTTTTCCTCATTGCCAAATTATTGTTTTTGTTATAATGATGCTCAATTCCTCTTACTCTGATGTAGTTTTTATTGCATGCATGGCTAGGGGCGTGATGCCCACATGTACAGAACAACACCAAGGATAAATCATATGAAGATAAAATCAAGGAATAGATCAAGGTTTCCAAAGGACACATATGGTTGGGTACCAACTACAATAGAAGATCCTAATGTATATAGATTAGTTCATGTATATATAATGTTTAATCAAGTATTTTTAGTTAGTTTCAACTCAAGAACTCATTTGTAAACAATGTATAAATCAAGTTCAATGTTAATGCATGGTTATTGTTTACTTTGTTTGCAATGATTATTATGATTGTGACATCCCTTTGAGCTAGAGTACCTCATATTATGGACAATGTGGGTGTTTCTTCCGTTGCTACATATATTCTTAAAGGGGGTGTTACAATAATGGTATCAGAGCAACAAGTAGATGGTCACTAAGCTAAAGATTCACATGTTGTAAGCCCTAGGTATAGAATATTAAGTTCAAGATATGGGAAACCAAAGTAGGGTCTAGTCAGAAGTCATAAGTTAGATAAGGGTTAGGGTTATGTGCCTAGATGTTTTAGATTTTTGTGTTAACTCTAAATTTGTACATAGCGTGCTCTCTCTTCTTCCCACGTGTATGTGGTATGGGACACATGCTCATGGGGTTTTGTAGAGAAAATGTTATGTGCATAATCATACTTTTCTAGTCCTTTCAAGTGCATGTGGTATGGGACATGTACATGAGGGAGGTTCTAAGATAAGCATGAAAAAAAAATATAAGAGTTGGCATTAAAGTTTGAGACATATAGTCACCTAAACCGAATTAGTTATATAATAAGACCAACCATGCATACAAAGGGTAGATAATTTTACATGGAAAAAATCATGCACATACTACTAAACAATGTTTTCTGCTATTTTATTATTATGTGTTCGAATTGAACATCATGTATTGCTAGCATGCTTATGAATTATGAAAATCATGTTTAAATATAAGAAATCATGTTATGTTGATAATTGTCCTCTCCATCATATTATGTGAGCCTTAATTTGGCCTTATGAGATCAGTGGGAGCATTATGTGAGCCTTAACCAGCCTTCTGTGAGCCTTAATTGGCCTTATGAGCTCTATGGGAACATTATGTGAGCCTTAATTGGCCTTATGAGCTATGTTGGAGAATTATGTGAGCCTTAACCAACCTTATGAGCATTGTGGGTGCAATCAGAAGAGTGACTATATCAACTCAAGTAAAAATCCATTTTATTATGAAATCATGTCAAGTTAACCAAGTTCTCATGAAATCATGTTAACTATGAGTAAGTCATGTCTTAAGTATGTTAATGAGACTATAAGACGATACTAGAGAATTATCATGCACATAATATGTAAAACTCTAAGGTGGGTAGTACTTGGAAATTTTGAGGACGAAATTTGTTCTAAGTTGGGTAGAATTGTAACATCCCAAATTTTGTAAATAAAACAAGTTTAGGGTCCTATGTGCAAAATTTCAACTTTCCTTTTTAAAATACCAATCATTGATGCAAGTTACCCAAATATAATGACTATCCATCATACCATTAATTTTGATTCAAAATATAATTCAGCAAGGAAAAGATAATTCATTTTGATTCATATACATTGAGATAATGACATATGTGAGGTTGATGAATAAAAGGTAGAGAAAACCTAAATCTAATCATATTGGAAGATTCTAGACCTTTTGATTAACCTGTGGTCAAAATTTAAAGTCATTAAGACTTCATTTGACCCCTAATTTGAGTAAAGAAGATTATATATAGTTTCTGATTTACATACCTTGATTTTAATCATTTAACCTAATGTCCTGATTTTATTGAATCTGTCATGCCTCTAATTTTTTTTGATTTCACCTATAATCCAGCTTAATAAGGTTGTCACGTGCCTGGTGTTTCCTTTTTACATATGTGAATCTTTCTCCACTGTCGGATGAAGATACGAAGGCTGGAGCGCTGTCACCCAGCTCCTAGCCCGGCTAGGACTCTACGCAGTCTGATAGATCTCAATCCTTTAAGATTTTCTCGCTACCTATTGTAGATCAGATCAGTGTATGAGTCCTAATGGGTTCAAGACTCTAGGATGAATCCATATATATTTGGTTGTAAACCCTAATTCACAATAAAAAAGAAATGTCCAATCTTTCTCTATTTTCCTCACCGACGTTAAACACAGACGGTTGGGTTATCCCTCACGGTAAGACTGGAAAGACTTAGGAGCTTCCTCGGTGGTTTTAGAGTGCTTTTGCTTTGACAATTTGGATCAGGCTGTCTTGGAATCTGGCCACGAGATCCACCTTCTAACTTGGTGACGGCGGACATGTGCTCCCAACCCCAAGCGCCTTCGATCAATCTAGTTTGTGGTGAGCTTTCCTGACTGTCTATCTTTGTTTACCTACCATCAATTTTGCCTGAGGTTCTTCTATTTTCCACATCCTGTAGAGCACCTTCAGGTCCTCGCTGGTGACTCCACATCCCGACCTATTTTGTGCTTCTTAATTCGTGAAAGTTAGTCATCTAGATTCTACTGATATCCACAAAGACAATTGAATAGTTGTTCTAGTCGCATCGCCGATGTAATGATGTTTTCACAAATCGATCTCTTAAGCTCATGTTCTTCGGCCATGGCTGGTTCATGGTTGAGGGTTTGGGCACTCTTCGTAGCCCCGTTCTGATTTCCTTGACTTTGGTCTATCAAGGTGAAGGTATCGCGGGCCTCCCCTACACCCAAGCCTCTAGCAAGGTCAGAGTAGGGTAGGAGATTGCTGCTCTAGGAGGCTCCTCATGCCATGGCTAGTCAGGAAGAAGCCATGCTATACGATGACCTTCCTGCCCTCTCATCATATTTTAAATTGGCATGCTAACCTAGGGTCTTTTTGGGTTTTCCTCTTTATAGAGTCAGTAGCCGTGCTTTGACTTGAGATGATATTTTGGCAAAATCTCCCTCTGTCATGCCTACAACTGGAATATAGGGTGATGGGCATATCCGTCCTCCTGTTTTAGAATTATCTAATCCTAGGAAATCAGTTAATGCTTTTATCTTTCCCCTGTTTCGTCAGACTTCAATAATTCATATCTTTTGATTGGTTTGTCCTATGGAGGCAAGTGATATATCAAATTTGATCAATTTTCTAAGATCTAGATGATGGACTAGGATTCATAACCTAGTTTGACTATGTTTTCCCCTATTCACTAGAGAGCCATCAAACCCTAGAAATCAACTTAAGGATTATTCATTAATGCGTGTTAATTGATGTAATAATGTATTTAGGGTTTCTTAACCCCAAGAATGCAACTAGGGTTTTATCAACCCTAAGAAATAAACTAAGACTTCTCCAAGCTTAGGTAAGCAGGTTCATGCACTTTGAGTATTTAGTATTGGTTTTCTTTACCTTAAAATTGTTATGATGATCAAGATGAAACTGTATGCATAGTTATGTGTTTTAAATTAAATATTAATTGCATGAAATATTTCCTAAAGTTATTAGTTTAGTTTTATGCTTCAATGCTATTTTAAGAATTCATGTCATGTTCATGTGGAATTGTTCTGATTATTTTTCCAACATAATGATTAATCAAGTAATGGGTTGTATTATTTCATCCTCAACATGTTAATATTGAGCCTACGGGCCTTATGAGCACCATTGGTGCATAAGTATCGAGGATACTTTAATCAATCACCAAGATTAAGTTATGTGAATCCAAATTTATTGTTCAATTAGTTTCTGCTTTTCCTTATTGCCAAATTATTATTATTGTTATAATAATGCTCAATGCTGCTTACTCTGATGTAGTTTTGATTGCATGCATGGCTGGGGGTGCGATGCCCATAGGTACAGAACAACTCCAAGGATAAATCATATGAATATCAAATCAAAGAATAGATCAAGGTTTCCAAAGGATACATATGGTGGGGTGTCATCTACAAAGATCCTAAGGTATATAGATAAGTTCATGTATATATAATATTTAATCACATCTTTCTAGTTAGTTTCAACTCAAGAACTCATTTGTAAACAATGTATAAATCAAGTTCAATGTTAATGCATGGTTATTGTTTACTTTTTTTGCAATGATTATTATGATTGTGACATCCCTTTGAGCTAGAGTACCCCATATTATGGACAATGTGGGTGTTGCTTCTGTTGCTACATATATGCTTAAAGGGGGTGTTACAAATATACATAAAGCACAAACATGCTCATGCATCTCCATCTAGACCACACTCTTCTAGTTATATTGGATTTTGAAAATTGAAAATTCACTAATAAATCCTAAGGTCAAAGTGTTTTCTTATTTGTAGCTAAGTTGAAAAAAATGCATATTCAACCAAAAATTATGTCAGTTCAGGCTCTCTAATCGACCGAAGTAGCTGTAGAACACAGTAGATGCAACACACTCCTCAAACATGCATCAAGCATGAACCTATCTTGTATCTCAATAAGTCATGAAATCACAATAAGTCATGAAATTATAATAAACAAGGCAAGAAACAAAGAAAGGTTTGGAGCTTTACAATCTCAATCCTCCCTTAGGATGCAAAATGCAATAGTTGCTTTAGATGACTAAGAACAAGTATCAAAATGAGCTCAAGATAGAGTTTAAATCATAAGTTCAAACATACATATGTAGGGAACATGATTGTGACTACATGTACTCCCCAATACACTAAAAAGTTCCAATCCCAATGGTATGCTTCATTAGTGCATCCTTACCTTGCTTATGAACATTTGATTTTTTGCTTGTTTGTGGTAGGATAGTTGTGAAGGTACTTTTGGGAGATTTTGTTCTATTATTTTCTACCTAAATTGAGTAACGCATGTAATGCCTCCACATAAGAATAGACCATTATTAGATCTATTTAAGTCCCTCCCTTATCTCTCTATATCTCTCTAAAATATATGTCTATCAGTCTCTTACAAAAGATGTGGATTTTAGTGCAAAAGGTCTACATGAGAAAAATCTACTCCCCTCTTACTAGTTCGACTAACTTCACCTCTCCATCATGTATAGTTTTTTATGAAAAATATCTCTAGTGACTAAATAACTTTTATTTTTCTCTCTTGATTAAGCTTCAAGAAAACATGTGTAGCTCTTTGTCACACTCATACCTTTCTAAAAAAGTAGATGTCATGCTCCATTGTTGATGTAAAGGAGGTATTTTATTGTAAAATTCACATAGTAAGTAGACTATATCTTATATCCATTGTTAGAAAGTGTAGTTGACACTATTCATTCAGTCACCCATATATTTCTAGAATAGTGTGCAACTGGTAAAATGGAGATCATGAGTGGATAAGAATTATTGAAATGGGTCTTAAAGACCTGCAACATGAATCTATTCACCATTATGGATTTGCACCAACCAAAAAAGTCATGATATCTGAAGAGTTCTCTCAAGTGCATTCAGTACCACAGTAAGAGGACAATGTTGAAGAAACTCCCAAGTGTGTTCATTGACAATAAGAAAGACACTACTGGAAATGCATGTTCACATTACTTCAATGTAGATTTTAATAAGATGTGGGTAGGACACAAAGAAGATATTGAGGTTTTAATGACCTATATCATCTAGAGGTGGTACCTAATGGTTAGACTGTATTTTTCTTATAAGATATAAATCTGCCGAATCAGTCATCAGTAGGTACTACTTTGCATGATTATCTTGGCTTGAGTACATTATGAACCATTATTGGTATGATATGTGGACCAAGGTTGAGGTTTGTGTTAACCTAGATTTAGGTTAGCTAGGATTCATCTTGATTGTACCAAGTATCTTTGTGCATGTAGAGTAAATATAATATTGGTGATCTGTTATGTAAATCTTCACTGAATCAAAATTTTGATCACAACTAGGTACTACTTTGCATGCATATCCATGATTCAAGTGCAATATAAAACATTAGTGGTATGATCTATGAACAAGAATTGATGCTTATGGTTAACTTGGATTTAGGTTATATGAGATTCAAATGATTTTTTATTAAGTATATTTGTTCATGTGGGACCAAGATTCATATTATTGGTGATGCACTATTGAATTATTTATTAAACCAAAACTTGTAAGAAAATAAGACATGATTCTAATGACATATACATTCATTCAAATCGATGTGATATTAAAACATAATGAACCAATATAAACTTGCACTATACACCAACATTAAGATTGACACATTAGCGTACGTGGATTTGTGCCAACTAATGATAGTTGGTCAATCGATCATTTGTGTTCCTTATTTTATTCAAGATTGAATCATTGTTACTATTAAATTGAATACCTGTCACTACCCTATAAAGTACTAGTTTATTTTGTGGTGGTAGAGGATTCATAGGTGGAATCACAAGGCAAACAAAATGATAGGGAAAAGCAAAAAGGTTATCATTTTGAAGCAAGTTATATCGTATCAAATATATTGGGAACTATTAAAGATAATGGTGCCCTACTCAAGTTATTCCTTCTTTATTTGCAAAACATACAAATCTTGGACATACTATTTATGTTTATCAGGTATCAACTATCATCCTTTGCATCTAATTAAGTGACATTACAAACTAGATGAAACCCCCTTTTCCTTCCTCAACACATACCTTCCTCCTCAAATTGATTGCTTAGATATCTTCTTCTACTCATAGAAGGGCCCAAAAATGATACCATTTAGTTGGGGATGAGGAAGGAAATAGGGTTTACAGAGAAAGAAGAGGGAGGAGGATGAAGTCCACATGTCTAGAGGGTGAGATCATCATCAAAGATCAACCCCCTGCTCCACCCTTAATTCACTCCCTACTTCTCTATGCCTCCAACTCCATCCTTGATTCTATGCTTCCCATGCTCCTCCCCCTACTCCAACCCCTAATACATATGCCCATACTTCTCCAACCCCACTCTACTCGTGACTCCCATTACTCCACCATGATTAGTCCAACCCCAGCTTCTTTGCCCCATGATACTCTAGTATCAGTGCTTCAACCACCACTACCAATGTGTATGGCTAGTTTTACCCAGCTAAATCAGGTCTTCCCACCGAAAGATGTGGTCTTGCACCCTACCCAAAAAAAGAATGGTCGATGAATAAAAATCTACACTTTGTTGTAGTGAAACATTGCATGAAAAAAGTGATTTCAGAGTCATCACTACATTTTCTAAAAAAATGAGGAAAAATGATAATTCATTGGAGTTATTGTATCAGTCGAGCGATTACCCACACTACATAGAAATGAAAATTAAAAAATCAAAACCAAAGATTAGATCCATTCATCTATTTATGAGTGGGGAAGGATTAGCCCCTATCTCACTCAATAAACTACTATCAAAGAACTTATCTTATTGTAGAAAATTGAGCGATTGAAGATGGTTAAATTTATGAAAAGAACATAAAATAAATCAATTTTTATTTGTGGGTGGGATTTTGAGGCTGGATATGACCATGTCTTTCTCGTAATAACCCAGAAAGTCCTAGCTTTTTAGGTGTGTTACAGTCCCAATCACCTCAGGACCTCCCATAATAGATATCCTTCATTGGTGATTAGGATTGATGAATAGGAGTTTAGAGGATGACTTGAAGGTGTATGTCAAGAGAAACTGGATCTGAGTTTTTAGATATAAACGGAAGAAACAATTATAATAGCAGCATGGCAAGAAATTGTTAATGGATCAGATATAGGAGTAGATCAAAGTAGGCATAGAAGTTAGACCAATTAATGAGATAGATGTAGCAGTTAGGTGCAACAATTAGATCAATTTACCATTCTACACATCTAACAAAGCATGAGATGTCAGAGGAAGGATCCTCTAATCACAAGCGATATGAAAAATAAAGAGGGAGATATTTGTTACTCTGGCTTTAAGAGAGATGAGAGGGGGATGGAATACTTTAAGTATGGGGTCTATTTATAGGTGGATTTTAGGGTTCATGGAATCTTCTGGAAGAGGTGGTGGATCACCACAATGCATCATACAGAGGGGGTGCAGATCAAGGTGATCCACCATGTGCCATGTGGTAGATGGTTGTGATCCACTAGGTGTCCCTGGGTGAAAAAAGTAGTTTCTCATTTTCCTAGTAATTTTAGGAATATTATGGAAAAAATCAGAGAAAACTTATGTAGAAATATAAGTCAAGATTATCTCTCAGATTTTTATGGAAAAAGGCAATTGAAAAAGGAAATATTTTGTTTCAGACAATTTAATTGGGAAATTTGTGAAAATAGCTTATTTAAAGCAGAATTGAAGGATAATTGCACTTTTTTCGAAAAGAAGGTTTCTTTGCAGGAAGCCCAAACTGGGTGAAAGTGGCCAAAAAGGGATGCATAAAATATGTTGAAAAAAGATGGGAAAATGTATATGTGGAAAATGGGTGGAATGTTGAATGGACTCCATCATTATCTAGAGAATTCACATAAATTATGAATTTCTGTTGAGTGAGAAAAATGGGGTGTCAACAGTTTGCCCCTCTCAAGGAAAGGTTCAAGACAAGAGTGAGAACTGCAGGCTTGATCCAAGTCTGACCCCCACTTTTGGTCATGGAAGGACAAAAAGGTTGGACTCTTTTAGGATGTTCTAGAAAACCTTATGGAGGGTGAAAAAGTGAGTGTGATTCCCTTTCCTCCTGAAGTTGAATTACTAAAGAAAAGATTCAAATTATATGACTTCTCTAGAGTAAGGGTATCCTATCACTTAGGGAGTTTCCTATGTCTATCCAATTACTTAATCCCCTGAAGTTCTGATGAACCTTACGAGGTTTATCAGTCACAAAAGTAACTCATCTTGGCTTCAATTCTTAAACTAGTGCATGTATAAACCTCCCACTAACTCATGCCTTAGTGAGAAAAGGGTCAATGTGAAAAAGCAAATGTAGTTTGTGGTTTGTCAATGACTTTCATATAGAGAGTCTGTAACTAATAAAAGAAGTGGAAACAACTCTACCTGAAAAACATATCCTGGATAAAAAGAGTATTCATCCCTATTCCTATGTATCTTTAGTTTTTTTAGTGGGCCAATTTAGGTTAAGGACTAGAATTCTTAAAAGTCATAATATGATGATTTTGTCATAAGGATAGGAATTAGATTGTCAAAATTGGTGATTGTTTTTAGAAAATTTTAGAATTAATGTGACATTCTTGGCTAGTGACTGTATCATTTAGATGTCAGTCTGATCGAGGCATCTGAGATTAAGCTGATATTAGATGTTCGTGTCATTATCCAGTGAAAGGTAGTATGCTCACTGTATTTTCTTATTGGTTCGCCTTCCATCCTTTAGAGTTTTTATGAGTAATGATCCTCAACTCTCTTGTTCTCAATTTCAAAAATGGAGATTTGAGCCATAAGTTAGGATCGTGAGGTAGGGTTTGCAATTCAGTTCATTTTTTAGTCATGATCCAAGTATGTCGAAGGATGTATGTGTGAAAGCAAAGCTAACAACCATGGTCATGATCTTTTTGAAGGATAATATAGATTTTAGAAGTAGGTCATGAGTAGGGACCTCATAAAATTTGACAAATGAAGCTTTGAGATGGTTTGATTATAGGTCATGATTCAGGACCTTGGATTGGAAGAAGTGATTTAAGATTTTGGTCCATTTTTAGGACATAGTCCATGCCCCTAGATTGGATAGGTGTTGTTAGGTTTTTTAGTCTAGTTTTGGTCATAGTCTAGGATCCTAGATTGGAAAAGGAATTTTCTATATTTTTGATCCATATTTAGTTCATAGTCTAGCACCCTAGATTGAAAGAAAAGGAATTATTTAGGTTTCTTGGTCAAGTTTTAGGTCATAGTCCAGGACCCTAGATTGAGAAAGGCATTTTTTTGGTTTTTTGGTCCCGTTGTAGGTCATTATCTAGGACCCTAGACGATCATGTTTAGATCAAACAAATGGGTTTTTTATCTATATTTTGAGTTTTTACCAAATTTTTGCTATTTTCTATTTTTATTTTTATTTTTATAAGGTTTTTGAAATTCCATTGAAAATCCAGGGACCTTTTTGTAATTTCTGCAAAAGTTTTTGTTTTTAAAGATGGGAAATGGGAGGAGGATTGAGAACCCTTCCTATTTCTTCTCCACTCACTCAAATAGAAGCAACATCGACTAGCATAGAGCGATTAGGGCGACAACTGTGATGAGGAGAGAAAAACAAGGTACGCATATGAGAGTGTTCCATTGACTTGGACCTTGTCGATCGAAGTGTTCCTCTAGCCTTCCCATCAGTGTTGCAAGCAGTGTTGTTGTGACAATAGAGGATCTTCATATGACACTCTCCCTTGACATTTTAGTGCAGATTTCAGCTACATCCATCTTAGGGAAGGCATAACTTCCATTTTTGCACTTCAATTTGGACATTTTGGCACTAGATGGAGAAATCCAATTTTGGCTTCCGACATTCTTCATGGTCTGGAGGTTGAAGAAGATTTAATGTGTGTTCTATTTTGTGATCCGGTCGATTTTGTGTTTTGTCATTTTCTCATCCATCCATTATCTGATTGATCTGATTTCACATGTCGTGAAAATCATGTGACACTTCTGTCATTATTGCGTAGATGGTTGATCATGACTGTTATGAAGTAGATCCCTTTATATATGATCAAGATGTAGGTGATGATGTGGAGACTAAGGCATACCCAAGATTTGAGGCCTCATATAAATTAATCTTAAAAGGAATGATTAGACTACCCATATCACCAAGGTGCACCACCTTGTCAGGGAGCCCATCACTAAAGAACTTTGGGGTTAAGCGTACTCATCCTAGAGTAGTACTAGGATGGGCGACCACTCAGAAGTTTATCTTGTCTTGCGTGTGAGGGAGGACAAAGCATGCAGTTAAGGATAGTGGTGGTCTGTGGGGCCAGTACCCATTCCTGAAACTCTACTAGAGCTTTGAGCAGTGGGCCCAGGTGTTATAAATGGTATCAGAGCCATAACCCCTTCAGTAGGTGGGGCCTACATGGGCATGTGTCATGTCAGTCTTGAGTTGTGCAGTCTAGGCATGTTGGAAAAGGTTGTCCATGATAATGTAGACACCCTTGCATTGGTATTCCATGATTTGGAGTTGGCATCCATGTGCCATTCTGAGTTTACACTGAAATGGGGAAATGTTATAAGGCCATATAGTTGAACTTTGATAAGGACGCCAAGAGTCAAAGTGGAGAAGATTGTAATGGGCCAAGATTTGAGGCATCAGATACAATAATATTAAAATGAATCATTACACTACTCATATCACCAAGGTGCACCTCCTTTTCAGGGAGCCCATCACTAAAGTACTCTGCGGTTAAGCATGCTTATCCTAGAGTAGTACTAGGATGGGTGACTAGTCAAGAAATTTATCCTGGCTTGCGCGTGGGTGAGGAAAAAGTGTATAGTTAAGACCAGTGGTGTTCTATGGGGTCATTTGTCATTATTGAAACTCTATTAGTGCCTTGGGCAATGGGCTCGGGTGTTACAGTATGTGTACTTGCCATTTAGTTGAATTTGTATATGTCCTTTAAATATTCTGAATGAAGGCTTCTTTGAACATACTCCATTGTGGTGCGAGAACCATAATGGGGAAACTTCTCCTAGCTGAGAGATTTGTCCATCATCCAGACATGTTGTGGATGAATATGCATCACTGAAGTCTTCGAGTGGGTGATGAGTTATAACTTGGAAACTTTTTTCCATGTAATTACTTTATGCTTTGCCAAGCTTGAATATGAATTTTCACCATGTCTTCTGCCTCATTCCTTTATGGTCTCATATTGTCAAATGTATGTTGGAGAATCTATTGGAATACTAGGGTATTTTTATGATATCTTAATTGTTGAGGAGGTAGATCTATTGGAGGAGGGTGGTTTTGGTAGCATTAGCCAGTGTGGGATCATAGATAGACCATATCTCCTTCCTCTAATTGAGCACTTTTGTCTAGAGACCAATACTTTTCATTTTTCTTTTGGTGAGTTGGCTATCACCCCGAGTGTGCTTGTGGGATTACTGGGTTAGGATTTGGTGGAACGCCGATTAATTCTATGCCTGACCGATACGAGTGACACTACTATAGAAAATACTTTTTGCAACATATTATTTTTACATTTACAACAAGTGTCAATAGTTGTATAAGATTGCATGGTCTAATGGGGGGTTCTTTATACAAAAGGTGTTGTGCATGTTGTAGTACACATATTTGATACGATAGTTGAATAATGTTGTCTTTCACTAGACACACACATTGTAGTAGGGGTGTTTTTTACAACATGCGGTACACAAGTTATCATATATATGTTTATATTGTCTTTCATGAAACACACTCGTTGTATGGGGGTGAATCTTACAACATGTGGTGGCCTTTTGTAATATATATGTTTATACAACAACTGAAACATGTTGTTTCACAAAACATACCCGTTGTAATAGGGGTGTTTTTTACAACATCTGATGTGCATGTTGTAATATACATACATACATACATACATGTTGTAATATATATGTTTAAAGCAAATCTATTTGACTTACCAATGGTTGGTGGGGATATCTTCACCTGGAATAATGAAAGGGGGGCTAATGACAGAATAGAAAGCAAATTGGATAGAGCTTTGGTGAATGATGAATGGCTGAATTTTTTTCCTAATGTACAAGTAAAGGCCGAGGGTTATGATATCAGTGACCACACACCCATCTCAATTTAGATTACAGAGTAAAAGCATAAAAGAAGGCCTTTTAGATTCGTAAACTACTGGGCAGACTGGAAATGGTTTGATGATGTCATAAAGTAGAGATCGAGTACTCTGGTGACAGGAAATCCCATGTATGTGTTTGGTAACAAGATGAAAAATACCAAGATGGCTCTCAAAAAATGGGCAAAGGAAGAGGTGAACATCCCGGAGATGCTGAAGGACACTAAAAGGGAGTGCAAGGACATTAGGGAAAAATTGTTGGCTGATCCACTTAATCCAGATCTGATTGAGAAAGATAGGGAATTAAAAATGATGCTTGAGGACCTGAAGAAAGCAAAGGAAAAATTCTACTGGAAAAGAAGCAAGGAAAAGTGGATGGAAGATGGAGACCGAAACACAAAGCTCTATCATACTGCAGTCAGAAGAAGAGAAGCAGGTAACATTATTTCTAAGCTCATTAATGCAGAAGGAATGGTAGTCAACAAACAGGAGGATCTAGAAGAACATGCTATAAATTTCTACACATCCTTTGTACAACAAAAACCTTTCCAATGATATTGATGAAGAGGAGGATGTCGAATGGAGGTTCAAACTCACCATTACTCACAACAATATTCTTACTAGGAGAACCAACACACAAGAGGTCAAGGAATCTCTATGGAGTATTGGAAGCAACAAGTCACCTGGGTCAGATGGTTTCAATGCTTTCTTTTATAAGAAGACTTGAGATATTATTAAAGATGATCTGCTTGCTTATGTTGATTGGTTTCTGGAAGGTGGGAATATAGTGAGGCATGTTAATCACTCATTTCTTGTTCTTATTCCGAATAAGAAGGTTACTTCCTCTCTTGCTGATTTTCAGCCTATAGCATGCTGCTCGGTACAATATAAAATTATTATAAAAATTATGGCTGCCTGTTCGAAGATGGTACTCCCTTATCTTATTTCTATGAATCAAGGAGCCTTCATAACAGGTAGAAGAATCAGTGATTGTGCTCTTCTGGATAGAGAATTGTTTCTGTATTATAATGTCATGAGAGGGAGTAGAAAGGACTGCCTAAAACTTGATGTCTCCAAAGCTTATGACAGTGTTAGATGGGAAAATTATGGTGGATCATGCAGCAGATGGGATTCAATGAATAGTGGATTGGCTGGATGAAACAATGTGTTGGGACTACTAGCTTCTCTACCCTAGTTAATGGCACATCTGTAGTTTTCTTTAAGGGGTAATGGGTTGTGCCAATGCAACCCCTTATCTCCTCTTCTGTTTGTGATCTTCATGGAGTATTTTTCAAGGAAGATGCAGTAGGCTAAAGAACGAAAAGAAATTAATCCTTATACAGTCCATGACACAAAGGTAATGACACATTTGATTTCTGCAGATGATATCCTGATCTTTTTAGAAGCCAAACAGCAATACTTTGAAAATCTAAAAAGTTTGTTGGGGCATTTCGGAAAACAAATGGGGCTGTGTATTAATGAAAGAAAGACTCAGATTTTCTTGTCAAAGAACTTCTATCAGATGGAGGACAGACTTATCCAGACTATAGGAGTGGAAAGCGGTGAATTCCCAACAAAATATTTGGGATTTCCCCTTGCTGGTGGCAACCTTCACGTCAAAGATTTTACCGATTGCATTGATAAAGTGGAGGAGATGATTAATAGATGGCCAACACAGAAGACATCCATGGCGGGATACATGATGTTGATAAAGGCTTCCATAGAGGGACTTTTCATTTTCTGGGTACAACAAGGTGAAATTTTTGGATCTGTTCTGGATAGGATTGAAATGAAGATGGCCAATTTTCTGTGGGGAAGTAAATATCATCCTATGAAGTATTCCAGATTAGCTTTTCCTACAGATGAGAAAGGATTGAATCTAAAGACCCCTAGAGACATTGCTAGATGGGGAACCATGAGAAGGCTCATTACTTTTCAAGAAGGCACGTCTACTTGGGGGAAGTGGATGAGAGACAGATATCCAAGGGAGATATATTTTATACCAAAGATAAGGGAAGGATACTCAAGGAGTGTAAAGAAGCAAAATCACTTCCTTACTAAAAATTTGAACAATAAAACCTCCAGTCCAAACACACTCAGATGGTATTATGGAGTGGGTGTAAAATTTTCAAATCTTTATATAATGGTAATCAAAATACCAAAGTATAGAAGCGGAATAAAAACATGACTATATTCAATTATAGAACAAAGGGTTACAAACTTACATCACAAGGATCCATGTAGAGGAAATCTAAACCACCTCAAGATTGTCTCCAAGCTTTAACTTCTCAATCTAAGTCCAGGTCCACATGTCAAGCCATCCATGTCCTCCACCTAGGGTTGGAAGCATACCCCAACAAAAGAGAAACAATAGAAGACATCAGCAAAGGCTGGTATGTGCATACTAAAAAGAAACTTTGAGCAATATAAGGATATAAAGGACATCAAATGTAAAGGCTTCCCATGCAAGAGATAAGGACCATCCAATCGGGTATCAAGAGAAAAGATCATAACAAAAGGGATACTTTCCATAACCAACAAATAATAAGAATGTGCTATCAATATAAACATCCACTACCATGGCGGGAAACAAAGCACATATCATCATCAACCTGCGTGCATGTGAGATAAGCATAGCCTTAGAACAATATAAATAACAATGGCGGTCAAGAATCACACATCCTGAACCTGGTGGGACATGGGCCAAGAATCACACATCTTGCCCTAATGGTACATGGGCCAAGAATCACACATCTTGCCCTGGCATGGGGAATCACACAACCACCATCCAAATATATATAACATGGGCCAGGAATCACACATCTTGCCCGAGTATGGCGAATCACACATCCTCCATCCCAAAGATATCACAATGTTGTCATATTGCATAATGAGACAAAAACCAATATAATTACACTACTCTAGTGCTACTGAATCACATAGCATGTTAAATGTAGAGGCAAGTAGAGAAGTATAGTCAGATTTATACAATTGTTTCCATCACATAATGGACAACACAAACATATAAACAAATCCACTTCAAAGTGGGCACATATCATTAAGTAAATTTCCACATCACAGTGGGCATATAGTATCAAAAGTCCAACATGCACCAAGGCATAAGGAACATATTCAAGAGAATATCTATGATCACATGATCAATAATAAAATAAGATACTTCACATGAAGCATGATTTCAAAAGAACAAGACAATGTGTAGGCTAATGTCCATAGGACCAAAAGAATGATAAAGATAGGCTATTTCTCAATATAGAAATAATATGGGATGAAAGCATACCTCAACATCAGATTCAAACGATCCAAGGGCACATCTAGGTCCAAGCCTAGGCATCCAAAGAACCTATTAAGCATATATGTGGAATTAGGGTTAGGTTTCCATCAATTATTCAAAACCCTAAAAACCACCTTTTTATTATATTTGAATTAGGTTATCAAAACCATATAGTATTTTAGTATATGTCATTAGGAGTCCAAAACATATTTTATCTTATTTTTCTGACTTACAGATAATTAGTTATGTATATTAGAAGTTAATTCACCATTAATTAGATTCATTGAAAACACATGTTATTAAAAATTGGACTTATCCTTGAAAACCTATACCATTAGAAAGACCTTCTTTTTCTGAATCCAACGGGTATTTTTGCATATTTTTCTGACCATTAATGAATTAGTTATGAATTTTTAAGCACCGACCAATCAGGAAATTGCAAAATAGAAAACCAGAGGCGAGAGAGAGGGAGAGGGCCGCAACTCTGAGTTGGCCCAATCAGATCCGACCAACTCGGCTGGCCACTCAAACACATGAGCTGATCTAGGTGCAAACTCAAAAGAGAGAAGACCCAATGAAAAGACGAAAAAGCCCCTGGACGAAAAACTAATGACAGAAGAAAAGAGGAAGGGTAAAGAGGGAAAATCATAAAGGACCTTGTTCCCCTGCGAACACTACGCGAAACCAATGTATAGCGAGGTGATCTTCGAGTTCCAGAACTCGATCCAAGGGAAACCAGGCAAAAGTGCCAAAAGGAACTTTGTTCCAAGATTCTGCCAAACTCAACGAGCCAAACCGTAGAGAGAACGGCCGACTACAGCCTAAGATAGGCTCTCTGCCATTACTGAAGGAACCAAAAATCTCAGGCAGAAAGAACGGGTTGAAGAAAACTCAAATCAACGGTGGGGAAAGAACAACCATCCAAAAACAGAACCAACGGTCGAGTCAGCAAGCGTAAAGGTGAACCAGTAGTCGCTGATCACCGAGAAGGTCAAAAACCAGAAGAAAGAGGCAAAACTACTATACCTTCAAATCAAGCAAACCAAGAACCCCTGTAGCTCACCCATGCCTCCAGGAGTCGAACCCGACCAAGAGAAGCCACCACTGAGCCCTAGGAGACCACCGCTGAATTTGCCGGTGACGAACCAGACAGTCGGAGAAGGGAGCAACAGTTGCAGGGTGATCGAGACCAAAGCGGCCATTGGAGATTATCACAGGGTGCATGAGGATCGTTGGGGAGGCCCTATTTATAGGAGTGGAGTTAGGGTTCCACAGGAAAACCATGAGGAGAAGGAAATAGGGGAGGCAGGGGAAGCTTCTCGTCGACTGGGCGATTGTGAGAAGGATTCCCCATCAAAGTAGGGATCTCCAAAATGGGAAAGAAGCGAGGATTGCGAAAAGAAAGCCAGAAATCCATGGGGAGAAAAGGGGAAAGAGATCTAAGCCACAAAAATGGCCTATCGCTATTCGGAGAAATCTGAGTTTGAGTCGGACTAGGCGGGCAAAGGAGGAGGGTCCAGATTCGTTGATCGAATCCACGAAATCTGAGATTAAAAGGGAGCCGTCCGATCAGGCCGAAATAAGAGGAAATAAAAATGCAAGCCGCGTAACAACATATAATTTGGAAAATGTAGTCCCAATGTGATTAGGATTAAAGTGACATTGCAATTAATGTATTTTTTATCTTTCCTCTTTTGGGGTTCCAAAACTTATCCAAACTAAACCAAACTTTACACACAAGTTAAGTTAAACATGTATATTCCGAATCTCCAATTAGATTTTACTTTTAGAAACATTAGATATGTAGTTTAATATATTCTTTGTTTCTCTTTCTTGATGCATTAAAGACACATAGATTATCCAAGTTAGGTGAAACTTCATCCACAAATTAACTTAAGTGTGTTAAATACGAATTTTCCTTTATTCCCAACTTTTGGTGTCATACATCATATTGATTTATTACTTACATCTTTTAGATAGTTTCTCTCTCCTAACTTACTATATTATTCCAAAGTTATCCAAATTATATGAAAATTGACATGTAGCCTTATTTTGATGTGTAGATTACGAATTTTGAGTTTATTTTCACTTTTGAGATTTCCTTATATGAGTTATATCATTTGGCCCATTAGAGGCCCATTAACCATATTATGCAACAAAACAAGTTATTTATCTTCTTATTATCACCAAACAAATTATGTGGCATATTAGATTACATTATTCATGCCTTAGATTATTAGGATCACTCTAACCTCAACCTTGTTTGGTCAAACCCAAAAGGTCAAAGTTCTAGGGTAGGGTTCTAGATCTGGTATGTTACAAGGAGCATCAATGTCACTAGAGAAACATGGCCACAAGTCAAACACTTATTTGTCCCTAATGATTCTGGTGGATGGCAGCTGAAAGATAAGAAGATTTGCATATGGGAGGTGACATAGACAAGGGGCGCAAAGGACCTATTAAGCGAACAAATATGGGCTTGTAGGTATGTGTCAAAATAGAGCATGTGCTTTTATAAATTTCTACACAATATCCTTGCTACTTTGGGTAGAATAAAGGGATGGAACTATGATATCTCTACGGTTTGCTTGCTATGCGGAGGGAAAGAAAAAAACCACAACCATCTTGTAAGAGATTGTGAATTCACAAAGGAGATCTGGGAATACATATGCAGTGAATTCAGATTACATATTCAACTTTCTGCTGATCTGAAAAAAATACTTGCTAGGTGCGACGGTCATGAAAAGAAGATCCCCCTATTTGCTGGTTTATGTTATCATATTTGAGAAGAGAGGAATTCTAGAAGACACCAAGGAAAGTCCACGAAAGCTATATGCATAGTTGTAAAAATATGTAAATATGTTAGACGTAGACTACGCATTAGCTAGTTGTGTGAGTTGTAGCTTTTCTTTGGGTGTATGGCATTGGGCCTACATGTAATCTGGACCCCTATATTTTTAGGGGGAAGTCAGAATATATTTACCTGATTCTGATACATACATACAACGGTCAAGCATGGTGTCTCCTAACAAAGGAACCCGAATTCGAATCCCAGTTGCCGCCTTGATTTACCATCCTCCTGGTTGTTCAACCTCCATCACGGGCGTGGGAGAGGGGGAGAGAATACCTCTCTTAATCCAACCCCCTCATATATATATATATATATATATATATATATATATATATATATATATATATATATATATATATATATATATATATATATATATATATATAAGAAGACAAGAGAAGGATATTCACGCACCATCAATGTTATGACATAAATGTGGCAACAAGTTAGACATTTGTGTGATCCACATGAGGCGGGAGGATAGAAACTCAAAGCTATAAAGATCAATCTGTGGGAAGTAATACGATCGATAGGAGCAAAGGATAGGCACATGGAGCAGGTATGGGCTGGTATTCATGTTCCAAAGTGGAGCATGTGCGTCTATAAAATTCTACACAATACTTTGGCTACGCTAGATAAAATACATGAATGGTATCAAAATGTTGCTGTTGTTTGTCTACTCTGTAAAGAAGAGGACAAATCTCATATGCACTTGTTTGGTTGCTACACATTTACAAGGGATGTATGGGAGATTATATGTGAAAAATTCAGCCTGAACATGCAGTTGAAGGAAGAGCCACAAAGAATGTTGTCTAGCTGTGGGAAAAGTGACAGAAAGAGGATCTTGTTTGTTTCTCTATGCTACCACATATGGGAGGAAAAGAATGCATGGAGACACAGAGGCTTAGCCACAAATCCAACTACAATTTCTGTAAAAATTTGTAAATGTGTCGTACGCAAGTTACACATTAGGTAGGAGTGTGAGGGTTTTACTCTTTTTTGATGTATGGCGCTGGGCTATATGTAACTCTTGACCCTCTATAATTTTAGTTAGAATATATTTACCTGATTCTGATATATATATATATATATATATATATATATATATATATATATATATATAGAGAGAGAGAGAGAGAGAGAGAGAGATAGAGAGAGAGAGAGTCAGGCTAGTGTACACTTGAGTGTACCGGAGGCACCATACACCTCAGCCATTTCTAAAGATGCAATAACTTTTTGAAACTTCTAAATCATTGATCTTCTTAAATATCTTAAGAACATACTATATAATAAATTTTAGCTCACTTCGATACTTATAGATCATGCATCTAAAGGAGGCAAGAATCAGGCATTTTAAATTAGTTTTGTGCATCGATTTTGTTGCCCTTGGATGAGTGACTTACACTCATCCAAATGAGCTCAAATTTTGTATGTGGCCTATTATTATTGTAACCATGAAGATCAATGGATTGGATTTTTGGAAAAATAAGGTTTAGATAGGCAAACACCATTGAGGTGTACGACGTAATATGTACACTCGAGTGTATTCTAGCCTGACTCTATATGAGTCAAGCTAGTGTACACTTGAGTGTACCGGAGGCACCATACACCTCAATCATTTTTAAAGATGCAGTAACTTTTTGAAACTTCTAAACAATTGATCTTCTTAAATATCTTAAGAACATAGTATATAATAAATTTTAGCTCACTTCGATACTTATAGGTCATGCATCTAAAGGAGGCAAGAATCAGGCATTTTAAATTAGTATTGTGCGTCAATTTTGTTGCCCTTGGATGAGTGACTTACACTCATCCAAATGAGCTCAAATTTTGTATGTGGCCTATTATTATTGTAACCATGAAGATCAATGGATTGGATTTTGGAAAAATAATGTCTAGATAGGAAAACACCATTGAGGTGTACGACGTAATCTGTACACTCGAGTGTATTCTAGCCTGACTCTATATGAGTCAGGCTAGTGTACACTTGAGTGTACCGGAGGCACCATACACCTCAGTCATTTTTAAAGATGCAGTAACTTTTTGAAACTTCTAAACCATTGATCTTCTTAAATATCTTAAGAACATACTATATAATAAATTTTAGCTCACTTCGATACTTATAGGTCATGCATCTAAAGGAGGCAAGAATCAGGCATTTTAAATTAGTTTTGTGCGTCGATTTTGTTGCCCTTGGATGAGTGACTTACACTCATCCAAATGAGCTCAAATTTTGTATGTGGCCTATTATTATTGTAAATATGAAGATCAATGGATTGGATTTTGGAAAAATAAGGTCTAGATAGGCAAACACCATTGAGGTGTACGACGTAATCTGTACACTCGAGTGTATTCTAGCCTGACTATATATATATATATATATATATATATATATATATATATATATAGTCAGGCTAGAATACACTCGAGTGTACAAATCGCACGAATACACTCAAGTGTGTTTTCATATCAAGACTATTTTTTGCAAAATGTAAACCATTGATCTTCACCGTCATACTATAACTAGGCTACATACAAATTTTGAGCTCATTTGAATGAGTGTAAGTCACTCATCCAAGGAAAACAAAATCGACGTGCGAAATTAATTTGAAATATATAATTTTTGTTGTCTTTATAACATGATCTATAAATGTCCACATGTGCTCAAATTTTTCGTATGAGTTATTCACAAGATGTTTAAGAAGATTAACAGATTAAATTTTTAGAAAAAATATTGCATCATGAAAAACTACTGGAGTGTATTTTACTCCGAATACACTCGAGTGTATTCTAGTCTCTCTCTCTCTCTCTCTCTCTCTCTCTCTCTATATATATATATATATATATATATATATATATATATATATAAAGTCTATTTAATCAAAAATTTGACTACGCACACCAAAGCTAACCGCTATTCATTGAATATATAAGCATAGACAATATGAAGCGTTGGCGTGTTCCACTTCGTCAGGAAGAAAAGGAGAAGAGGCACTCATGTACTTCTCTTATCGAGGAAGAAGAAATTTTTAGTTGAATTTGTGGTGGTATAGCTCTCCAAATCTTCTCGGCGTATCGATAGTTCTGACAGGGACACCGCAAGTGTGTGTGGCTGAGGAGCAAACTATTTCCGATCCTAGCCTTCCGAACAAATTAAACCAAGCAGAAGCAGCGTTGGGAAAGCAAGCTACTTATTCCATCATTGGAAGAACATGTGCCTACTGTTGATGATCTGTCTGAGGCACTGCTACATTCACCCGAGGATCAGCTACCGAGAGTCTCAATAGAATAGCCTCAAACAAAGCAGGAGAATAGAAATAACAGGAATTAGATTCGAAAACCAGATCATTCGTTGAGAAACGAACGTGATACTTAAAAAAATCAATGTCCGAAAATCCTCACGGATAGGAACTGTTCTCCCAGACTCGATCTGGCACGAACCTGGAACAGGGACATCTTGCACTCACTCGACGTATCCGCGTTTCACTTCTACCCTAATCCTATTCCCAGTAAGACGCAAACACTCTGTTGCTCTTGTACATAATACAGAAGAATCTACAAAAGAGAAACACTTTCCAATTAGAATTAAGAATTCTAAATAGGAAAGAAACAATTAATTACACGAGTAATTAATTACTTCGTCGTATTCTAGTGCAAAAAGAAGACATACTAGAGAGCCACAAGCCACAAGCCCAACCCGGCCAGGCCAGGCCAGGCCAGGCCAGACCAGATGAGGCGTGGCGCACGCGCATGTGTGTGCGTGTGTTGTGATGTGGTTACCCCAACCACCAAGGAGGTGAGCATACCTCCCTCCTAAGACCCCTTAGATACTAGTGCCCCATGTGATCCTACATATGAGGACCACAAAAGTTCTAGGAGTGAGCAATATGGGATAAAACTTCTTTTCCATTTGCACTAGAGACAAAACTACTTTTCTCACATGTACTTGCTACACTACATTGGGCTTAACCCATACTAAATACATGGCTGCTACAACCATATATCTAACTATCCCCCACAAAGTCTAATGTGTAGTGTGCTCTACCATTCAGTCCTCCATACTATGCTTTCAGCAGATACCTTTCGGTTTGAATCTACCTGAGTTATCCAACTGTGACCCCCGTAGGAACTAGGTGAACAAAAGTCTTGAACCTAAACCTTAGGTACAAGAGTATAGGTTGGTAACAACACAATAAAGACATGGTAGTAAAGAAAACAATGCATTAAGGCCATACATACAAAATTTTATATCATGATTGATAACAGACAACAACCCAATTCTCCTGTTGCGGCCTACACAACATCAATCACTTAGCTGGACTCTCCAAGGATGTACTGCTAACATCCTATCCTAAGACTTGACACCATTAAGAGACAACTCTCTTACTAACTTGCAGTCATGACACTAAAAGGTTTCCCATGGAATAGAAACACAGATGCAAGAAGCATCAAATAAGAATACATAGTGTCATCTGATTTACTCGACAACTTGTTATTACCACATTGAACCCAATTTGTGGGATCTCCACTCTTTTGGGTTGGGTTGCTACTGCCTGCAAATCTATAGGGGTTTCAGTCCCATCCCCAACTTGGATTTTTCCACTAAATCCAAGGTAAGACATTTAGTGAAATGATTAGCTGTATTATCTTTGGTACCGACGTAGTCCACAGCCACAACCCCATTAGACACTAACTCCCTTACAAATTCCAATCTGACTTGGATGGGTTTATGCTATTTTTTATTGTACTTGGAACTCTTTATCTTAGAAATAGTTGTAGTGTTGCCACAGTGAACTGAAATTGCAGGAAGCGACTTCATTACCATAGGTAAACTAGACATAAGTCCATGTAGCCATTCAGCTTCCAATCCAGTTTCATCTAAAGCACACAACTCTGCCTCAAAAGTGGACCGAGACAATATGGTCTGTTTCTTAGACCTCCAGGAAACAGCTCCTCTTCCCAACAGGATTACATATCTTGAGACACCATTACTCCCAGAATTCACGACAATCCATCTTGCATCACTATATCCTTCGACTATGGAAGGATTTTACCATAATACAGCCCAAGAGAACATTTTCCCTTGATATACCTCAGAACTCTGTCAAGAGCTTCCCAATGGGTCTTGTCGGGACAACTGGTGTATCTACTTAACTTGTTCACGACAAATGTAATGTCTGGACGTGTACAGTTCATAAGATACATCAAACTTCCGATAATCTGAGAGTATCATAACTGAGACACTGGAACCCCAGTCTCATTATTGAACAAGGGCTTGGATGAATCATATGGAGTCTTAACAGGTTTACATGATGTGTACTCAAACCTCTCCAGTATCTTCTCAACATAGTGAGACTGAGAGAGTGTTATACCATCAGTAGACCTTATGATTTTAAGCCCTAAAATCACATCAGTGACACCTATATCTTTCATCTCAAACTTGCTACATAAGAATGACTTTGTCTCATTTACTACTTTCATATCAGAACCAAAAAGCAGGATATCATCGACGTATCAACATAACAAAATGAATACATTATTGACAATCTTGTAGTAGATACACTTGTCAAATTCATTAGAAATAAAGCCAAACAATGATATCACAGAATCAAACTTATCATGCCATTGCTTAGGGGCCTGTTTCAAGCCATATAACGACTTAACAAGTTTACACACTTTGGACTCATTCCCACGACCCACAAATCCCTCAGGTTGTTCCATATATATCTCTTCTTGAAGATCACCATGTAAGAACACGGTCTTCACATCCATCTGATGGATATAGAGATTATAAATGGAAGCCAATGCTATAAGCACTCAGATTGTGGTCATACAGGAAACATGTGAATATGTATCAAAATAATCTATTCCTTCCCTTTGTGTGTAACCCTTAGCAACTAACCTAGCCTTATACTTATTGATTCTCCCGTCTGCATTAAGTTTCTTTTTAAAATTCCATTTGCAGCCAACTGTAGAACAACCAGGAGGCAAATCCACCAATTCCCAAGTTCCATTTGAGAGAATTGATTGGATTTCATCATTAACGACTTCTTTCCAAAACTTAGCTTCTGGAGATTCCATAGCTTGTTTGAAAGTAACAAGATCATCCTTAACATTGTAAGTGAGAAACTCACTTCCAAAGTCCTTAGATGTCCTAGGCCGTTTACTTCTCCTTTTTTTTGGTCGGTCAAAAAGTGTGTTACTATTAATACTAAAAACTTTGGGCACTAAGTACCCCATTACATCGACAGAGAGCTAAAAAGCTCGATAAGATTCAAAATCCCCACACAGGGGGACATACAAACTTTTTATGCAAAGAAACACTAAGAAACCAAACAACCTAACAAGCTAGATCCAGGCAGACCAATGAGAAGAAGGCTAAAACAAGCCACTATTACATACAGTCTGCATACCCACAAAGAGTAATAGCAACATGACATAGACCAACCACAAGCAAACCAGCCTGTAGCTAGACATGAAGATTCTGGCGATCTCAACATTCCAACACCAGGAAACATAAAGGGTGAAACCCAAAAGGAGGACTCCTAGAAACAGGTCAGCATAAATTTGAAGCAAAACACAGAAGAAACAAGAGCCATTGCTAATAAACAACAAAGATTAGGAAACAAGTTAGCTCCAAATCACTCCTTCATACGTAGCACAACACCAACTATCTAATAAGGTTACCCACAAATTGTGGTACAATGCGAGAATAAGGGAGATCCTTCAAGCTGACAACCCCAATCAACAAGGCTGCTCGTCAGCACTGGACCTTGATCTATCTGTAAGCGCCGATACACAACAGCAAACAAAAACACCCAAGGGTGTTTCCTGCACTCAAGAGCAAACGACCAGAGAAGAAGAGAAGAGGAGACCTCCTCTTAATCTCAACACCCGTAAAGCACATGTATGCTTAAAGCATAATGTCGAACACCTTGAAGGTGTTCCAGAAAGCTTTAGCAGAGAACCAGATCATGAGGCACAGCAGCGACAAAGCTCGAACAGCTTGGGGGGACCAGAAAGGCCACCCGCCACCAACAGACGAGGTAGTCGAAACCAGCCCAGATCCAATCATCGCGTGCGAACCACCATGCCCAGATTTGATCATTGCTGCCTGGGAAAACCTGCAAGTTGATTTCTCAGACGACGAGCAGAAGAGGGTAGCAGGAACTTCGTCGACAACCCCTTTGAGCCCCACCCACCCTGCCGCCAACCCAGCAATGACAGCCCCGTAATCATCATCCATGCTCCCACTACTATGGGCTTCAGCCCCGCTCCGCCAACCACTTCCTACGTATACGCCGCCCTGGCAGTGTCTGCTCTGGTCGTCATGGAACAACAAGCGCCGGCTCCGTCCAAGTTGCCACTGCTATTGTGTCAGGGACGGAACCCCTGAGCAGGGAGTACAGCTTGGAGAAGGGGGTGTCATCAGGGGAGACTTGGAGGAGTCCCGACCTGAGGCAAGCCACCCAGCATCATGGTCGCCGAGGCAACCCATAGGACCGTGAACTCGCTCTGAGAGAGGAAGAAAGGGGTGCCTGAGAAGCAAGGGCAACAGATCCCCTTCGCTTCGCCTATGAGAATGGAGTATCAAACGTGGAGCCCCAGATCTGGGAGGGGAGACTCTTCTCCATCAGTCACCTTAAACTGGATGGAGGTCGATCAGAATGACAAAGATGCTCTGCAGATCTGCGCTTAGCTTCTCGTGACGCTCCATGTCTTTCCCCCTTCCTCCAGCTCAGCCGAGGAGAAGGCCCCAACCGCTACTTAGCTCCAAAGATCTACAACAACCTTCGATCAGATCTCTTCGTGGCTGCATTGATACCAGGGGGAGGAAAGCGCTAAGGAATTGCTCCCTCCCCCCAACGGCGGCCGCCGGGAAGGTCTAGAGAGAAGGGAGAGCAGGTGCCCTCGCCGTTTACTTCTCCTTGGTTCAACTATTTCTTCAGAATCATCTGATTCAGAAATAGCTTGTTCTGAGTCGCCCCCCACATTTGTCATCCTTTCCACGTGCTCGGGAGTGGAACATGTGGTAAATGAATCTTCTTGAGATACTTCATTGGGCACACTAGTTTTCATAGGAAACACATCCTCAAAGAATGTTTCATCACATAATTCCACAATTGTATTGACCTCAATGCCAGAGATATCTGATTTTACAATCAGGAATATGTAAGCATAGTTTGTCTCTACATAACCCAAAAATATGGCATCAACCGTTTTCGGTCCCAATTTCTTCCTTTTGTGTTCAGGGACAAGTGCCTTTGCAAGGCACCCCCACACTCGAAGATATTTAAGACTCAGTTTCCTTCCTCTCCATAACTCAAACTGACTACTCTCTGAATGTTTATGGGGAACTCTATTCAGAATAAGGAAAGCCGTATTCAAAGCTTCCCCCCACATAAAGTTAGGTAATCCAGACATTTGGAGTAAGGTATTTACCATATCTATTAAGGTTCAGTTTTTACGTTCAGCAATCCCATTTGATTGTGGTGAATAAGGAGCAGTGACCTCATGAGCAATACCATTTGATTGGAAAAATTCCAAAAACAAGTTCAAGGTATACTCTCCTCCCCTATCAGACCTTAATATCTTAATTATTTTACCAGTTTGAGTTTCAGCTTCTTTCTTATAAATTTTAAATTTATCCAATACCTCATCTTTACTTCTAAGTAAAAAACATAACAGTATCTACTCGCATCGTCAATAAAAGTTATAAAATAATTCTTTTGATCCCTCGTAGCAACACCATTAAATTCACAGATATCCGTATGCACTAAATCCAAAATTTCTGATTTCGTATTCACAGAATGAAAAGGCTTCCTAGGAAATTTAACTTGTATACATATTTCACATTTATTGTTGCTAATTTCAGATTTAGGGATCAAATTTAGATTCATCATACGCTTCATTGAGGAAACATTAACATGTCCCAAACATGAATGCCAAACATCAGATGAAACAAGATTCATGCAAACAGAATTATAATTATTCAAATTTAAAATGGAATTTGAAACAAGTTCAACATGAATCTTAAATAATTTTTCCACATCACATAAGTACCCCTTGCCAAAAAACAAAGAATCACGAAGGCATGTAATAATAGCCTTATTACATTTGCAGTCTACTCTATAACCTTCCCTAACTAAAATGACGCCACTAAGGATATTGCGTCGAATGGTTGGAACATGTCTAACCCTATTAAGAGTCAAAACCTTCCCCGAAGGGAACTTCAAGTCCACCCGTCCTTCACATTTGACTTCTGCAGAGCTGGAATCGCCCAAAGTCACGGACCGACCTCGAGAGGCCTGATAAGACAAAAATGGGGATTTATCAGCACACCCGTGCACATTAGCCCCAGTGTCAATTATCCAATAAAGTGGTTCAAAAATAGAAAGGATTTCAGGTTTAATAGACACATACCCATCATTGAGGTTCAAGGATGTAGTCATCATGTTGACCACAGCCTCCTCAGTTGCAGAAGTGGTAGCTTTCTTTTCCTTCTTAGTAGGACAATCCTTGTTCTAGTGGCCAACCTGTCCACAAGTCCAACAAGGTTTGTTCTTCAATTTCTTTTGGATCTTTGCCTTAGGTTTATGTGCATTCTTAGATTTCTTATCTTTGGTGTTTTTCATAGAAGTAAAATTAACAATTGAATTTGCATAAGTAGGAACCTTGACCGTTTTCTCCTTTAAGTGTTCTTCTTGTATATTAATATCCATCATTAGTTCTTCCATTATGTGTGTCCCTTTGCGATGCCTCAGAGACATACCAAACGATTCCCATGACTTAGGGAATTTTTGTATGGTACACATAACAACAAACTTCTCAGGCAACACCATCTTGGCATCTGAGAGTTCATGAACTAGGAGTTGCAGATCATATGTTTGATTGGAAACTGACTTACCCTCAACCATCTGAAACTTAAGAAATTTAGACACATAGTATTTTTCAACACCTTGATTTTCAGTACTAAAATTCTTAATCAACAATTCCCATAAAACCTTGGATGTAGTGACTGGCGGCTTTGAGTAAGAATCATACAATTTGTTATTTAAACCAAACAGAATCAAACTGTGACACATTTTGTCACCCTTCTTCCAATTAGCAGTTATATTTGCATTATCAGGAATCGTTTCATCAGATACAGGTTCAGTCTCTACTAGGTACTGATCAAAACCCACAATATTCATCCAAATTTCCATCCGACTCTGCCAACGGGCAAAGTTGCTATCAGTAAATTTTTCAGGCATATGCTGGTATCAATTTTATTTCACAAACCACCCTGACCGGCCATTGTTAATTAATGACAGAAATATGATTTCTTTAAGGCTGTTGTTAATATTTATTAACGTCGTTCATTTAACAGCGACAGGTGCAAAGTAATTAACAATTTTAGACAGATCCAAAATAAGCAACGAAGATCAAACAAAGCAGGAGAACAAAAATAATAGGAGTTAGATTCACAAACCAGATCGTTCGTTGGGAAACGAACGTGATACTTAAAGAAATCAATGCCTGAAAATCCTCATAGATAGGCACCGTTCTCCCAGACTCGATCTGGCACGAACCTGGAACATGTACGTCTTACACTCACTCGACGTATCCTCGTTGCACTTCTACCAGTGTAGCACAGCAACCGCAGGAACCACCGCCTGGTAGCTGGGTCTTGGTGACGGGAAGAAGAAGTTGCGCTTTGCACAGGAGAACAATTCTACGAAGCGGCTTGGAACGAAGGCACTCGCTCTCTGGATTAGGGCTCTCAAAACACACGTGAAACGGCGACAGAAAACTATTTGTTGTGTTTTTAACCCTAATGAAAGGAGGTGTATATATAGCCACACACGTCCCTAATCCTATTCCCAGTAAGACGCAAACACTCAGTTGCTCTTGTACACAATACAGAATAATCCGCAAAAGAGAAACACTTTCCAGGTGAGGCGAGGCGTGTCATGGGGCGCGTGTGTGTGCGCGCGTTGTGATGTAGTTACCCCACCCACAAGGAGGTGAGCATACCTCCCTCCTAGGACCCCTTGGACACTAGTGCCCCATGTGATCCTACGTATGAGGACCAAAAAAGTTCTAGGAGTGAGCAATATGGGATAAAACTTCTTTGCCATTTGCACTAGAGACAAAACTACTTTTCTCACATGTACTTGCTGCACTACATTGGGCTTAACCCATGCTAAATAGATGGCTGCTACAGCCATATATCTAACAGAAGGCACTTATATACTAGCCGTTGAAGATTGTCATGTCAGACCAGGAGCTCCCCAACGGCGAGTACAAGATGCACTTCCTCCGCGGGTTCTTCTTCAATACTTCTGAGATGCATATCTGAGTCAGGATAGCCCACTGGCACGTAGTGATGTAGGTTCGAAAGGCCATGCTCGCACTTGGGTGGGACCAAAACTGTTAGTATAGGAGGCCTCCTACACTTATTGTATAGGACAACTAATGAGAACACTAAAAACCCAACTCATAAAAAAAATCATGGAGAGACCAATTATTTTTTCAGAATTAAAATGAATCTTTTAATATTATAAAAAATTATGATTGGTCTCCTATTATTTTTCTATAGGAGGCCTTCTATAGGATAGGTCAGGAGACATGTCAATGAGTTATTCCACACGGAAGCAGTAGGAGGTGGGCGTTGTCTGGAATGTATATTTTTAGTTCCAGTCTCTTGGTTTATGAAGTTTAAGAATATTTCTCTTATGTAAGGTTTCTAATGTACAAAATCATATGGCATATAATTAGTAATGTACTTGCACAATATAACGAATTGTTCTGAACCGGGTAAAATGATGTTAATTGGTTTTATTTACTTCATATATGTGCATCATGGAACAAAGTAAATATAAGTTTCCATGATCTGCAACAATCTTCTAGGTAACATCTAACCAAATATGATTTATGCCCCGCCCCATTGTATATTTCGTATCTGTCAACATTACAAAAATTTACAGATTCTACATCATATTGTCAAAACATTTTTGCTAAAATTTGAAGATATTTTTCAATTTTAATGATCTAGCACATTACAAAGTAGTATTCTACGTTCCTCAATGATTTTTTACTTTAGATAGAGCAAGTTGAATTATGAAATGTTATAAAAAAATTATATTATAGCTCAATTGTGGCATCCAATTTATAAAAACGAGATTTATTTAAGCGGAAGCGAATCATTTGCAGTGGATTACTAAAAATCACTAAAATTTAAAACTTTTTGGAAAGAGATCCAAACATAAGAAATCTCTTACATCAAGGACCATTCTATAACATTATATACATCCTGATTTAAAGGTACATGACTTGTACTATCTCTTCTCGAGGATTACAACATTAGCCGTCCTATAACATTATATACAGACAGCACAAAAAACTTGAGGTATCAAGCCAAAATCTCAAGTCGATGATAAAAGCACTATCTATAAATCACGAGGACCTGAGAGTACAGAGATTACACATAGGACTTTCTAACTACATAACTTGACAGGCAGGGTCTCTACCTGAGATCTCACTATTGTCCAGGCTATTGCTTTCCTTTTTCTTGCAAAAGAGTATCTGCTTCTTTGTCCACGTCCACCTAAAAATGTTGGATCCCATGGGGGTGAGACAATTGTAAATTTCCCCAGCGGGAGATATAACTCTTCGCCAAAATATTATTATTGCAGTTTAAAGATATGAAAATGGGCAGATGATAAGCATTTTAAAGAATTCTCAACTTTGAAAGCATTACAGCTATTTATGATAGAGCAATATATCATCTATTCTTTTAATAAGGAATAGGAATGACATGTATATCATTTATACATCATATTATACCATCATATCAACTTTTCTTGTGACACTCATCATCTTGCTATGTCACCCATGAAACACTCTTGTTCCATATTGTTGGCCTTTTCCAACCTATTTAACAGATAAGGAGATATATCTACCATGTACTCATATATCAACAATACAGTCACTGGGTTAATACCAATCCTATGTTACTATTACATGCGCTGGTCTATTACCAATCATGTGTCATCAGTACAGGCATTTAGCCTCTGCCAGGTATTGGACTCTTCCAAACTTGATTACACCACCAGGCATTGGACACTACCAATCCTGATTTCACAGCCAGGCATTGGACTTTAACCAATCCTGATTACACAACCAGGCATTGGACTCTAACCAACCCTGATTACACATCCAGGCATTGGAATTTTAACCAATCATGATTCCACAGCTAGGCATTGGACTCTAACAAACCCTGATTACATAGCCAGGCATTGGAATTTTAACCAATCCTGAATACACAGTCAGGAATTGGACTTTAACCAATCCTGATTACAGGCATTACACCTCTGCCAAGTATTGGACTGTAACCAATCCTGATTACACAACTAGGCATTGGACTTTCACCAATCCTGATTACACAACACTAGGCACCTTATTCTTTTACTAGTATTAAACTTTGACCATGCCAATCATGCTCAATACATTCTTTATGTATTAAAAGTATTCCTCTTTTCTCCACACATGTATAATCCAGGTTTCATTATTATAACTGTATCCTTTTGTTATTATTATTATTATATTACTAAGTTCCCATTCCTTGGTTCATTATGAACATTATTATCTCTTACAAGAGACTTTTATAATCATCTTATTACCTCATGTAATACAATAGTAACACCATTATTCACTCAATAGGGTTAGGGCTTACTTTTCACATCAAATTAGGGTTTCTCATGTCACATTACCCAATTTAGGGTTAGGGTTTTCCCATCTCACATTAGGATTTCATATTTATCAAATCAACCTTAATGCATTGATCCACACCTCTAGGAGCATCCATTAACATCTTGAGTAATCAATCACGTTTATTACTCTTAACATTTATCATTTAATGATTATCAATGCAAGGTATGAGTTCATTTCCCATTATTATCATGATATGATTACATCATACTCATGAGTTTGGCTTAACCCCATTCTCAAGGTATATTAGCCTATACTTATCAAAGTATACCAAACTCATTACATTTCATTGTAACAATTGATGTAACACACTTCATGTGTTTCTTATCCAAGTATATTGGCTTTGAGGTGCATCAGAGTATATCAACCCTGGAATGCTAAAAGTGATATCTATCACATCTTGATGTATCACTTTCCTCATCACTTCCAACTTTCTTGAGTTATCAACTTATCTTGGATTAAGGAATTTCCCATCTTAATCCTTTCATCCACTAACCTATCACTCTTACCATGAAGTACGTAGGTCACACATAAGAATGGTCCAACTATCTTTCATGATATGGACCCATTTCAGGTTAAGGCATTGCTTGTTATAAGGTTATCTATAATTAGTCACTTTAGGTACTTCCCTTATTAATGTATTAGTCACAATTCCATTATTATAGGATTAGGGTCTCTCATACCATCACCCTTTATTAGGGTTAGGATGGCATAAAGCATCACCCTTCATTAGGCTTTCGCATCACATTGCCTATACTTGGGGTTTACTATTCATCCCAACTAGGGTTTCTCATGGCATCACCCTCAATTAGGATTTCTCATGGAATCAACCTCAATTAGGGTTTCACATGAAATCAACCTCAATTAGGGTTTCACATGAAATCAACCTCAATTAGGTTTTCACATGTCATATCAATTGGAGATACTCATCCAAATTAGGGTTTCACCCTCCATTCCCATAATTGGGGTTTTACATTATGTTACCCTGAATTAGGGTTATGGTTCATTAGCTTTCTGGATTAGGGCTTCATGATCTCTTTATTAAGGATCATAACATATTCATCACATGATCAATACTCATGTATGAATTCCTTTCCATCATCCTCTCAACTTTATTAGGTTACATCAACCCTTCAATCAAGTACATAAAACTATGGTTAACATAGTGTACTAAGACATTATTCTCATAACCTTTTAGGGTTAATTAATCTAAAGGTATTGATCATCTAGGTACTTTAGGGTTTTAATCTTTGTACCTAACCTTAATAATCATCATTGAAACAATGGATCAATCATCATCTTAATTCTTAAGAGATTCAATCACATTGGACCTCCATTAAATGAGGTACCCAAATGAATTGACCAATTGGATCTTCAATTACAATAGGTGTCCAAGTGGATTAACGAATTGAATCCTCAATCAACTTTGACTACTTGAGCCCCAACGATCTTAGTCTTTCAAAGTTCAAACGGTTTGAAACTGTTTGGTAAAGGTGGTGCTTGAGAGTGTTTGCTAAAGCAAGTACTTGAAACCGTTTGCTAAAGTACCTTTTTGAAACCGCATGGACTCAACCGGTTTGGGATCGTTTGGTCCGAAATGGTCTTGAGACCGTTTGGTCCAAACCACCTCAAAACCACATGGACCAAATATGGTCTCAACCAATCAAATTGAATTAGTGTTTCCAATGTTGATTCCTTCAATCATTGTATTTATGTAACCAATCATCAATTGGTCCTATCATCCTACTTCAATTGAATTAAATATGTCAACCTTCAACTTATTTGACCCTCAATTGACCCTCAATTAGTCATCAATTAGGGTTTGAATCCATTGGATTAGGGTTTGGAATCGATGATCCTTCAACATTAACCAATGTGAAACTAGTTACTTTAAAACTATTGGACCATCATCAAAATTGGGCATGGCCTGACCCCAAACGGTCTTGAGGTCGTTTGGATGACCTCCAAACGGTCTTGTGACCGTTTTCCCATGTCAACATCGAAATCCAAGTCAATCAATCAAAGTTTGGATCATGGGATTGATCACCAAATCAGCATTTGATTGCACTTCAACTTAGTACCTTTAGATCTTCAAACACCTAACCATAGTCAACCCTAGACCTCCAAACGGTCTTGGGTGACCCCCAAACAGTCTTGGGATCGTTTGGATGACCTCCAAACGTTCTTGAGACCGTTTTCCCATCATATCATCATTAACTAAGTCATTCAATTAGAGTTTGGATCCTAGGATTGGTCACCAAATCAACATTTAATTGTATTTCAATTTGGTATCTTTGGACCTTCAAACACTTGACCATACTTAACCCAAGACCTACAAACAGTCTTGGGTGCCCCCAAAACGGTCTTGAGACCGTTTGGGTGATCCCCAAACGGTTTTGAAATCGTTTGGGTCAATAAACCCAAAGCATCAACTCATTCAATTACAAAATCAGTACTTAGCCGATTAGGGTTTATACCATATGTTCGAATCTTCTAATACCTAACCATACTCAACCCTAGACCTCCAAACGGTCTTGGTTGACCTAAAAATGGTCTTGAGATCGTTTGGGTGATTCCCAAATGGTTTTGAAACCGTTTGGGTCAATCAACCCAAGTTTCAAAATCAATCACTTATGAAATCAGCACTCAACCCAATTAGGGTTTTGATGATTGATGGACCTTCAACTCATGAACCAATTGGAGTTAATCAGTAATAATTGATGGGTAATTAACCTAGATCATTATGAATAAATCCCCAAATGGTAAACCCTGGTCAACATCACCAAACAGTCTTAAACCGTTTGCTTCTATGCGGTTTAGTGAAACCATTTCATTCCAAAAGGTTTGAAACCGTTTGCTCCCAAACGGTTTGTGAAACCGTTTGGACATTTGATTGAAACCATTTGGTCTAGATATTTGTGGAGGTGTGTTCTTATGATGATGTCATCATCATAAAGCTCTAGACCCATGAAACCTGCTGTGATTTCCATGGAAATTGCATCAATCAACCAAAGCAATAATTGTAAATAGAGAAATGATCATTATTTGATGGGGAATTGAATGCAATAATAAAGTTAGGGTCTCAAGTTATAAAACCCACCTCCAATTGAGATCCAAAGATCCAATATCACGGAAAAAATGGTGGATGAAGCTCTTGCAACTCCCCCTAGGCTCGTCCTCAAGCTTTTGGTTGAAAAGATTGGCTAGGGTTGAAGATGGAGTGAAGAAAAGAAGAAATCAATGATTTATTTTTGATTTTCACCATGGAATCAAGGAAAACGAAGGTCAAGGACTTACCAACAGGTTGGGGGTCTTCCTACTGACCCTCCCAAGCTCCCTTGGTCGTTTCCCAATCAAGGAGAAGAAGTGGGGTCGAAAAAGCCTTTCATTTGGCTTGTAAAAGGTCTTTTTATAAAAATTCAATGAGAGAGAATATGCTTTGTAAAAATCCATTTAATCCCAAAAATATGGCCGCCTCTTCCCCCTCAACTTCCTTAGGGATGAGGCTATCTAGTTTGCCTCTTGTTCCTCTCAATTATCCATGATTTAAAGAAAAGTAAATTAAGCACCTTAAATCATATTATACTAATATCCATATGTGAGTGGATATTTCTTTTTCTTATAAAATTGTGAGTGAGTTATCCATTCCCTTGGATATTTTCGTGGTCCTAAAATTGTGAGTGAGTTATCCATTCCCTTGGATATTTTCGTGGTCCTTGCAAGGCTCAAGGATGTACACACACATATGAATCCAACCATTTTAATTTTGGTTGAAGGCCCTTTAATTAATACATTTATTTTTGCCCTAAATCGAATTAGGGTTTCAATTAGGATTAAATCTTAATTATTTTAATATCAAGATTCTCTCTCCTATAAATTGATTCAAATGAGGTGCCCCTCTCATTTTATTTACTCTACATGGTGCCAAGAAACATTATGGACCTTATTGAAGTGGTAATTTGCATATTGAACCCTAGGTTTTGGGTAAATTGCACTTTACACCAAAACTAGGTTTTAATGCACAAACATTGCTTTATCAACTCTTCCTTGGTTTGGCTCGGCTTGGCCCCCCCGGGGGTCCCGAGTTCGAATCCTACCATTGCGCATCATATTTACCACCTCTTGGGTCATCCGGGCTTTGGCACCTGTTTGGAGGGGGGGGCTTCGGCCCGTGCAGATCCAAAAAAAAACTCTTCCTTGGTACTCAGGCTACCACAAGCCATACCTCTGCATCATCTTCATTCTCATGATGCTTCAACACATGAGGAAAATATTATCATGCAACATTTGCAATTTAACCCCTCAACTTGGGTAATTTGCAATTTAGTCCAAAATAAGCAAACATTGCTTCAACATTGTTCAAACATGACCAAAATTGAAACATAAGTTTCTCATGAGCCCTAATTACTTTTCAAAAGATAAGATTAAGCATATAATAATCTTTCTTTATTAAAACACCTAGTGTTAAAGCATAACCCATGTCAGGGATGTTACAAATTATCCACCCCTCATAAGGATTTCACCCCCAAAATCCCAGATAAAGGAAAATAGTTATTATTCATGCATCATATCATCATGTACTCACATAACACCTCATTATTATGGGTACACCATAGAATTTTGATCAATACAAATTTATTACATACAAGTTTATCATGGAATGATTCACATGGAACATATACTCCCATGTTCCTTAATTAATTCTGCCTTTCTCATACAAGATTCACCATTATATTATGTCATTCACTTGGGACTATAATTGTTTTTATGCTTTAATTGTGTCACCTTACCTGATGACACAACACAAGATTTCCTTATTACATGCACTAACCATCTCATTAGTTGTGCATTTTCTTACCATAAGAAGAGGTTACATATCAACCAAGAACTTTTCTCAAGGATATCTTCAAATGTTATGTTTATGAAAAACATAAACCCCTAACATGTGATGTTCATATTATTTTACATATTTAATTTGATTTCATGGTTGACCATTCCAAGTAGTCAACATGAATCAAATGATATATCTTTAGATACCAGGATTTCTTACCTTGGTACCTATCACATGTGTTGAAGACACATGACATCTTTATCTTCCTTTCATCTTGGAACATTATTTATTACATATATCTTCATCTTGAAGCCAAAGCCCAAGATAAACTGATACCTTTATAAGTATCCATCACATAAACATCTTTGTATTATGCACATCAAGTGTCCTATAACCCACTTGATTGCCATGTCCTTGAAAGGAAAGCAAACAAGGATTCATATTCCTCATATTTATTCCTGTGTTTTCAACTATTCATGAACCATTTACTCTTCATCTCATCCTAAGTTCCTTTCCCTAAGATTAGGAATCTATAAGGATGATCACATAACATTATTCTTTTCTTTATTATTATCTAACATGTTTATGATCATCTTAGGATCTCATCACATTTTCCATTCCCACATCATGGAAGGGATCTTTATAATACTTACACCTTTATTAGATAAGATTCATCTCCCTTATTTTCATTCTTATCTTATGAGAAGTATACTTTTAATTCCTCATTCAACCATGCTCATCTGAGGTTATTTCAGATTTCTCTTTCTTATGCTTTGGACATGACACATTTATTCATTCCATACTTCTTATTTCATGATACTCATTAGATTGTATTAGAATGACTGCTTGATCAGGGCAATCAAAAAGATAACAATCTAAGAGTCTCCATACTCACTTTATCATCAATAGTTGTATACCTGGCCACGTTATATAAATACTGAGATCAAATAGTATGTGCTTACTTTATTTTATGTTTTTCATCTCTTTAGATTTAGTATATTTAATATCTCATATTTTTCCCTGAGTGTTTTCTTTTATATCTTTTCCCTTTTTGCATTTAAAGAGAAATTTTCAAACATAGAAGAGAAAATTAAACTGAACATAAGTTTTCATTCTTCTTATCTCATCCTCATATCCTTAAAGGATTATGCAGATGAACTAAACAACAACTACCTTTCTTATAGAAGAAAATAGAAGGTAACTCAAAATAAAAAGTTCTATCTTGACAAGTCTTCCTTATTACAGGTTATCTAGTGTCTTGTCTGTTGATTCACCTCATTTCTTTCTATTTGGACATTGCCACCTCAGATGTCCTCTCTGTCCACATCTGTAGCAAGCTCGAAGCTTTTTAGGTGACTGCTGCTCAGGTGCACTATATTGTACTTGAGTCGGTACTACTGAAATCTTTGATTATCTAGTACCACTAATTCCTTGTTCCTGTGACTGTTTAGACTTCCTTTTAAGGTATGTCTCATGTTTCTTTATCATAGACCCTTCTATCCTTCAAATTGATTCCACAAATGTGGCAAATCTCTCTCTACTTTCTAGGGCAGATGTCGGAATGGACATCTCAGCATTCAATCCCTTCTCAAAACGTCGAATCTTTTCCTCCTCAGTAGCATCCATCTGAGGACAAAATCATAAAAGTTCCATGAACTTAACCTCATATTCACTTATTGACATGACTCCCAGTCGAATTTTCTCAAACTATGAGATCTTTTCATCCAAATAAGTCCTTAGAAAATACTTATTAATGAATTCTCGACAGAATTCCTCCCATCCAACCTCTTCATCATTCCTTTTTATTTCTTATATAGTCCACCAATGTCCAACACTACCTTTCAGAAGGTACACAACATGTTTAACTTTGTCAGCATTCGGGATACTAAGGATCTTAAAGGCTTTTTCTAACTCAGTGAGCCAGAGATCAACATCTACTGGATTAGATGTTCCAGCATATTCTATGGCTCCTACACGACGTAGTCGTTCAAAGGTCTTACCAGACCCATATTCCTCATTGGGAAATGGTGCCCTAGGTGTTGATGCTGGCATCCGGTCTACTATATACCTCATTGTAGTCATAAGTTGCCCAAAAATATTATGAACATCTGGGTTTCCTCTCATGTTTTCATGAACATGAGGATTTTCAGGAACTGGTTCCTCCCTTGCCTAATCCCTTGCACCTCCCACCGGTGCAGCAACATTGCTCTCAGCAACATATTCTTCATGTCCTTCAGACATCTTTAAGTTATATATATTCTTCTGCATAAGCAGAAGACACTATAAGATACACTGAAGTACACTTAGAACAGACTCGATACCTTAGTCCTATGTCTCTGTAGACTCAGCAAACCTAGAGATCTGATACCACTAAATTGTCGCATCCAACTTATAAAAACGATATTTACTTAAGCGGAAGCGAATCATTTGCAGTGGATCACTGAAAATCACTAAAAATTAAAACTTTTTGCAAAGAGATCCAAACATAAGAAATCTCTTACATCAAGGATCATTGTATAACATTATATACATCTTGATTTAAAGGTACATGACTTGTACTATCTCTTCTCGAGGATTACCACACTAGCTGTCCTATAATATTATATACAGACAACACACAAACCTCGAGGTATCAAGCCAAAATCTCGAGTCGATGATAAAAGCACTATCTATAAATCTCAAGGACCTGAGAGTACAGAGACGACACATAGGAATTTCTAACTACATAACTTGATAGGCAGGGTCTCCACCTAAGATCTCACTGTTGTCCATGCTATTGCTTTCCATTTTCCTGCAAAAGAGTATCCACTTCTTTGTCCACGTCCACCTAAAAATGTTGGATCCCACGAGGGTGAGACAATTGTAAATTGCCCCAGCGGGAGATATAACTCTCCGCCAAAACATTGTTATTGCAGTTTAAAGATATGAAACTGGTAAAATGATAAGCATTTTAAAGCATTCTCAACTTTGAAAGCATTGCAACTATTTATTATAGATCAATATATCATCTACTCTTTTAATAAGGAATAGGAATGACATGTATATCATTTATACATCATATTATACCATCGTATCAAACTTTTCTTGTGACACTCATCATCTTGCTATGTCACCCATGAAATACTCTTGTTCCATACTGTTGGCCTTAGCAAACCTGTTTAACAGATAAGGAGATATATCTACCATGTACTCATATATCAACAATACAATCACTGGGTTAATACCAATCATGTGTTACTATTACAGGCATTCGTCTATTACCAATCTTGTGTCATCAGTACATGAATTTAGCCTCTGCCAGGTATTGGACTCTTCCAAACCTGATTACACCGCCAGACATTGGACACTACCAATCTTGATTTCACAGCCAGGCATTGGACTTTAACCAATCCTGATTACACAACCAGGCATTGGACTCTAACCAACCCTGATTACACAACCAGTCATTGGACTTTTAACCAATCCTGATTACACAGCCACGCGTTGGACTCTAACCAACCCTGATTACACAGCCAGGCATTGGACTTTTAACCAATCCTGATTACACAGCCAGGCATTGGACTTTAACCAATCTTGATTACAGGCATTACACCTCTGCCAGGTATTGGACTTTAACCAATCCTGATTACACAGCCAGGCATTGGACTTTAACCAATCCTAATTACACGACACTGGGCACCTTATTCTTTTGCTAGCATTACACTTTGACCATGCCAATCATGCTCAATACATTCTTTATGTATTAAAGGTATTCCTCTTTTCTCCACACATGTATAATCTAGGTTTCATTATTATAATTGTATCCTTTTGTTATTATTATTATATTACTAAGTTCCCATTCCTTGGTTCATTATGAACATTATTATCTCTTACAAGAGACTTTTATAATCATCTTATTACCTCATATAATACAATAGTAACACCAATATCCCCTCAATAGGGTTAGGGCTTACTGTTCACATCACATTAGTGTTTCTCATGTCCCATTACCCAATTTAGGGTTAGGGTTTTCCCATCTCACATTAGGATTTCATATTTATCAAATCAACCTTAATACATTGCTCCACACCTCTAGGATCATCCATTAACATCTTGAGTTATCAATCAAGTTTATTACTCTTAACATTTATCATTTAATGATTATCAATGCAAGGTATGAGTTCATTTCCCATCCTTGTCATGATATGATTACATCATACTCATGAGTTTGGCTTAACCCCATTCTCAAGGTATATTAGCCTATACTTATCAAAGTATATCAAACTCATTACATTTCATTGTAACAATTGACGTAACACACTTCATGTGTTTCTTATCCAAGTATATTGGCTTTGAGGTGCATCAGAGTATATCAACCCTGGAATGCTAAAAGTGATATCTATCACATATTGATGTATCACTTTCCTCATCACTTCCAACTTTCTTGAGTTATCAACTTATCTTGGATTAAGGAATTTCCCATCTTAATCCTTTCATCCACTAACCTATCACTCTTACCATGAAGTACGTAGGTCACACATAAGAATGGTCCAACTATCTTTAATGATATGGACCCATTTCAGGTTAAGGCATTTCTTGCTATAAGGTTATCTATAATTAGTCACTTTAGGTACTTCCCTTATTAATGTATTAGTCACCATTCCATTATTAGGATTAGAGTCTCTCATACCATCACCCTTTATTATGGTTAGGATGGCATAAAGCATCACCCTTCATTAGGCTTTCGCATCACATTGCCTATACTTGGGGTTTACTATTCATCCCAACTAGGGTTTCTCATGGAATCACCCTCAATTAGGATTTCTCATGGAATCAACCTCAATTAGGGTTTCACATGAAATCAACCTCAATTAGGGTTTCACATGAAATCAACCTCAATTAGGGTTTCACATGAAATCAACCTCAATTAGGTTTTCACATGTCATATCAATTGGAGATACTCATCCCAATTAGGGTTTCACCCTCCATTCCCATAATTGGGGTTTTACATTATGTTACCCTGAATTAGGGTTATGGTTCATTAGCTTTCTGGATTAGGGCTTCATGATCTCTTTATTAAGGATCATAACATATTCATCACATGATCAATACTCATGTATGAATTCCTTTCCATCATCCTCTCAACTTGATTAGGTTACATCAACCCTTCAATCAAGTACATACAACTATGGTTAACATAGTGTACTAAGACATTATTCTCATAACATTTTAGGGTTAATTAATCTAAAGGTATTGATCATCTAGGTACTTTAGGGTTTCAACCTTTGTACCTAACCTTAATAATCATCATTGAAATAATGGATCAATCATCACCTTAATTCTCAAGAGATTCAATCACATTGGACCTCCATTAAATGAGGTACCCAAATGAATTGACCAATTGGATCTTCAATTACAATAGGTGTCCAAGTAGATTAACCAATTGAATCCTCAATCAACTTCGAGTACTTGAGCCCCAACGGTCTTAGTCATTCAAAGTTCAAACGGTTTGAAACCGTTTGGTAAAGGTGGTGCTTGAGACCGTTTGCTAAAGCAAGTACTTGAAACCGTTTGCTAAAGTACCTTTTTGAAACCACATGGACTCAACCGGTTTGGGATCATTTGGTCCCAAACGGTCTTGAGACCGTTTGGTCCAAACCACCTCAAAACCTCATGGACCAAATATGGTCTCAACCAATCAAATTGAATTAGGGTTTCCAATGTTGATTCCTTCAATCATTGAATTTATGTAACCAATCATCAATTGGTCCTATCATCCTACTTCAATTGAATTAAATCTGTCAACATTCAACTGATTTTACCCTCAATTGACCCTCAATTAGTCATCAATTAGGGTTTGAATCCATTGGATTGGGTTATGGAATTGATGATCCTTCAACATTAACCAATGTGAAACTAGTTAGTTTAGAACTATTGGACCATCATCCAAATTGGGCATGACCTGACCCCAAACGGTCTTGAGGTCGTTTGGATGACCTCCTAATGGTCTTGATACCGTTTGCTCATGTCAAAATCAAAATCCAAGTCAATCAATCAAAGTTTAGATCATTGGATTGATCACCAAATCAGCATTTGATTGCACTTCAACTTAGTACCTTTATATCTTCAAACACCTAACCATAGTCAACCCTAGATCTACAAACGGTCTAGGGTGACCCCCAAACGGTCTTGAGATCATTTGGATGACCTCCAAACGGTCTTGAGACCGTTTTCCCATCATATCATCATTAACCAAGTCATTCAATTAGAGTTTGGATCCTAGGATTGGTCACCAAATCAGCATTTAATTGTATTTCAATTTGGTATCTTTGGACCTTCAAACACTTGACCATACTTAACCCTACACCTAAAAACGGTCTTGGGTGACCCCCAAACGGTCTTGAGACCATTTGGGTGATCCCCAAATGGTTTTAAAATCGTTTGGGTCAATCAAACCAAATCATCAACTCATTCAATTGCAAAATCAGCACTTAGCCGATTAGGGTTCATACCATATGTTTGAATATTCAAATACCTAAACATACTCAACCCTAGACCTCCAAATGGTCTTGGTTTACCTCCAAACGGTCATGAGACCGTTTGGGTGATTCCCAAATGGTTTTGAAACCGTTTGGGTCAATCAACCCAAGTGTCAAACTCAATCACTTATGAAATCACCACTCAACCCGATTAGGGTTTTGATGATTGATGGACCTTCAACTCATGAACCAATTGAAGTTAATCAATAATAATTGATGGGTCATTAACCTAGATCATTATGAAAAAAATCCCCAAATGGTCAACCCTGTTCAACATCACCAAACGGTCTTAAACCGTTTGCTTCTATGCGGTTTAGTGAAACCGTTTGAAACCGTTTGCTCCCAAACGGTTTGTGAAACCGTTTGGACATTTGATTGAAACCATTTGGTCTAGATATTTGGGGAGGTGTGTTCTTATGATGATGTCATCATCATCAAGCTCTAGACCCACGAAACCTGCTATGATTTCCATGGAAATTGCATCAATCAACCAAATCAATAATTGTAAATAGAGAAATGATCATTATTTGATGGGGAATTGAATGCAATAACAAAGTTAGGGTCTCAAGTTATAAAACCCACCTCCAATTGAGATCCAAAGATCCAATATCACGTAAAAAATGGTGGATGAAGCTCTTGCAACTCCCCCTAGGCTCGTCCTCAAGCTTTTGGTTGAAAAGATTGTCTAGGGTTGAAGATGGAGTGAAGAAAAGAAGAAATCAATGATTTATTTTTTATTTTCACCATGGAATCAAGGAAAACGAAGGTCAAGGACTTACCAACAGGTTGGGGGTATTCCTCCTGACCCTCCAAAGCTCCCTTGGTCGTTTCCAAAGCAAGGAGAAGAAGTGGGGTCGAAAAAGCCTTTCATTTGGCTTGTAAAAGGTCTTTTTATAAAAATTCAATGAGAGAGAATATGCTTTGTAAAAATCCATTTAATCCCAAAAATATGGCCGCCTCTTCCCCCTCAACTTCCTTAGGGACGAGGCTATCTTGTCTGTCTATTATTCCTCTCAACTATCCATGATTTAAAGAAAAGCAAATTAAGCACCTTAAATCATATTATACTAATATCCATATGTGAGTGGATATTTCTTTTTCTTATAAAATTGTGAGTGAGTTATCCATTCACTTGGATATTTTCGTGGTCCTTTCAAACATCAAGGATGTACACGCACATATGAATCCAACCATTTTAATTTTGGTTGAAGGCCCTTTAATTAATACATTTATTTTTGCCCTAAATCGAATTAGGGTTTCAATTAGGATTAAATCTTGATTATTTTAATACCAAGATTCTCTCTCCTCTAACTTAATTCAAATGAGGTGTCCCTCTCATTTTATTTGCTATACATGGTGCCAAGAAACATTAGGGACCTTATTGAAGTGGTAATTTGCATATTGAACCCTAGGTTTTGGGTAAATTGCACTTTACACCAAAACTAGGTTTTAATGCACAAACATTGCTTTATCAACTCTTCCTTGGTACTCAGGCTACCACAAGCCATACATCTACACCATCTTCATTCTCATGATGCTTCAACACATGAGGAACATCTTATCATGAAAAATTTGCAATTTAACCCCTAAACTTGGGTAATTTGCAATTTAGTCCAAAATAAGCAAACATTGCTTCAACATTGTTCAAACAAAACCAAAATTGAAACATAAGTTCCTCATGAGCCCTAATTACTTTGCACAAGATAATATTTAAAATATATTCATATTTATTTATTAAAACACCTAGGGTTAAAGCATAACCTAGGTCAGGGATGTTACATCAATGTTCCGAAACATGTCCACACATTTAAGATTAATATTTTGACACATTTAAGATTGATATTCTACAATTTAATTTTGTTTTTATTTTATGCATAACGACTTAGCTTTTCAAATAAGTACAATTTTCATATATTATCAAATGTTTCAAAAAGTTTGACACATTTTATTTATCATTAAGGTTTTTTGGTTTTGACTTGAGTATGATTGTCGAGTAATCTAATAATATAATGTAAACATGTCAAAGCAAATCTTCTAAGGATGAATCAGAGCTACAACATAAATTTTCTACCCACTTTTTGTAGTGTTTGAATTTACTACTATGTATTTTTGTTCTAATTTTATACAAAACGATTAATTATTTCTTTCCATTATAACTCTAAGCATTTTCCTTATCAAGAGTAGGTGATTGTAATATATTTTTCCAAAAAAATAAACCTATGTTGAGACAAAATATTCACCATTTCCAAATTTACTACCACATGTATCTATTATGTTTGCAAACATATGTAACATTTTCTTTTATTTTTGTCCATATATATTTTGTAATTATAATGTATCAAAAGGTCATTCATTGTTCATAAATATAGGATTATATATTTAAATCTACAGAAGCATAAGAACCACTAATGCATACTCATGTAGGGCCCTCCCTGTATCAACCGAATTACGCAAATGATCAATATGATCTTATTAAACAATGGGAAATCCATATATATGAGATGCATCAGATATTCTTAGTACAAGTTGTCAAGAAGTAAAAAAATACATTCAATTAGAAACCCTAAGAGTCCAAGGATATAAAGATACCCGTGGTTTCATGTATATTTATGATGTGGTAGTACATAACATAACATGGAAAAGTTTTGTTTGCTTTTTCATTTATGCCCGCTATATAATGGAAGAGAAAAAACACTTGAACAATGTTTCATCTAAATATTATACATCATATAAACACACACACACACACACACACACATATATATATACATATATATATATATATGTGTGTGTGTGTGTGTGTGTGTGTGTGTGTGTGTGTTATTTTTCTTAATACATCAATGACACATTAAAATCAGATGTCATCACAAGTTATGCATGTGCTTAGCACGTGTAATTTGTTAGTGTATGTATGTATGTATGTATGTATGTATATATATATATATATATATATATATATCTGTGTGTGTGTGTGTGTGTGTGTGTGTGTATAACAGTTGAACCATGTTATTTTTTATAAAATACACCCGTTGTAGTGGGGGTGAGTTTTCCAGAAACACTAGTTGTAATATTGGTGGTTTACACAACATGTGTTGTTTGTTGTAATGTCATGCTTTTTATAATATATCATTAATAGTTGTATTGTATTTGATTAGAGTTTGTCCTCACACTACTACAAAAAATGGTTTTTACAACAGTTCATTTTTGGGGGGGTTCTTTATACAACACGTGTTGCACATGTTGTAATATATGTATTTTATACAACAGTTAATACATGTTGTAGATCATTAAACACACCTGTTGTAATAGGGGTGTTCTATATAATATGTTGAGATAAAAGGAAATACATCTAGACACAAGGTTTCAAACTTGAGACCACTTGAAAGTAAGGCACATCTCAAACCGCTGAACCAGTTTCATTTTATGCAACACATATATTCTTTGTTGTACATATACAACAAATGACGTGCAAACCTGTTGTGTGATTGTGGTCTATTACAACGGGTAACTATTACAATAGGTGAAAGCCTGTTGTGTAATTATAGTATACTACAACGGGTTATAATATGTTGTGTAATGATGGTCTATTACAACGGGTTAACATATGTGACTATTACAACGGGTAGAGCATGTTGTGTAATTATGATCTTTTACAACGGGTTAGAGTATGTTGTGTAATGATGGTCTATTACAACGGGTTAACATACATGACTATTACAACGGGTTAGAGCATGTTGTGTAATTATGATCTTTTACAACAATTTAGAGTATGTTGTGTAATGATGATCTATTACAACAAGTTAGCATAAGTGACTATTACAACGGGTTAGAGCATGTTGTGTAATTATGGTCTTTTACAACAGGTTTGAGTATGTTGTGATATTACAGTCTATTACAACAATTTATCACATGTTGTGTAATTATGGTCTTTTACAACAGGTTTGAGTATGTTGTGATATTACAGTCTATTACAACAATTTATCACATGTTGTAGTAATCACATATACTACAACGAGTTTGGCTTGTTGTATATAACTTGTGTTGTATAAAATATATAATTCACAACACACAAATAGACTTGTTGTAAAAGATGTGCTAACTACAACACAACCAACATAACTGTTGTGTTTTTCCCGTTGTAAAAAGCATTTTCTGTAGTAGTGTCACCTATCAAACTAATTTGATTGATCAACTAACTATATTTAGGTAGTTTATAATAAATATGAAATTATTCTTTTTAAATTTCATAAACAAGTATTGTTTGAACAAAATATGCATCGAACCTTACAAAAAGCTTGCAATAAGTTCTATTAATATTTAATCATCCCAAAAAAGATTCAATCATACAAACAAGTTCTATATGGCTAGATAAATTAGTGAGTATACACTTAGAGTCGAACTAAAAAATAGCTACAAAAGTTTCACACGTTTGTCATATGCTGAAGAACGAACATCGCCCTCTCATGTGAGATAATTTTGTATATGCTCAAGCACACACATCACCCATTCATTTCGGAATTCATTAATATCTTCTTGGTTGAAGGAAAGATCAATATATTACGAATAAGACTGCAATCAATCTATCAAATATATTTTAATATTGTATTTTATCCAATGTATTTAGAAGTTTGAATAAACTAAAATAATATATAACTAACTCACATTTTTAGGAATTTTCTATTTCTTGTCTTAGCAATGTCTCTTGCATACTTCATCGCGTAATAAAATGAATATAAGGGCCCGTTTGATTGGACATAATTGCAACCCACTGCCGAAAATCAAATGGACGAAAACGAAGGTAACGAGTTGATACACAACGTTTTCTGTTTGGTTCTGCGTAGCTCTAACTAAACAATTTGGCTTGTAATGCGTTTGGTAGGGAGTAGTTTGTAGATTGATTACCGTAAACATATGTATGGTACAGTTACCGATGAGTTCTGAATTAAAGACAGCAGCCCTTGGCACACTGGTACGTCACGGAAAAAAGGAAGACATGCGAGAAAGATGGAGAACGAGAGGTTATTATAGCGCCAGGAAAATGGGAAAAAGAACCGCGCCCACTCTAGGCATGATTTGTTTTCATCGCGCTTGCATAGAAGAAAGCGTGATCATGTGGTTTCATTTTCAGCTTCCAATTGTAACTGCATGGAACCAAACATGAGTAGTTCAAGAACATGTGTAGTTACAATTGTACATGTTTATTTTCAGTCCAACCAAACATGCCCTAAGATAAATAGAAATAAAATTTATAAAACTTATAATGAAATCCTAGACAGGTTGGACTGGTAGTAAGGAAGTATTCAGTGTCACATCAATTATGATGGAATCTGAGACATATTTGACATAAACATAACTTTCTTTGAACTTTGTGAGCACAACTTATTTGTTATGGTGATTCACCTAAATAATTGCATACAACTTCTAAAAATGACAAAAGCCTCATGTATGTTTAGGCCAATAAATCTTGTCAATAATAGGAACATGTGTAGTTAGAGGGCTATCATTAGAGGGCCACACTCACATGGCGCTGTCACTAACCAAAGGTTGGACCTCAGCTGGTGATAGCCAGACTCTGAATAGTCCATGTATTTTGTTGTGAGTACATCTGAGTGCACTGTTTTTCAAGGTGGTATTCGCCCTTCAAGGTCTATCTAGGAGTGACATCAGTATCTCAAATTTCACATTTCTCGGTTCACTTCTTTTTCCCCTATTTCTTTAGTTTCAGTGTCTAACTTGAGAAGATGAGGTTAATAGTGTTTTTGGGATGATGGTATTGATTTACTATGGCAAGGAAAGAGGTGATACCATAAAAAGGGGAGGTGTGAGATGATTATTGTGACAACATGCCCCCACCCTTAGCTATGAGCTAGTATGAAGTAGAGGATTCATGCCACAAGCTAACATAAATCGAAGGATGGAAGCTACCTCTGGCCTGGTGGACTACTATATTGTGTATATTCAATGATGCATGTGTCTTCATGAGAGTCATATGGTTGTCATTTTTAGTGATATTTGGATATATTGATATGTAAGAGACCTCTCATTTGGAGGATGATTATTTACACCTCATTGTGTTGCCTATACGGTACAACTAGACTCTAACCCTGATTTTGCATCCAATTTGTAACAAGTTTGGATGAACTAGCCTTATCCCAATAGACTCATGATCATCTCAATTGCAATCAAGGTTAAGCATTGACCAGTCAGCTGGAACAAAGAATATTGAGGGTTATGGCTCTTGATTGTGATGCCCATGGACCTAGGTAATCAAATAGTGACTAAACTCTTTGAGTTGTAGGTCAAAGCATTTAAGAAATAAGTATAAAGATAAAACAATTTGGAACAAAATTTTGTTGTGCATGTCATTGTATGAGTTACTAAAGCAAGAAATGAGCACACTGTGAGGGTATAATAAGCAAAGTTATCTTGTGTCAGAAATAAACTAAAAATTAGATAAAGACAACAATGTTTATGTAAATTTTGGTCAAATAAGAAATGAATGGCGCATATTGAATTTATGGCACAATCAAAATCATCTAACATCAACAATAAAAATCAAAAGGGGTGTTAAGAAAATTTCATTTACATGACTAGGTCAAAGGGATAAGTATCTTTATGAGATCACTGCAATTATAGAGTACGATTGTTATCTAGTCAAACCCAAAAGGTTGAAATTATGATTTGATCCAAAGACACTATGCTTGAATGTCATTATTAGCCTAAAGATGGTGTACATTGTCTCATTTGGTGACATAATGTGAATCTAACAATAACTAATAGAAAAAAAAGGATTACAATCAGCTTGATCATACTTATATGGAAATTGAATATAGTCTCCATCATTCATCAATCATCGCATTCTAATGTTACATTCTAAAATCAATTTCTTACACACATACACATTGGGACAAGAGGATGAATAAAACATAAATAGAAAAACTAATCTAAGTTTGTTCACAAGAGACTGGAAGTTCTTTCCTTAAGATAAGAGTATGTTCATGAAAATATTGGTCTACAAAAAAGATTATGCCATCTTCAGATCCGGAGCTACTTGCTCCTAGATAGATCACAAAGAGGCAGCTCTAGGGAATGAGTAGGAATGTAGGGAAATATGGCGGTAGGGAAGGTAGAGAAAACAAAAATTTAACTACCGTATTCCTATTTGAACAATAGGTCACATCAACAACTATGTAATGGGAAGGATGGTTATGAGGTTATGCCTAATCCTGGAGAAAGTTCAGTGACAATTCCCTCATTGTAGTGTGCACCTTTCTTCAAGTTGCACCTAGACAATGTCTATTTCGGCCTCTTGGTTGTTCACCACAGGCAGTATTTTGACTTTACCCTATGAGTTGTAGGAAACAACCTCCTCACCTCCATAGTAGTCTACATGGACCATTGGGAACTCCTATCATTCTAGATGATCAGGCAAGAAAGAGTTGAACCTTCTATTCTGTGTACTCACACCAACATGCTCTCCCAAAATTTCCTCTACCTTGATATCCCTCCCATTGATGGGTAGGACTTGCTTGAGTTCTCTTGGTTACCACAACCAGAGAAGACAACAATTGTCAAAGATTATTGTTGTATCTACAAAGCCCCCTATACCCTTGTATTTATAGGAAGGTTAGGATCAAGGTTCCCAGTCTAAACGGGAGATGGAATATCATGAATTTTTGCATCATGCAAACGGTGAAATGACCGGATTAGGGGTGAATCGATCAGTTGGCATGTGAGCCGATTGGTTCAACCATTGAACTGGTCCTTTCAACATGTTTCCCAATTACAAATGTATTGGCAATTAATATTTGATAATTGCATAACTTGACGTCAACACTAATCCTTGATCCAATCAAATTGATCAACCAACCGGTTAGCTCAAAACCTGAACCAGTCGTCTCACAGACCTGAGCCAATCGATTCACTTGCTAAATAGGTCACCTCATGGTTTTGATTGCCAAACTTGGTTCAATTGACCTGCCACATAAATATGTTGGTTCAACACTTGAACCAGTTGATTCACTATCCAGTAAGTCAACTTTCAACCATTGTAGTTTTAATTGAATACCTAACTCTTTAGTAATCAAGTTTAAACATCGTTCATGAACAAACTCCTATTCTAAGTGTATCCTATGTGTGTGACCCTATAGGTTCCAAGTTACATTGGAAGTGAATGTCCATAACTAATTTATGACATTACAAGCAATGAGTGGTAGCTACCAACACATCATTGATACCAAAGTAATTCACGAAGTTGGATAACAACTTCAACCTACAAATTGTGATTGGTGTTACAATGTTTGTATAGTTCTTTTGTCACTAATATCTAGGTTGAACTTGAGGCATGGAATTGTCATCCACTTCAATGTGCAATCCATGTTCCATGAACTAGAGAAGACTGTTTGAGATATATGCAAGCTCAATATCACATATTGACTCACATGAGCATGGTCATGCATTTCTCAGTCTCACTTATCAAGTGACCAGGATACCATACTCCTGTAGGAGGGATAAATCCCATCTAAATCACTCACATTCATCCCCATGTGTCACAGTGCACCCGAGCACCACCTTTATGGAAACTCTTATTTAAAGTTATGGTTGATGATCTCAAAATATACCAAATGATATGTGATGAGTGTAGTGACTTTATGTAACATCCCTAACCTGGGTTATACTCTAACCCTAGGTGTTTTGATTAATAAAGATGATTATATGCTTAATAATATCTTGTGAAAAGTAATTAGGGCTCATGAGGAGCTTATGTTTCAATTTTGGTCCTGTTTGGACAATGTTGAAGCAATGTTTGCTTATTTTGGACTAATGTGCAAATTACCCAAGTTGAGGGGTTTAAGTGCAAATTGTGCATGATAATATGTTCCTCATGTTTTGAATCATCATGAGAGTGAAAATTATGCTGAGGTATGGCTTATGGAAGCCTGAATACCAAGAAAGAGCTAAAAAAGCAATATACGTGCATGAAAACCTAGTTTTGGTGTAATATGCAATTTACCCAAAACCTAGGGTGCAATATGTAATTTATCACTTCAATAAGGTCCCTAATGTTTCTTGGCATCATGTAGAGTAAAGAAAATTAGAGGGGCACCTCTTTTGGATTAAGTTGGAGGAGAGAGAATCTTGATATTAAAATAATCAAGATTTAATCCTAATTGAAACCCTAATTCAATTTAGGGCAAAAATGAATATATTAATTAAAGGACCTTCAAACAAAATGTTATTGGTTGAGTTTGAATAAGTATATAAGTCCTTTTTCATAGATAAGGCACGAAAATATCTAAAGGAGGTGAAACTCCACTCACCTTATTATAAAGGAAAGTAATATCCACTCACATTATGGATATTACTATTATATGATTAAGGTGCTTAATTTGCTTTTCTTTTAATTTGAGGATAATGAAGGAGAATTAAAGGCAAAGGAAGGTGCCTTCGTACACAAGGGAGTGAGGGGGTTTATGTGGAACCAATTTGAGAGTTAAGGGAAATTAAAAATGCTTTCTCTCTCCTCAATTTCCTTTATAAAAACTTCATTTCCAAATCAATTGAAAGGATTTTTCGGCCCTCTCTTCTTCCATTGCTTTGGATGAGCTCAAGGGGACTTAGGAGCAACATGATTAACTTGACCTGTTTGGGAAAACGGTTTCAAGAACATTTGAGTTAGTTGACCAAGCATTTACCGCTTGGGATTCCTATTAATAATTATGTTGGTTGATGACCCTTCAAATTTGAGGGATTAACTCCCAAGGAATCGTGAGTTGAAGGCTAATCAATTAGGGAAACCTAATTGGATTAAGTGATGATTATCAATCTGATTTTATTGAACTTTTTGGGAAAACGGTCTCAAGACCGTTTGAGTGCGTTGACCAAGGGTTGATCGTTTGGGATTACTGTTCCTAATGATGTGGTCTAAGGATTCACCAAATTTGAGGGATTATCTCCCAAGGAATCGTGAGTTGAAGGCTATTCAATAGGGAAAACCCTAATTGAAAACAGTGCTGAAATTCCAATGAGTTAATTGGAGATTTTGGGTTGATTATCCCAAACGGTTTCAAGACCGTTTGGGAATCACCCAAATGGTCTCAAGACCGTTTTGGGGTCACTCCAAGACCGTTTGGAGGTCTGGGGTCAAGTATAGTTGACTAATTGAAGGTCTAAAGGTACCAAATCATATTGCAATTAAGTGCTGATTTGTTGATCAACTCGATAGACCAAACCTTGATGATTTTTCACTAGAATCCAAGGTTTGGATGAGACAAACGGTCTCAAGACCGTCTGGGACTCATCCAAACGGTCTCAAGACCGTTTGGGGGTCACCCAAGACCGTTTGGAGGTCTAGGGTTGAGTATGGTTAAGCAATTGAAGATCCAATGTCACTAAGTTGAAGTGTAATCAATTGCTGATTTGGTGATCAATCCAATGATCCAAACCTTAATTGGTTGACTTGGATATTGATGATATGATGGACAAACGGTCTCAAGACCGTTTGGTGGTCATCCAAACGACCTCAAGACCGTTTGGGGTCAGGTCATGTTCAATTTGAATGATGGTTCAATAGTTTCAATGTAACCAATCTTGTATTGATTAGTGTTGATGAATCATCGATTCCAAACCCTAATTCAATTGAACCAAACCCTAATTGATGACCAATTGAGGGTCAATTTAGGGTCAAATCATTTTAAGGTTGACCTATTAAACTCAATTGAAGTATGAGGATAGGTCCAATTGATGATTGATTCCATGAATTCAATGATTGAAGGAATCAACATTGGAAACCCTAATTCAATTGGATACTTATGTAATGGAGGTCCAATGTGATTGAATCTCTTGAGAATCAAGATGGTGAATGATCCATTGATACAATGATGATTAGTAATGATAGTCAATGAAGGTACAAATGTTGAAACCCTATTAGTACCTAAGTGGTTAGTGCCAATTAAGGGATGAACCCTAATTGCTTATAGGATCAATGACTTGATATACTATGTTAATCATAGTTGTATGAACTCGATTGAAGGGTTGATATGACCTAATCAAGTTGAGATGATGATAGAATGAATTCCTATAATAATATGATTCATTTGGTGTATAAGGGTATGATCCTTAAGTAGAGAGATCATGAAACCATAATCATGAACATAAACCCTAATTATGGGCAATGTGATATGAAACCCTAATGAAGGGTGATGCTATATGCAATCCCTATTCTAAAGAAGGGAGATGGTATGTGAAACCCTAATCCCTAATGAGAGAATAGAATTCATACTTGAATATGATTCATGAGGTAAACTCCCTTTGCACTACCATGTAAGGTAGCACGACCATGGTAGCTTCCCCTTGCACGGCCGTTCTTGGTTGCACGGCCGTGGTACTCTATGCTTGATTTAGAGGTGATTTGAAAGTGACCTCATATGATCGTATACCTTGATATGATTATAAGTCCAATATAATTGGATGAAGGATACATAAGATATGTGATGAGAAACCCTAGTTGAGGGTGTATCATTGTGATTGTTTATAAGCAACTTTATAATAAAGTCATGTCTTAAACTAAGATAAGTCCATATCATGTGAGATAGCTGTACAATTCTAATGTGCGGCCTTTGCATTATATGCTAAAGGTAAGAGATTAGTGATGGAATGTATTAAGAGGGAAATACCTTAATACAAGATAAGATGGATAACTCAACAGAGTTTGAAATGATGAGAAAGTGATACATCAAGATATGATAGTTATCACATTCAGCATTTCAGGGTTTATATGCCTTGATGTACTTCAAATCCAATATAATTGGGTAAGAAACATATGAAGTGTGTTATGCAACTATTACAATGAAATGTAATGAGTTGTTACACCTTGATGAGTGTTAATTAATGTACCTTGAGAATGGGGTTAAGCCCAAATGATGTATATGATATAATCATACCATGATAAAGATGAGAAATGAACTCATACCTTGAATTGATGATCATTAATGCTATATGATGAAAGTAATGTTCTATAATAATCAAATATGATATCCTTGAATGCCCCAGAGGTATGGAATAATGTATTAAGGGTTGGACAGATAATGAGATCATGAACTCTTTATTAATGAGAAATGGGGAACCCTAACCCTAACCTATTTGATAGTAAACCCTAATTCCTGGTAGAGGAATAATGGTGTTACTATCACATAACATGATGTGATGAATATCTTGTATGATTGTTATCATGCCTAATAACCATATAGATATTATGAGATGATGTATATAGCTAGTGTGAGCTGTGACATTTATATAATAAATGTTGATTGGCATTATGTGCCTTAATGTTGTTGTTTCTTCGTAAAAGAAGCAATATGCATGTACTTTTATGAGTCACATGAGTAAGTTGTTACCTAGTGAGAGGTGACAAGATATTCCATGGCCTTGTGAGCTAGGTGTGATGCTTGTATAACAAGTATCATGAATGCCTTGGTCAGACGACCTGAAGGTGATAGTTACCTGAAAAATGTATAATAATGCTCAATGATGAGTTAAGGGTTTGAATACCCAGAACCATATAATTATGGTGATGAGAAAGTGAAGGGATAATAATTCCCAGTATTGAAATGAGGGATTGAGTTCCCAGGGTCTTTGAAAGACTGATAAATATCTGATAAAAGTAGTACATGTCTCTTTATAGCATTGTTGTAATAAGTTATGTTTGAGAACTTGGCTGATGCTAAAAGAATATGAGAATGTACTTAATAAATCAAGTGAAATCTATTCATGTAGTGCTCTGAACATAGATCCATCATCGTCAGGAATAGGTGATGGTGAAACGGGTGCCCGCGGAAAAACCCAGAGCACATATTTTGAATATGTGGGGGTAAATGGGCGAAAATATCCTTACGTCCTCTTGAAGAGATTGTTGGAAGGTAATCAAGAAACCTCTCAATCCTTCATGAATATGTCGGGATGGATGTATCATGAATCTCCCAATGATACTTAATGTTGGATCGAGGAGATAAACAAGAAATCTCTCGATTGGCGATGAGAGTGCAGTTGATGCTGTAACTCTGTAGCGAAGGTGCCAGAATACCCTGGCTAGCTAGTTAGCAGAGATACGAGATGTCCTGCATGTGGTCTCGTACTGACCGAGACAGATGAGGTCATAAGAATCTGGCTCTTTTGATGACCTATGTATGGTACCGAGGTGATTTCGTAATGGTCGGTTGGAGTATGAGCGATATATCTCATCTCCTCAGAGCATAAGTGTGATTGTAAAATGTAATCAGCCATATAGCATGTTTGCTTAAGGATTGAATATGGAGATTCATTGGCTGATGTTGCATTTCTTTGTGCATTCCTTAGTAGATAAATGTTAATTATTTTTCTTTATATTCTATGCAAAGTAGACAAATGAATTACTTATCTACCATGGGTAGATGCAATGACCTCCTTGAGAATGGAGATTATCTTATTCTGTTCTATGATGAATAATTCTGCTTGATAATGTAAAAGTAACCCCTGCTCAGTTTTAATTTGATAAACTGCAATAACAATGTTTTTGGCAGAGAGTTATATCTCTCGCTGGGGCAATTTTCAATTGTCTCACCCCCGTGGGAAACATTTTTAGGTATGCATGGAAGGTAGAGCAGAAACCCTAGAACAGGGAAAGAGCAGCAGCAACAGCAGGGACAGCAATAAAATCTCAGGTGGAAATATTGTTTGTCTAGTCATATAGATAGTAGTCTTATGTGTCGTCTCTGTACTCTCAGGTCCTCGGAGTTTTAAATATATCAATCTGTGTTTTGGCTTAGTGCCTCGAAGTTTTTATACTACCTGTGTATATTTGTTAACAGGGCAGTCAATGTTGTAATCCTTGAAAAGGAATGGTACAGGTTGTGTACTTGTGAACCAGGATGAATTTGGAATACTTTGGTTCATGGTTAAAGAGTTTTCCTATGAATGGATCTCTTTGCAAAAATTTTTAAATTTTCAGTGATTTTCAGTAATCCGCTGCAAATAATTCGCTTACGCATTAGTTAATCCTGATTTCGCGAGACAGTCATTTCAATTAGTGGTATCAGAGCTCTAGGTTCGCTGAGTCTATAGAGACATAGGACTAAGGTATCGAGTCTGTGATAGTGTCCTCCGGTATACCCTATAATGATTTTTGCTTGTGTAGAGAAAGGGTAAAAGTTAAAATGACTGGAGAACACAAGGAACACATTGCTGGGAGCAATGTTGTTGCACCAAGAATAGGTGCAAGGGATCAGACAAGAATAGAATGAGTGTCTGAGAATCCCCACTAAGACCTGATCAGGATAGAGAATCCTATGATCATGCTCTTGTTGGGCAGATTGGGGCAACAGTAATGCATATAAGTGGACTGGATACTAGCCTTACAATCTAGGTTATCAGTCCTTAATACACAAAGCTTGAGCTTTAAAAGAGTTCCTGAATGACTTAGTCATGTTGGAACAAGGGAAAATATGGAAAAGATTAACTTATGGCAAGAAAGTAGACTCTGCCATGAGTTTAGTCAGATAATAAATCTATGATGGCAGTGCTCAAGGAAGGGCAATAAGTTGAGAAGTAGGGAATGGTCTCTTTAATTCTAGAGACATTTTCTTAATGGTTTTGAAAAACCAAGTTTTTGGTACTAATAGTGCAACAAATGCCTAGTGTACCAGGGCAGTAGCCATTAAGTAAGTGCAAAGGTCTTAAACTTTCACCTGTAAGATCCCATGGCTTAGTTTTGCATCAGTAATAAGACTAATAAGACCATGATATGAGGAAAAAGTATGCTATTAATGTGTACATGTCAAGTACACTAAACCCTTTTTGTTATAGGAAAAAAAAAGAGGATTGTTGATTTTGTTTTCCCTATTGGTTGCTATATAGGGAAGAAATGATGAAAAATAGAATTTGAATTTTGTTCAGTATTCTTTTAAATGCTCTATATTGGTCTTACCTCTATGAAAGAGGAAGAGGTATAGAAGAGATGCCTGGATTAAATCCAGGGATGTTAAATTTTATGCTTATAATAAAAGCAAGGAATATGATATTAGACAAAGTGCATACTACTTGATCACAGTACTTGTAAACCCTGGCCAGGTATACAACTATTGATGATAAAGTGGGTATGGAAACTCTTAAATTGTTGTCTTTTTTATTGCTTTGATCAAGTAGTCATTCTGAGACAATCTATTGAGTATCATGAAATCAGAAATCTGGAATGAATAAATGTGTCATATCTCATGCATAAGAAAGAGAAGCTTGAGATAATCTTAGATGAGCATGTTGTATGAGGAAATAAAAATATACTCCTCATAAGACAAGAATAAGAATGAGGGAGATGGACCGTGTTCAATAATGTTGCCAGCATAATAAAGATCTTTTCCATAATGAGGACATGGGAAATGTGATGAGATCATGAGACGATCATAAACATGCTAGATAATAATAAAGAAAGGGATAATGACATGTAATCATCCTTACAAATTCCAATGCTAAAGGCAAGGAACCTAAGATGAGATAAAGAGTAAATGGTTCATGAATAGCTAAAAATACATGAAATAATAAGAGGAATATGAATCCTTGTTTTCTTTCCTTTTAGGGACATGGCAATCAAGTGGGTCTTAGGACACCTGATGTGCATAAGATAAATATGTTCATGTGAGGGATACTTAGAAAAATATCAGTTATCTTGGACTTTAGCTCCAAGAAAAAGACATATGTAACAAGTAATGCCTCATAATGAAAGGAATATGAGAATGTGATGTGTTCCTAACACATGTGACTGATACCAAGGTAAGAGATTCTGGTATCTGAGAGTTATCAGATGGTTTAGGTTGGCTACCTAGAGTGGTCAACTATGAAATCAGTCTGATTATATAAAATGATATGAACATCATATGTTAGGGGTTTATGCTTTGCATAAACATGATATTAATAAGTAATGTAAGATGTCTCTATGAACAAGAAAAGTGTTATGTGACACAAAGTTGACTCCACAGTCTATGATAAGGGGACAGTGGAGCATGTGTCTTGTGTGTTGATTCTATAAGAATCATGTAAGGAAACACATTCTATTGAACAAAGCTTTTTGGTGTCTCCATAACAAGGAGATGATATGTGAAGATTAGATAGTATGATGAATGAAATACATCTGTCTTCCTTTATCTGGATTTTGGGGACGAAATCCTTGTTAGGGGTTTATAATTTGTAACATCCCTGACCTAGGTTATACTCTAACCCTAGGTGTTTTGATTAATAAAGATGATTATATGCTTAATAATATCTTGTGAAAAGTAATTAGGGCTCATGAGGAGCTTATGTTTCAATTTTGGTCCTGTTTGGACAATGTTGAAGCAATGTTTGTTTATTTTGGACTAATGTGCAAATTACCCAAGTTGAGGGGTTTAAGTGCCAATTGTGCATGATAATATGTTCCTCATGTTTTGAATCATCATGAGAGTGAAAATTATGCTGAGGTATGGCTTATGGAAGCCTGAATACCAAGAAAGAGCTGATAAAGCAATATACGTGCATGAAAACCTAGTTTTGGTGTAATATGCAATTTACCCAAAACCTAGGGTGCAATATGTAATTTATCACTTCAATAAGGTCCCTAATGTTTCTTGGCATCATGTAGAGAAAAGAAAATAAGAGGGGCACCTCTTTTGGATTAAGTTGGAGGAGAGAGAATCTTGATATTAAAATAATCAAGATTTAATCCTAATTGAAACCCTAATTCAATTTAGGGCAAAAATGAATATATTAATTAAAGGGCCTTCAACCAAAATGTTATTGGTTGAGTTTGAATAAGGATAGACGTCCTTTTGCATAGATAAGGCACGAAAATATCTAAAGGAGGTGAAACTCCACTCACCTTAATATAAAAGAAAGTAATATCCACTCACATTATGGATATTACTATTATATGATTAAGGTGCTTAATTTGCTTTTCTTTTAATTTGAGGATAATGAAGGAGAATTAAAGTCAAAGGAAGGTGCCTTCTTACACAAGGGAGTGAGGGGGTTTATGTGGCACCAATTTGAGAGTTGAGGGAAATTAAAAATGCTTTCTCTCTCCTCAATTTCCTTTATAAAAACTTCATTTCCAAATCAATTGAAAGGTTTTTTCGGCCCTCTCTTCTTCCCTTTCTTTGGATGAGCTCAAGGGGACTTAGGAGCAACAGGAGGACGAGAACTTAAACCCATAATCATTTCTATTGCATCAATTCTCTATGCTTTGTTGATTGTTTTCTTCAATTTGATACACTTTTGTTTCTTTGCTGCAATTTCCATCAAGAACGGTTGCTGTTCTTGGTTGTTCGAAGGAAGGGGATGATGACATCATCCTATATTCTTATCCAAAGAAAAGTACCAAGCCAAACAGTTTTGATATCTATTCCAAATCATTTTAATTTGATTGGCTATGCGGTTTCAGCAAACTGTTTAAAGGCAAACGGTTTGAAACCGTTTGGGAGAAAACGGTTTCAAGACCATTTGAGATGGTTTAACAAGCGTTGAACGTTTGGTAATTTTGTTCCTAATTATGTAGGCTAATGACCCACCAAATTTGAGGGGTTAAATCCAAAGGAATCGTAGGTTGAAGGCCAATCAATTAGGAAAATCGAATTGAATTAAATGCTGATTTCAACCTGATTAACTTGACCTGTTTGGGAAAACGGTTTCAAGACCATTTGAGTGAGTTGACCAAGCGTTTACCGTTTGGGATTCCTATTCATATTTATGTTGGTTGATGACCCTTAAAATTTTAGGGATTAACTCCCAAGGAATCGTGAGTTGAAGGCTAATCAATTAGGGAAACCTAATTGGATTATGTGCTGATTATCAATCTGATTTAATTGAACTTATTGGGCAAACGGTCTCAAGACCGTTTGAGTGCGTTGACATAGGGTTGATCGTTTGGTATTACTGTTCCTAATGATGTGGTATAATGACTCACCAAATTTGAGGGATTAACTCCCAAGGAATCGTGACTTGAAGGCTATTCAATTGGGAAAACCCTAATTGAAAACAGTGCTGAAATTCCAATGAGTTAATTGGAGATTTTGGGTTGATTAGCCCAAACGTTTCAAGACCGTTTTAGAATCACCCAAACGGTCTCAAGACCGTTTTGGGGTCACCCCAAGACCGTTTGGAGGTCTGGGGTCAAGTATAGTTGACTAATTGAAGGTCTAAAGGTACCAAATCATATTGCAATTAAGTGCTGATTTGTTGATCAACTCGATAGACCAAACCTTGATGATATTTCACTAGAATCCAAGGTTTTGATGAGCCAAACGGTCTCAAGACCGTTTGGGACTCATACAAACGGTCTCAAGACCATTTGGGGGTCACCCAAGACCGTTTGGAGGTCTAGGGTTGAGTATGGTTATGCAATTGAAGATCCAATGTCACTAAGTTGAAGTGTAATCAATTGCTGATTTGGTGATCAATCCAATGATCCAAACCTTAATTGGTTGACTTGGATATTGATGATATGATGGAAAAACAGTCTCAATACTGTTTGGTGGTCATCCAAACGACCTCAAGACCGTTTGGGGTCAGGTCATGTTCAATTTGAATGATGGTTCAATAGTTTCAATGTAACCAATCTTGTATTGATTAGTGTTGATGAATCATCGATTCCAAACCCTAATTCAATTGAACCAAACCCTAATTGATGACCAATTGAGGGTCAATTTAGGGTCAAATCATTTTAAGGTTGACCTATTAAACTCAATTGAAGTATGAGGATAGGTCCAATTGATGATTGATTCCATGAATTCAATGATTGAAGGAATCAACATTGGAAACCCTAATTCAATTGGATACTTATGTAATGGAGGTCCAATGTGATTGAATCTCTTGAGAATAAAGATGGTGAATGATCCATTGATACAATGCTGATTAGTAATGATAGTCAATGAAGGTACAAATGTTGAAACCCTATTAGTACCTAAGTGGTTAGTGCCAATTAAGGGATGAACCCTAATTGCCTATAGGATCAATGACTTGATATACTATGTTAATCATAGTTGTATGAACTCGATTGAAGGGTTGATATGACCTAATCAAGTTGAGATGATGATAGCATGAATTCCTATAATAATATGATTCATGTGGTGTTTAAGGGTATGATCCTTAAGTAGAGAGATCATGAAATCCTAATCATGAACATAAACCCTAATTATGGGCAATGTGATATGAAACCCTAATGAAGGGTGATGCTATATGCAATCCATATTCTAAAGAAGGGAGATGGTATGTGAAACCCTAATCCCTAATGAGAGAATAGAATTCATACTTGAATATGATTCATGAGGTGAACTCCCTTTGCACTACCATGCAAGGTAGCATGGTCGTGGTAGCTTCCCCTCGCACGGCCGTTCTTGGTTGCACGGCCGTGGTGCTCTATGCTTGATTTAGAGGTGATTTGAAAGTGACCTCATATGATTGTATACCTTGATATGATTATAAGTCCAATATAATTGGATGAAGGATACATAAGATATGTGATGAGAAACCCTAGTTGAGGGTGTATCATTGTGATTGTTTAGAAGCAACTTTATAATAAAGTCATGCCTTAAACTAAGATAAGTCCATATCATGTGAGATAGCTGTACAATTCTAATGTGTGGCCTTTGCATTATATGCTAAAGGTAAGAGATTAGTGATGGAATGTATTAAGAGGGAAATACCTTAATACAAGATAAGATGGATAACTCAACAGAGTTTGAAATGATGAGAAAGTGATACATCAAAATATGATAGTTATCACATTAAGCATTTCAGGGTTTATATGCCTTGATGTACTTCAAATCCAATATAATTGGGTAAGAAACATATGAAGTGTGTTATGCAACTATTACAATGAAATGTAATGAGTTGTTACACCTTGATGAGTGTTAATTAATGTACCTTGAGAATGGGGATAAGCCCAAATGATGTGTATGATATAATCATACCATGATAAGGATGAGAAATGAACTCATACCTTGAATTGATGATCATTAATGCTATATGATGAAAGTAATGTTCTAGAATAATCAAATATGATATCCTTGAATGCCCCAGAGGTATGGAATAATGTATTAAGGGTTGGACAGATAATGAGATCATGAACTCTTTATTAATGAGAAATGGGGAACCCTAACCCTAATTTGGGTAAAGGGAATGAAAAGCCCTATTTGATAGTAAACCCTAATTCCTGGTAGAGGAATAATGGTGTTACTATCACATCACATGATGTGATGAATATCTTGTATGACTGTTATCATGCCTAATAACCATACAGATATTATGAGATGATGTATATAGCTAGTGTGAGCTGTGACATTTATCTAATAAATGTTGATTGGCATTATGTGCCTTAATGTTGTTGTTGCTTAGTAAAAGAAGCAATATGAATGGACTTTTATGAGTCACATGAGTAAGTTGTTACCTAGTGAGAGGTGACAAGATATTCCATGGCCTTGTGAGACAGGTGTGATGCTTGTGTAACAAGTATCATGAATGCCTTGGTCAGAGGACCTGAAGGTGATAGTTACCTGAAAAAGGTATAATAATGCTCAATGATGAGTTAAGGGTTTGAATACCCAGAACCATATGATTATGGTGATGAGAAAGTGAAGGGATGATAATTCCCAGTATTGAAATGAGGGACTGAGTTCCCAGGGTCTTTGAAAGACTGATAAATATCTGATAAAAGTAGTACATGTCTCTTTATAGCATTGTTGTAATAAGTTATGTTTGAGAACTTGGCTGATGCTAAAAGAATATGAGAATGTACTTAATAAATCAAGTGAAATCTATTCATGTAGTGCTCTGACCATAGATCCATCATCGTCAGGAATAGGTGATGGTGAAACGGGTGCCCGCTGCAAAACCCGGAGCACATATTTTGAATATGTGGGGGTAAATGGGCAAAAATATCCTTACATCCTCTTGAAGAGATTGCTGGAAGGTAAACAAGAAACCTCTCAATCCTTCATGAATATGTCGGGATGGATGTATCATGAATCTCCCAATGATACTTAATGTCGGATCGAGGAGATAAACAAGAAATCTATCGATTGGCGATGAGAGTGCAGTTGACGCTGTAACTCTGTAGCAAAGGTGCTAGAATACCCTGGCTAGCAAGTTAGTAGAGACACCAGATGTCCTGCATGTGGTCTCGTACTGACCAAGACAGATGAGGTCATAAGAATCCGGCTCTTTTGATGACCTACGTATGGTACCGAGGCGATTTCGTAATGGTCGGTTGGAGTATGAGCGATATATCTCATCTCCTCAGAGCATAAGTGTGATTGTAAAATGTAATCAGCCGTATAGCATGTTTGCTTAAGGATTGAATATGGAGATTCATTGGTTGATGTTGCATTTCTTTGTTCATTCCTTAGTAGATAAATGTTAATTATGTTTCTTTATATTCTCTGCAAAGTAGACAGATGAATTACTTATCTACCATGGGTAGATGCAATGACCTCCTTGAGAATGGAGATTATCTTATTCTATTCTATGATGAATAATTCTGCCTGATAATGTAAAAGTAACCCCTGCTCAGTTTTAATTTGATAAACTGCAATAACAATGTTTTTGGCGGAGAGTTATATCTCTCGCTGGGGCAATTTTCAATTGTCTCACCCCCGTGGGAAACATTTTTAGGTATGCATGGAAGGCAGAGCAGAAACCCTAGAACAGGGAAAGAGCAGCAACAACAGCAGGGACAGCAATAAAATCTCAGGTGGAAATATTGTATGTCTATTCATATAGATAATAGTCTTATGTTTCGTCTCTGTACTCTCAGGTCCTCGGAGTTTTAACTGTATCAATCTGAGTTTTGGCTTAGTGCCTCGATGTTTTTATACTGCCTGTGTATATTTGTTAACAGGGCAGTCAATGTTGTAATCCTTGAAAAGGAATGGTACAGGTTTTGTACTTGTGAACCAAGATGAATTTGGAATACTTTGGTTCATGGTTAAAGAGTTTTCCTATGAATGGATCTCTTTGCAAAAAGTTTTAAATTTTCAGTGATTTTCAGTAATCCGCTGCAAATAATTCGCTTCCGCATTAGTTAATCCTGTTTTCGCGAGACGGTCATTTCACTTTAGGTCTAAGAACAACAATCACCATCATCACTATGAGAGATGATTCTGACTACCATGTAATGATTTCCATGCATCACTCTCAAGGTGAGTCTGTCCAATACACTATTCTCTAAAAAGAATCTATGTGTTTCGTTTGATATCAATATCATAACTTAATGTGATTCTATCATCAATCAACACACACTCTTGTTTTATATGTTATTGTTGTCTATAATCCTTATACAATAACATCTAACTAGGGACATAATAAGAAATTCTATACCCTTGACATCCGTACGATCTCATTGTTCAGGTCATCACCTTGAATACATATGTCATTGGGTAATATCATTTTATAGACATTTAGTATGTTACATCATTATCTAATAATTGAATAAAATAGAATAAATTGATTGATTGCTTTTATTATTAATCAAATAATTTACAAGATATGCCATTACAAACATCACATGATTGGCTATATGGGCATACATACCAAAAAACTCCCACTTACACTTAGAGCCAATCACACATGAACTTAATCCCAAGTGATCTAACATGACCATCATGCATCTACTGCAAATGTGCTTTTTTCAAGGGGTCAACCACATTGCTTTCAGTTGGTACTCTATAAATCTTCACATCTCCTCGTTGTATGATTTCTCATATGAGATGGAACCACCTTTGTATGTGCTTGTGCAATAGATCCATTATTTTCACAATATAGCTCAATTGCATCGTTGATGCTTGGAACCACCCCAAGTTCAGAAATGAACTTCTTGATCCAAACAACCTCTTTTGCTGCATTGGATGCAACAATATACTCAACCTCTATTATAGAATCTGCAACGATCTCTTGCTTGGAACTCTTCCAACTCACAGGTCCGTTGTTGAGGAAAAACAAAAATGTAGATTGTGATATGTAGTCATCTTTGGCAGTTTGGAAGCTTGCATCAGTGTAACCTCTTACCACCAACTCTTCCTCTCTGCCATAGACAAGGAACTGATCCTTAGTTCTTCTCAAGTACTTAAGGATGTTCTTCAAAGCTGTGTAGTAAGCGTCACCTAGATCTGACTAATATATTGTCATCACGCTCAAGGTATATGAGACATAGGTATGAGTACATAACATTGCATACATGATGGATCCAATTGCAGATGCGTACAGAATCTTACTCCTGCATTCCCTTTCTTCACAAGAATTGGGACATTGAGCTCTAGAGATAGTGACACCATGATACATGGGTAGGTTTCCTCTCCTTGAGTCCTCCATGTAGAAGCTCTTCAACATGTTGTCAATGTATGTTCTCTAATTTAGTCCAAGAAGCCACCTAGATCTATCTATCTCTATAGATCATGATTCCTAAGATATAGGATGCTTTGCTCAAGTCCTTCATAGAGAATGTATTTCCTATCTAGGTCTTTACCATTTGTAAAGTAGGATATCATTCCCCATCAATAGTATGTCATCCACATACAGTATGAGGAATACAATCACGCACCCACTAACATTCTTGTAAACACATGGTTCATCTTCATTTTGACTAAAGACAAACTCTTTGACTATCTCATAAAAATGAAGATTCCATCTCTGAGATTATTGCTTCAATCCATAGATTGACCTTTGTAGCTTATAGACTTTATTTTCATCCACTGGAATCATAAAACCCTCAAGTTGTGTCATGTAAACATCCTCAAGATGATTAGCGCGAAGGAATGTGGTTTTAAAATCCATTTGCAAAATCCCACAGCCATGATAAGATGCAATGACAAGCATGATGTCGATGGACTTAACCATGGCAATTAGAGAAAAGGCTTTGTCATAATTGACACCTTGAACTTATCTGAAATCCTTTGCAACAAATCTACCCTTCTAGGTTTGTACATTACCATCCATGTCAGTCTTCTTCTTGAAGACCCACTTGCACCCGATGGGTTTTTCCCCTTCAGATGGATCCACCAAGGTCCATACCTTGTTTGTGTACATGGATTCCATCTCAGATCTCATGTCCTCAAGCCATTTCTTAGATTTTGGACCTTTAGTAGCTTCTAGGTAGGTTGTTGGCTCATCATCTATGACCAACTCACTGCCTCGAGTCACAAGATAACCAAATCTTTCACGCTCAAGGTGTGTTCAACTAGATCTATGAGGTCATTGTGTTACTCAAGGAACTTGAGATTCCACTACGGTTTGTGAGTCTTCTTGTTCGTCATGTACCTCTTCTGCTTCAATGTTTTCTTGTTGGTCTTGAACCTCTTCGAGTTCTACTTTCCTCCCACTAATTCCTTTGGAAATAAATTCCTTTTCTAGGAATACATCATCTCTGGAAACAAACACTTTGTTGTCAGATGGGGAATAAAAGTAATATCCATTGGTTACTTTAGGATATATAACAAAATAATATTTATCTGATTTGGGTCTAAGATATTTGAGAAATTCTTTCCCACATAAGCGTCACAACCCCAAATCTTCACAAAAGACACATTCGAACACTTCCATACCATATCTCATATATGGTGTCTTTTGAACTGATTTAGATGGCACAGGGTTTAGTGTGAATGTGATGGTTTCTAGAGCATAACCTTAGAAGGATCTCAAAAGTTCACCTAAACTCATCATAGATTGGACAATATCTAGCAATGTGTGAGTCCTTTTTTCTGATACACCATTATTCCTGTTCAAGGTGGAGACCATTTCAATACAATACCACAGTCTCTGAAAAGGTCCTTAAACTCTTGGCATAAGTATTCTTCACTTCGATCAGAATGAAGTTCCTTAATACTTTTTCCAAGTTTCATTTGTACTTCATTCATGAAATCCTTGAACTTTTCAAGGGTTTCTAACTTATGTTTAATTACGTAAAGATAACCATACCTACTGAAGTCATCAGTAAAGGTAATGAAGTGCCAATAACCACCTCTTGCATTTGTTCTAAAAGGGCCTCATACATCAGTATGTATGAGTCAAAATAGATCACTAGCCCTCTCATTGTTTCCACTTAAGGGAGTCTTTTTCATTTTTCCCACAAACAAGACTCACACATCTCTATTGATTCAAAATAAAAAGAGTCTAGATAACCATTTTTATGGAGTCTAGATATGTGATTCACATTTATGTGCCCTAGACAAAAATGTGAAAGATATGTCTTGTTTGAGTTATTGAGTTTTAATCTTTTGGTATCTACATTATAAATATATGTCTTTAGATCTAGCAAATAAAGACCATATGACATTGGGATACTACCATAAAAGATCTCATCTTTGAAATAGAACATCGACCATGCTTGATATGAAACTCATATCCATCCTTGTCCATACAAGATACAATAATGATGTTTATATGTATGTAAGGTACATGCTAGCAATTCAATAAATCTATTTCAATCCCTATAGGCAGAGATAAATTGTATGTTGTAACTATAGAGGCAAAAACATTCACTCCATTCATGACTCATAGTTCAACCCTGCCATTTCTTAAAGTCTTGCTTCTTTTTAGATCCTTCATATTCAAACATATGTGAGATCCCCATCTTGTATCTAGTACCCAAGATGAAGAAGTAGACAAATTTGTCTCAATAACATCCATACCTAAAGTGGAGAGCTCTATCTCCAACTTCATCAAGACATATTCATCTTGTACTATTCTTTCTCCTTATCATGAGTGTTGAAGATCTGGATCTATGCTCGACCTCAGAACTCTTTATGGCATTTCTTTCATCCTTAGACTCTGTTCCAGTGATCATCATCACAAATTTGTCCTTCTTCATTCTTGCTTTGGCATTAATCAGCATACCAAGAAAATATGATAGTAGTCTGGCAATGTTATTCAAGTGGTAACATTCAATAAAATGGCTATATGATTCATGCAATGATTGTAGAATCATACACATAGCCAACTCTTGATTCAAAAAGAATCCTAGTTCTTCCATGTATTCCACTTGTTCAATCATATTGAGAACATGGGTCTCTACTAGATCTCCCTCTATCATCTTACACTCAAAGAGCACCTTTGAGACGTTGTACCTTTCTTGCTTTGTATGATTATGGTTCATGTTCTTAAGATGTGTTACCATCTCAAGAATCCCCATGTATTCACGCTTCTCATGCAACTCATAGTTCATGCAGTTTAGCATAAGGTGCTTTATGTCTAAGGCATCATTAGCATGCTTCTAGTAACCATTCACCTCAGCCTTAGATGCATCACGAGTAGGTAATTCTATCACATGTATATATATGTGATGCCCAGTAACGTTAAAAAAGATAACTCAAAACAAAACACACGATAAACCACAAATTAACCCCATAACCAGAAAAGTGGGTTAATTAAAACCAATTTAGGCATTATTGTCATGTTCAATAACTTTTCCATACATGATCGACAACTGCTTATCAACACATACCACATCATGTATTTACATATATGTTTAGTGGCATCAACCACAACCTGTATACAAAATATATGTTCTACATATACATGCCATATACAAGCATTGTCATACTGCCAAAAGCTTGAGTCAAAGTACATATCATATACAAAACATCCCTTGCCCGGACCTGAGATTATAGGGATGACTCTAGGACACACTAAAAACTAGACAACCTTCCACTTCCACTGCTCTTTAGGCTTCTCTTCCTCATCACCAGGATCCTGACGACATCACTGACGGTCACCTAAAAAATGTGGTGACCCATGAGTTGAGACCAACATCCTAGTGAGATATATAACTCACAACAATGGTCATTGATTGTAGCAGGTTATATTATTGAACAAGTTAAATAGATTAAGCAGATTAAGCTATTCAAGCAGGTTAGGAAGATTAAGTAAGATAAAATAATAGGCATATCATCATGTGTGAATAATAAGCATATAAAAAATCAGATAAGACTATCACTTACTAACAATTCACTTATCCTACTGCATTAATTAACAACTAAGCAACATAACAAACAAGTCAAGGGTTAACATCCAATGTGAAACATGTTTATCCCTAAACAAATATACTACACAGATGGATTACATCTTTTATTAAGCCCTGGGGAGTTTGAGGTATACCACTCAAAGTCTAACTGACCACCACTTGGTCGCAGTCAGTTTTGAATAAGATCTAGGAGAGTCAGAATCCTAAGATTTCATCCTCCCTCGATCAGTATGAGTCGACTGCAATGACATATATAGTCAAGCTGCAAAACACCCTAGTCCACCCTTGGTATATAGATCACGACACTAGTAACTAGGGTATTCAAAATCCAAACATCCTAGGTACAACCACAATTGTCCTCTAGCACATCACATATATAAGTATCCAAGATACAATCGCAACCATTCTCCTACCGAGGTATGACCACAGCCATCCTAAAAAACATGCATATACTCAATAGTATATGACTTCAAGCTTCCATTAGAGGAATACTCATTTCACCATCCTACAATTCCTGACGCTGGAATGGATCTACGACACTTGGCACTACATGATTAGGGTTTTACTTGATTAGTTGATGTCAATTGAGTGAGTTAAGGCTGCATCAATCAAGTTACATATAAACCCTAAAAGATTTTTACAAAAAACATGGTATGTTGAAACTTCAAAAGATATAAAATATATGAAGTATAATTCCCATCACATTAACCCATGGGACTATATCATTGCTATACGTGAGTCCATACTCATCATCATACCATCATAGGATTCATATCCTTGTCACCACATGAAGAGGACCACACCTCTAGAAAGGCTCAACCATGCCCATAGGTCATTGAGCCCATCACATCATTTCCTATAAGAGAATCATTATCTTTCCATGCCTTACCAAAGGCTCATTAACCATCAACATACATATGATACATAAATTTGGCATAACATTTCATTTAAGGACTATGATGTTCATATGACAACAAGTTAGGGTTACAACAATATAGAAAGAGGTATTTTTTCATCATGTTAAACACAGTAAGAAGCTATGTATCATCATCACTTACTTGTATTATGGTTAGGTTCGAAAAGGTAAATGAATTAGGGTTACAAAATAGAAATTAAAGATAAACCCTAATTGTTAGCATCTCCATCAATCAAGAAAACAAGTAAAAAATAACCATTGAATGTAGAGGTCAAAAAATTTCATCGACCACTTAGATCAGGGAAACATAGTGACCACATAGATTAGAGGCACCTTAGCGAGCACTAGGGTTAGGTGCCTTAGAGACCACTAGGGTTCAAGATCATAGGGACCAACCCAAATCAGAAAACTCCATCGACCGCTAAGGTCAGAGGAGTCATCGACTGCCAAGAGTCAAGAAGGTTGGAAACCACCAAGGATCAGAGAAGTTGGTGACTGCTAGGGTGAGGGTTTCTTTAATGACAGCTAGGGTTCAAACCTCAAAAACCACTAAGGGTCTAAAACCTTGGTGACCAATGAGGATACAAAACTTGGATACCATATGAATTCTAAACTTGGAAACCAATCATGGAGATCAAACCTCATTGACCGCATGGGAAATCAGACTTAGTGACCAATAAACATCAATGTTTGTGGTGACCATCATATATTCAAAATCTTGGTGACCATGAAGAGACCAATAATCTCATCGACCACTAGGAGTTCAAAATAGGTTGGTTACCACAAAGAATCCAAAAGGTGATCACGTTGCATTACAAGGAGAAAGATCAGTTCAAAACCTTAATTAGCAACCATCATTTGAGAGAACAAAAACCATCATTTCTACAAGCATGCAAGTTCCAAAAACCTTAATTAACAAGTGAGGATCGTGCATAAGGATTAGGGTTCACCCAAGAAGATAAACTACCAAAAAATCACCATATAAACACAAACCCTAGGTAAAAGATATTATCTTTCTACTTGGAAAAACGTTTTGGGGTAAGATTATGCACATGCAAGAGGAGGGTAAGAAATAATCATGAAGAAAATTATAGAACTCACTTTTGAGAAGATGAAGAAACTCCAAACAACAAGGTATATCAAATGAAAGAGGGTAGAAACCCTATGTTGAGCACTCCTCTCAGTCAAGCTAGCTCCTCCACCAAAAAGGAAGCAAACCCTAGGTAGAAAAGGCAAGAAAAAAGATGTTTTCAACTACTAGCTCAAGCTCCACATGGATCTGAGCAAGAAGAGGATAGGGTATCAAGGAAACAAAGAAAGTAAGGGAGGTCTCACTTACCAAGACCAAGAAGATAACAAGGTAGCACCAAACGATCTCAACAAGGGTAAATCCAAACCTTGAGTAAACATGCAAGTAAGATTGGCCTCCTTCTTCAACCTAGAGCTCCTCCTTCACCATCAAGAAAGAAGGGACGAACTCCAATACAAAGAAGAGAGAAATAGGGTTCAAAAGTTTGGTTGCATGAGAGGAGGGAGGTATATATGGCTTAGGATTGGAGAGAGAGAGAGAAAGAAAGGGTTAGGTGTCAAGCCCAACATGCCATGTGTCCAAGGTATCTCATCCATACAAGCATCTCACACATGCAACTAAGTTAAATATAAACCAAGCGACCCCACCAAGAAAACTCATTGACCAAGGTGGTCCAGAAAAAGCAAATGACCGCTAAGAACTTTGGCAATCAACTAATTAGAAAATTCACGATCGTTAACCCTAGCAAATCTTGGCGACCAAGATGAGTTAGGAACCTCATCGACTAGAAACCCTAGGTATCTCAAGAGAACTTCATCAACCACAAAAGCTTAGGACCTCACGAAAATTTAGCGACTGTCAAAACTAGGTGCCTCAACACCTAAGGTCAAACTTGAGTTAGGGCATCCATGCAAACCCTAATCTCATCACAAGATGTTACCACTCATAACAAGGTGTGACAAGGTGCTCGAATGAAAAAATATATCCAACATGATTTCAAAACATGTGAGGCACAACAAACATGTGACAAATTGTAAGAAAACCCTAGATATGGGTAAATTGCATAAAAGCCCAAAATAAGCATATAATTGCATAACTTATTTAAACAATGTCCAAATTGGACCAAACATGAAACTTAATTTTTTCACATGACATAAAAGCACATATTATGGTTATATTAAGGTTTAAATCATGTATATATGGTAAGAAAGCATGTTCATCCATTGAGTCAGGTAAGGGGTCTTACAATCTAGGACATATAGCTTATGCTCATCATTGAGAACCCTTCTCAAAGTCCAAAACCACTTGTGGGAATTTTTCCTATCAAATTGTCCTTCATAAGGACAGATCACAATGATCATTTTGTTTGCCATCTATTTCTACAAGAGAAAATTTGCATTTTGTCAAAACACTTTTGATTTGATTTGATTCGAATAAAATTTAATGATATATAATCAGTTATCGCTCCCACAATTTTGTTCAAATTGATAACCCTCACATATCAATTTAGAAGATTGCAGCATACAACCTTATAGTGAGTCAAGATCCAAAACAATTGAGTTATCACCCTTCCAACACCACCATCCATAACCAATTATTAAGGTAGACAACTTTTGCCAATTGCATCTTATGCAATTCTTGGATAGATGTTATGCACAACTATTTTCCATAGTCATATGTATGATTGTAGGTGCTTAATCTCATTAAGGACACCTATTTAAGCATGACCCATTAGCCAACACAATAATAATGCACCCTACTTGGTAGGACCACATAACTACCATCACACTTTCACAAGATGGACAACACAACATGCTTAGTTGATCAAGCTTTTCATGTGTGTTGCTAATGGAAAGAATCTAAGGCTTAATATAGTATTGAGGGATTTTATATAAATACATATACATATACAATCACCACATACTTGTATTACGTATCATATACATTCTATATCCCACAAACGTAAACATGCAATTAAAACATAAGAAATGGATATCGCCATACTATTGTAATTATTTGGAGTCACAAGGAATTACCACCACCTAAGGTCTACATCACATGTAGAAACCTATTATTGATGAAGATCTGTACTTAAACCAATCTGGGTTGATCAGTTCAACCCTTAAACCGATCAGCTCACCTCCGGGTCGGTCAGTTGGTCGTGAGAGTATTCATCTGATCTTTGGTCCAACATATTTTGGAGCACTCCATTCGATCAATTGGACAACCAACCAATCGATTCAGCTCCTCATGTCATCGTTCCTCCTCGATCCTCCATTCGATCAGCTTCTCTTCTTAAATGGGTGGTTTGTCTGGTGCTAAAATTTCGTCATCATTGTAACAAGAATTAAAACTATCCTAATGTTATTAAAGATATTACAAAGTAATAGGAAACCTCTACTTAGATTCGATGGGAGCATAGAAAGGAGAGAATATTAATATTATGTTTACATATGGAAGAGAAGATAGAGGCTCAATATGCAAACAGAGATATAAATAGGAATAAATAACCACACAACAATGCACACATATCTAGGTTATTGGCCATAACGATGTTACACATCCACCAAAAAAACCAACTTTTAGGGAGAGACATGTAAATTGTATATATATATATATATATATATATATATATATATATATATCTATGTGTGTGTATTCGGTTTTAGGGGAGCACAGAGAAGGCAGTGGAAACAAAAAAAATTCTCCCCAAACCCAGTATAAAGGAATCACATCAACGTCTATACAGTAGGAAGGATGGTTTGTAGAGGCATACCTTATCCCGAGGCTTGCTCGACGACATTACCTCAAGGCTTGCGCAGTCTTCACCTCCGGTCTTGGATGGTGTCTGTGCAGTTCCTGGTCTCACTGGGACTGTCAGGATTGACAACTATTCTCCAAGTAGCAGAAGTCTCCCACCTCTATAGTAGTCCACATGGACCACATGGAACTCCGATCTCCTTATCGTACAAGGAATCAGAAGGCGTCGCACTCTCCTGTCGGCGTACTAGTCACCAACACACTCTCCTACCACCAGTCGCTTTTCTACAGTTGTCTTTCCCTTGTTGTGCCCCCCTTATTGGGTAGCACTTGCTTGGGCTCTCTCGGTTACCACAACCAGAGAGAACGACAACTTTATAGAGCAACTGGTGTTCTGAGTTGTTGTTCTTGAGAAGCCCCCAATACCCCTATATATAGGAGGGTCATGGGATAGGGTTCTCTACCCTGGGCAATGCGGGATTAAAGCAGGAGTAGAAGGGTTTGAGATTTTCCACAAAACAACCAACTACGCCACCTGAACCGATCATTTCAAGAATGAAACGGTCGATTGGGTACATGAGATGATCGGTTCACACCTGAACCGATCGGTTGGGACACCTGAGCCAATCAGTTCACTTCTGAGCCGATCGGTTTGTGGTCCTGGTCCAACTCAAATTGACTTTCATATTTGTTTCCAACTAATCAAATATTAATCCTTGTCAAAATCAAATTTGTACAAGTGAAACAAATTGTATTTGCAAAATAGTCTTCTGACTTTCGAAACGATCTTAGTTGGTCACACTAATCGACTGGTTCAACAATTGAGCCGATCATTTCATTGACACATGAGTCGATTGACTCACCACTTGAGTTGATCAGTTCATCAACCTGAGCTGATCGGTTCATCACATGAGTCGATCGGTTGGGAATGCAGACTATGCAAAATTAGTCAATTGTAGTTTCAATCAATCCGATACTCTAATCAATCGGTCCAACACATTGAACACTATGATACTGAGCTATCAATTGATTAAGTGTTTAATTGAACTACTAAACTCCTTTAGTAATCAATCTAAACATTATTTGTGGATAAACTCCTCTTCCAGGTTAAATCTTATGTGTGTGACCCTACAGTCCCATTTCACGTTGGTAGTGAAAATCCATAACACTTATGACTTCACAAGCAAAGAGCGGTGCCTAGTCACACATCAGTGCTACGCAAGTGAAAAGGAAAGTTGGAGAACAACTTTCAATCCTACAATCCATGAATGGTGTTACAGTGAATGTATAATTCATTTGTCACTGATATCCCGAATGAACTCAAGGCATGGATCAGACATCCTTTCAACATTCATTCACTTTCTTGATCTCAGAGTAGATTGGAGGAGATATGTATGCCATCAATATCATATACTGATTCACACATGCGTGCATGCCTATCTCAATCCTACTCATCAAGTGTCCATGGATATCAAACTCCCTCAGGAGGGACAAATCCCATATCTATCACTCACCCCCCTCAAAAGCCCCATGTGTCAAAGCCACCCAATCATCACTTTTATAACAACCCATGCTTCAGGACTGCATTTGATGATGTCAAAGTGTACCCAACGACATGTGTTGAGTGTAATGATTTCAGGTCAAATAATCACACTCACCACCATCACTGTGAAAACTGACTATGACTACCATGTCATGGTTCCACGTGTCAAACTCGCGATGGGTCTGTCTGGTACACTGTTCTCTAACAAGTACCTATGTGCTTGGTTTGATATCACTATATCATGACTAATGAGATTCTGTCATCAACCAATACACAATCTAGTTTTGTGTGTCATTATTGTCTATCTACCTTCAACAATGACATATGACTAGGGACATCACAAGAATGCACAAAATTTTAGTATCTGTATGATCTCATCATTCAGGTCCTTAACTTGAAAGCATACGTCATTGAGTACTGTCATTCTCTACACATTCAATTTGTTCTATAATTATCTCATATGACTGAACTAGAAAGAATTGGAAGCTTGCCTTTGATGTTTATCAAATCAATCTTAATGTATCCAACCAATCATCCCATGATTGTCTCTCAGGGCATACATACCAAAAGACTCCCACTTGCACAGCGAGCTAATCACCATTGAATCATATTCTTAGTGATCTTCAAACATGTCCCACATGTTACTATGCTCTAGTGCTTACGTAGTGAGTTATGGCAACACCTTGCCAAAGTCAGTATTAACTACATGTCTCTCATCTCTTTGCTATACGTCACACGTATGAGATGGAGTTGATGTAATATGTGATCTATTATTCCTTTTCTAACCTTTAGCTCCATTGCATGATCAAGTACTCCTTACTTGTCATCAAAGATCGGAATATCTATAAGTTCATCTCTATGAACTCCTAGATCCATATAGTATTCACTGTTGTTCTCTAACACACGGATACTCGGCATTTCCTTTTAAAATAGTTGTATTGAAATGTTTCCATTTATCAACAAGCATTCACTTTTATATATCCCATATATATTTTGCGATTAATTTTCTATCTTTTTCAGAAGTTCGCATCAGAGTAACTCTTTACAGTGAACCCTTCCTTATTTCCATAGAACTAGTACTTCTCAATTACTTCTCAAGTTCTTATGGTATTCCAATAACCCTTATTGGAACTAGACATACATCCACTCTTTATGTCCCACATATGGGTTATCAGGATGATCATATCATATTTTCATGTCCTACATACAAGATGATGAATGCATTTTATTCTTGCTATGTCCATACATGCAAGATAATGGGATGATTACATACATGATAGATCCATATCTATTCTTCGTGTTCCCATTCTTCATAAGAATTGGACATTTGGCCTTAGGATACTAACTCCATGTAACATGGACAAGTTTTCTCCCACTTGATCTGTGTATACTGAACCCTTCAGTATAGATTGCCAATGTATGCTTTCTCTTTTCAGGTTAAGAGGTTTTCAAGAACTATCTCTATAGATCTCTATTTCTATCACATAGGAAATGTCTCTATCTTCCCTAAAGATAAATTTCTACTTTGGATTTCCATTCTAGAACATCTCATTCCTCATCGACATGTGGAATGTAAATACGCTCCCACTAAATCATAGATCCCTTCTTTATCTTTGACATATCAGTCAAACCCTTTGACCATATCATCAAAGTAAAGATCACAGTTCTGAGTTGCTTGTCCTCAATCAATCACATTGATTAGTCCATTGTAACTTATAGACTTCATTTGCATTAAAGGATTCATAAACCTTATCGGTTGTGTCACGTACACATCCTTGTTTTATTCCTTATAGGAATGCATTTTCAGTATCCATATGCCAAATCTTTTAGTCATTAAGTTGCAATTAACAAGCATCATCCTTCAAAATGTCATCCATGTGTCTTAACGCTTAAGACTCATTTGCACTTATGGATTTCATCCCAATGGGTGCTACCATCAAGGTCATACTTATGGTTTACATGGAAGCCATTTAGGATGTAATGGTCATAAACCATAACTCAAATATCAGTTCCTCATATTTATCTAGATAGTTGATTCAACATATGACCAACTCATCACATATACAATTGGGGTGCATCTGTCAAGGATATAAGAACTCACAACCCTTTGTGATTCTTAATGTCTTTTATTAGTGTGGGGTATTCTTTATTTAAGAAGAAATTAGTTATTTGATAATCATCCTCTAACTCCTTAGAGTATGACTCCTTTTGATTTAGACATCACCATGCCTTAATCACGAGTTCACAATGATACACTATCATAATCACTCACAAGGGTCTCAAACATTTGGTTTAAGTATTTTATTCATTGATCTCATCAAGAATTAACACTTTACCAAATCCGTACATCATCTATGATATTCTTGAACACTTCAAGATATTCTTATTGGTATTTCTCTAAACACCATTTGAAGTACTAGCATTAAGTCCAATAGGTATGTAAATACATCACATGTATTATACCTAATAGGATAATCAATCTTCCACTACCTTGAAGATTGATTAATCATGTCAAAGAGATTCATGTCTCTTACTAGTTCTCTAACCATCAGAGTCTAGATTTATCCATCATATGGAAACTAGAAATGACTTTCTCATGATTTATGCTAATTTGATTGTTTGAGTCATCAATAACTTTTAGGTATCATTTTATCTTTTGCATACCAAGTACCACAAGATAAACAAGGCACTGCCATAAGGAAACATCAACTTTAATAATTGCCATTATTGTCATACAATATGCAAAAATAATGTGTTTCTATCTATTGGCAAATATGAAATAACAATTCATAACTCTATTACATGCCTTTAAGGCTGAAAATAAACTAAAGTACTCCTTTCTATGGCGGCAACACTTGCCCCATTTATTGAGTGCTTTACATTTTATATCTTGGTATCATATACCTCAAAAAAAATGTTACAAGTTTATTTCATGACACCTTCAGGTGGAGACGTCCGTCACCTCCTTCTTCTTTAGTTCTTCCAGATAGAGTGGACAATTCCTTTTCCAATGTCCTGGCTTTTGACAATGGTGGCAATTACCTCTCTTGGTCACGCCTCCCTTGGCCTTGACAGTTGAAGACGACTTGGGCTGCTGGCTAGCTTCAGAACCCTTCTTAGCTTTTCCCTTGCCCTTGCGCTTGGACTTGCCTTTCTTTCCGTTGATCAACATCACAAACTTAGGCTTGTCCTTCTTCATTTGTGCCTCGGCTGTCCTCAACATGCCTAACAACTATGTCAATAGCTTGTCAAAGTTGTTCTTGTTGTAGTTCATCACAAACTGACTGTAGGATTCTGGCAACGGTTGTAGTATCACGTCAGTAGCCAACTCTTGGCTCAGGGGAAATCCCAATCTCATAACGTTCTCCACATACCCAATCATCTTGAGTGTGTGAGGACCAACTGGATCTCCTTCTGTCATGACACACTTGAACAGTGCCCTGGAGACATAATATCTCTCTTGTCGTGCTTGATCTTCATACATGTTCTTGAGATGTTGAATCATCTCAATGACACCCATGTTCTCATGTTGTCTCTGCAACTCGTGGTTCATGGGGCACAACATCAAGCACTTTGCATCAATGGAATCTTCAGAATGCTTCTTGTAAGCATCCCTTTCTACCTTTACTACAGTAGGAGCAGGTTCCTATGGAATTGGAATATCCAGGACATAGAGCTTTCGCTCTTGAGTGAGAACAATTCTCAATGTCCTAAACTAGTCATGGAAGTTAGTCCCATTCAGCTTGTCCTTTTCAAGGACCGGTCGCAATGAAAAGTGATTGTTATTTGTTGTCATTTGTACTACAAAAGGAAATATATGCTATTTAGTCCAAAACTCAATTTTTGATTTATTTGATTGATTTGAAAGGTTGATGATATAATTAGGACTTTAATTAATTATCGCTCCCACTATTTTTGTTCAAATTGATAACCCTCACCATCAATTTAGAAGATTCAGCGTACAATCTTCTAGTGGGTCAAGATCTTGAAATCCTCTAAGCCATGGACCAGCTAGGGATGTCACCCACAACTTAGATCTTCCAGGTAGGCAACTCTTGCCAATTGAATCATATGCAACTCTTTGTCATGATCACCTCCATGCCTCAAGGTGCTAGATACTATCTAGGTCACCTTGTTAAGTCTGACCCAAAGCCAACATGATGAATATGCACCCTCCTAGGGCAGACCACATATTCATCCTTCACACTTCTACGAGATAGATGGTACACCACGCTAGGGCGTGCCCACACTTGGCCAATCAAGCTTTTCACATGTGTCGCATTTGGAAGGCATCTAAAACTTTAATATTTAATGAGGATTTGGTTTTATAGGTACATATACATATCCAATCACCACAATATATAGTACGTATCATATACATGCTATATCCCACAGAAAACATGCAAAATGATAAAAGAGATGATTATGGCCATCCTAATGTGATTCCTCAAGCCAAGAAGAATCACGGTCATCTTGGTCTACATCACATGCAACCTGTTCATGATGAAGTGTTATAGTCGTCCGAGTTGATCAACTCATAACATGAATGACCTGCTCGTTCTGGCTGGTCGTCTGGGTGCCACTAGCCAATCGGTTGGCTCCTCCAACCGATCAGTTTGCCTGGTCATCATACATCTCCTGATGGCCGCCACCCGCTCATCTCGCTCCTCGAACCGATCATCTGGATCACCAACCAATCGGTTCACTCCTTGAACCGGTTGTCGTCAGATTGTCCTCCGTTCTTTGACATAACAGGAAATATAAAAAGATCTATCCTATTTACATATAAATTGGGAAACCCCGAGTTACATTCGGGGGAGCAAAGGTAGGAAAGAAATATCGAGTTATCTTGAGTTACATCAGGAATAAGGAGGTAAGGAATCAGTGCGCAGACCGAGATGCAAGCAACCACATTCAACCAAGCACACATACAAAGGGTTTATTGGCCATAACCACGCTATACATCCACCACAAAACTCGTATAAGCGCGACACATATCGAGTGCATTCATATTACATATCATATATGTATATTGGGATTTGTGGGTTTAGGATTGGACATGAAAAAAGCCAATTTTATTTTCATTGTATGCAATAAATAAAGGCATAAAAATCAAAATCGATCACATCGATAATCCTAAAGTATAGAGCAGTTGATGTGGCTCGGATACCACTGTTGGGTTTTAGGAGAGCACAGAGAAGGCAGTGGAAATAAAAAAAATTCTCCCCAAACCCAGTATAAAGGAATCGCGTCAACGTCTATACAATAGGAAGGATGGTTTGTAGAGGCATACCTTGTCTTGAGGCTTGCTCGATGATGTTACCTCACAGCTTGTGTAGTTTTCACCTCCAGTCTTGGACGGTGTCCACGCAGCTCCTGGTCTCACCGGGACTGTCGGGATTGACAACTGTTCTCCGAGCGATAGAAGTCTCCCGCCTCTGTAGTAGTCTACACGGACCACCTGGAACTCCGATCTCCTTGTCATACAAGGAATCGGAAGGAGTCGCACCCTCCTGTCGGCGTACTAGTCACTGACACACTCTCTTGCCATGAGTCACTTTTTGCAGTTGTCTTTCCCTTGTTGTGCCTCCCTTATCGGGTAGCACTTGCTCGAGCTCACTCAGTTACCACAACCAGAGAGAACGACAACTTTGTAGAGCAACTGGTGTTCTGAGTTGTTGTTCTTGAGAAGACCCCAATACCCCTATATATATAGGAGGGTCATGGGACAGGGTTCTCTATCCCAGGCAATGCAGGATTAAAGCAGGAGTAGAAGGGTTCAAGATTTTCAACAAAACAACCAACTGTGCCACCTGAACCGATCGTTTCAATCATGAAACAATCGATTGGGGACCTGAGCCGATCGATTCACACCTGAACCGATCGGTTGGGACACCTGAGCCATTCGGTTCACTTCTGAGCTGATCGATTCGTGGTCCTGGTCCAACTCAAATTGACTTTCATATTTGTTTCCAACTAATCAAATATTAATCCTTATCCAAATCAAATGTGTACAAGTGAAATAAATTGTATTTGCAAAATAGTCTTCTGATTTTCCAAATGATCTCGGTTGGTCACACGAATCGACCGGTTCAACAATTGAGCCGATCGTTTCATTGATAGATGAGTCGATCGACTCACCACTTGAGCCGATCAGTTCATTAACCTGAGTCGATAAGTTCATCACATGAATCGATCGATTGGGAATGCAAACTATGCAAAATCAGTCAATTGCAGTTTCAATCAATCTGATACTCTAATCAATCGGTCCAACACATTGAACACTATGATACTGAGCTATCAATTGATTAAGTGTTTAATTGAACTACTAAACTCCTTTAGTAATCAATCTAAACATTGTTTGTGGATAAAATCCTCTTCCAGGTTAAATCCTATGTGTGTGACCCTACAGGCCTAGTCACACATCAGTGCTACCCAAGTGAAAAGGAAAGTTGGAGAACAAATTTCAATCCTACAATCTGTGAATGGTGTTACAGTGAATGTATAATTCCTTTGTCACTGATATCCCGAATGAATTCAAGCCATGGATCAGTCATCCTTTCAATGTTCATTCACTTTCTTGATCTCAGAGTAGATTGGAGGAGATATGTATGGCATCAATATCATATACTGATTCAGACATGCGTGCATGCCTATCTCAATCCTACTCATCAAGTGGACATGGATATCAAACTCCCTCAGGAGGGACAAATCCCATATCTATCACTCACCCCTCAAAAGCCCCATGTGTCAAAGCCACCCAATCATCACCTTTATAACAACCCATACTTCAGGACTGCGTTTGATGATGTCAAAGTGTACCCAACGACATGTGTTGAGTGTAGTGATTTCAGGTCAAAGAATCACACTCACCACCATCACTGTGAGAACTGACTGTGACTACCATGTCATGGTTCCATGTGTGAAACTCACGATGGGTCTATCCGGTACTTGTTCTCTAACAAGTACCTATGTGCTTGGTTTGATATCACTATATCATGACTAATGAGACTCTGTCATCAACCAATACATAATCTAGTCTTGTGTGTCACTGCTGTCTATCTACCTTCCACAATGGCATCCGACTAGGGACATAACAAGAATGCACAAAAATTTAGCATCCATATGATCTCATCGTTCATGTCCTTAACCTAAAAGAATACGTCACTGAGTATTGCCATTCTCTAGACATTCAATCTATTCTATCATTATCTCATATGACTGAACCAGAAAGAATTGGAAGCTTGCCTTTGATGTTTATCAAATCAATCTTAATGTATCCCACCAATCATCCCATGATTGGCTCTTAGGGAAAACATACCAATATATATATATATATATATATATATATATATATATATATATATATATATATATATATATATATATATATATATATATATAGACACACACACACACAGAGATATATATATATATACAGAGCGTGAGAGAGTCATGCTAGAATACACTCGAGTGAATTTGGAGAAGAATACATTCAAGTAGTTTTTCATGATGTAATATTTTTTTTCAAAAATCTAATCTATTTATCTTCTTAAACATCTTGTGAATAGCTCATATGCAAAATTTGAGCACATTTGGACATTTATAGGCCATGTTATAAAGACCGCAAAAATTATGAATTTCAAATTAGTTTCACGCGTCGATTTTGTTTCCCTTAGATAAGTGACTTACACTCATCCAAATGGGCTTAAAATTTGTATGGAGCCTATTTATAGTATGTCGGTGAAGCTCAATGGTTTACTTTTTGCAAAAAATCGACTTAATATGCAAACACACTTGAGTGTATTCTAGCCTAACTCTCTCTCTCTCTCTCTCTCTATATATATATATATATATATATATATATATTGTTATACAATTGCAAAAAATAGACTTGATATGCAAACAAACTTGAGTGTATTCGTGTGATCTATACACTTGAGTGTATTCTAGCCTAACTCTCTCTCTCTATATATATATATATACATATATATATATATATATATATATATATATATTGTTATACAATTACAAATGCACCTAATTTTAATCATTGTGGTCTTACGATTTCTTAGTGACTAAATAACCAATCTATTTTATCATAAGACCCACATTTTTGGATCTGGAAGCCAAAACCTGATCATTGGGACAACTCATGTTCTCTTTACATTCTAGGGGATGCCCCCCATTATATATTCACTACCCGTGCATATATCTATCTTTTGTTATCCGTGGATCTATTTTGTAGTTTAAAGGAACCAAATTGTAGTGAGACAACCAAAATTATAATTCAAAGACTTTTGCTATAAATACAACTTGAAAATGTAATTTTTCCTTTGAATATAGAAAAAAATATATTTATGACAGTAGTTTACGTACTATTACAAAACAAGTCTTTCTATTACCCTTGGTTATCTCATTACATTGATGGTTGTCTCATTACATATATGTGCCTTCCTATTACAAAACATATGCATGGGTAACTAACCTTATTTAGCCACACGTGTAGTGAACTATATATATATATATATATATATATATATATATATATATATATATATATATATATATATATATATATAGTCAGGCTAGAATATACTCGAGTGTACAGATTATGTCGTACACCTCAATGGTGTTTGCATATGTAGACCATGTTTTTCCAAAATCTAATCCATTGATCTTCATGGTTACAATAATAATAGGCCACATACAAAATTTGAACTCATTTGGATGAGTGTAAGTCACTCATCCAAGGACAACAAAATCGACGTACAAAACTAATTCGAAATACATGATTTTTGCCTCCTTTAGATGCACGACCTATAAGTGTCCAAAGGAGCTAAAATATATTATATAGTATGTTCTTATGATAATTAAGAAGATCAACGGTTTAGATTTTTCAAAAACTTATTGCATCTTCAAAAAGGACTGAGGTGTATGGTGCTTCTGGTACACTCGAGTGTATACTAGCCTGACTCTCTCTCTCTCTATATATATATATATATATGTGTGTGTGTGTGTCTATATATATATATATATATATATATATATATAAAAGTTGGGATCGTATGTGGTATTTAATCAGATATGCACATTAATCATTTTAAATATTTGCATTGTATACAATAAAGAAATTATGAAAACCCAAATCTGATTAATTTGATTAAATCCCAAAGAATAATAGATATGGCTCTGATACCACTATAGGGAAATATGGCAACAGAGTAGGTAGCGAAAACAAAAATTTACTGCCATACCCCCCTTTGAAAATAGACTGTGTCAACAAATATGTACTATGAATGATGGTTACAAGGTTATACTTGATCATAGAGCAAGTCCAGTGACAATTCATGCATTGTAGGGTGCTCCTTTCTTTAGGTTGCACACAGACAATGTCTGCATTGGCCTCTTGGTTGTTCACCATAGACATTAGTTTGACTTTGTCCTCTGAGCGACAGGAAACAAACTCCTCGTAGTAGTCCACACAGACCATTGGGAACTCCTATCGTTCTAGATGAATGGGACAAGAAGGAGTTGTCTGTTCTAGTCAGTGTAATAGCATATACTTGCTCTCCCACAATTGTCTCTCCCTTTCTATCCCTCCCTTTGATGGGTAGGACTTGGTTAGGTTCTCTCAGTTACCACAAATAGAGAAGATAATAATTATTAGAGCTTATTGTTGTATCTGAGAAGCCCCCAGTACCCCTGTATTTATAGGAGGGTTAGGGTCAAGGTTTCCAGTCTAAGCACGAGTCGAAGGGGATGAAATATCATGAATTTTCACATCCTACAAATGGGGAAACGGTCGGTTCAGGGGTGAACCAATCGGTTGGCATGTGAGCCGACTAGTACAACCCTTAAACAGGATATGTCAACATGTTTCTAAATTGCAACTATGTAGGCAATTAATATTGGATTAATGCACAACATGGTGTCAGCACTAATCCTTGGTCTAATAGAATTGATCAACCAATCAGTTGGTTCACAACCTGAAGCAGTCAGATCACAGACCTAAGTCAATCGAGCCGATCGATTCACTTGTTGAATCATTCATCTCATGGTTTTGGCTTCCAAACTTGGTTCAATTGACCTGACTCTTGAATTGATTGGTTCAACAGTTGAACTGGTTGGTTCACAATCCAGTCAGTCAATTTTAAACCATTGTTGTTTAAATTGAATACCTAACTCCTAAGTAATAAAGTTTAAACTTCATTCATGAACAAAATCCTATTCCAAGGGTATCCTATATGTGTGACCCTATAGATTCTAAGTTATGTTGGTAGTTAATTTCCATAACTAATTTATGACATCACAAGTAATGAGCGGTATCTAGCAACACATCATTACTACCTAAGAAATTCAGAAGTTGGAGAACAACTTAAACCTACAATCTATGATTGGTGTTATAGTGTTTGTATTGTCCTTTGTCACTAATATTCAAATTGAACTCAAGGCATGGGATAGTCATCCTCTTCTAACATTCAATCCATGTTCCTTGAACTAGATAGACTATTTGAGATATATGTTACCTTAATATTACATATTGACTCACATGGGCACGACCTTATATTTCTCAGTCTCACTTATCAAGTTGCTAAGATATCATACTCCTATGGGAGGGACAAATCTCATCTACATCACTCACAATCATCCCCATGTGTCACATTACAACTGAGAACCACCTTTATGACAACCCTTATTCAATGTTATGATTGATGATCTCAAAGTGCAGTGAATGACATGTGATGAGTGTAGTGATTTTAGGTCGAAGAACAACAATCAACACCATCACTATGAGATATGATTCTGACTACCATGTAATGATTTCTATGCATCAAAGTCAAGGTGGGTCTGTTTGATAAACTATTCTCTAACAAGTATATATTTGTTCAGTTTGATATCAATATCATGATTTAATTAGATTCTATCATCAACTAACACACACTCTAGTCTTATGTGTTATAGCTATCTATAAGCCTTCCACAATAGCATCTGTCTAGGGACATAACAAGAATGTATATACTCTTGTCCATATGATCTCATTGTTCAGGTCCTCAACCATAAGACATATGTTATTGAGTAATATCATTCTATTTACATTTATTATGTTAAATCATTATCTCATAACTGAATAAAGTTGAATAAATTGGAAGACTGCCTTGATTATTAATCAAATTATTTACAAGATATGCCATTACGATCATCATATGATTGACTCTTTGGGCATACATACCAACAAGACAGTGGTGGAATAAGTAGAAGAGTATTGGAGAGAGTGGATTGTACCTTTTGATGTAGTGGGGGATTTGAAGTTGGATCTTCCTGGAGACTTCCTGGTGACGCTGAAGAGATGGGAAAGTAAGGGAATGAAGAACCATGTCTTGATGTGGAGACAATCCAATGGGAAGGGGATGACCTGCTATCAAGATAGATAAGATACAGATGGACAATCAATGAGAAAGAAATCGTGAAACATAGGGCCAAATAGATGAAGGAGATTCTCAATGCATAGTGTGTTTGGCATGGAATCAGAAGCATGGTGGAGAAGACACGACAACAAGGTATGGCGACGGAGACATGACATCATCAAGGTGCAAACCAATATTTTCCCTATTAAATATCAAAATAAAAATGTAAAATAATAATGCAATTTGTATACACAAAGAGAGTTGGAGAAAGAAGCAGTCAATTCATAAATAACATATATGGTTTGTTCCCATATATTATTAAAAAATTTAATAGAACAAACAAAAGTAAAACAAACGTGTCAAAAAATTGAATACTATTATTGATCAAATTTATATTATATAATATTATTAAATAAAAATGTAATTCAAATTATTAGTAATGATACATTTTGTCAAAAATTCTTTTTTTTGTTTGTTATTTATTTGGTAATGATACTCTTCAATATATATTTTTTTCCAACTCAAGCATTCATAAGACATGATTTATAATTGAAGGACCAAAATAGATAAATTATTATTGACATTTTATATATGTGAATGTGAGATTTTATGATCAGCTATAAGAACCACCAAGAAGTTTTACGCCTTCTGTCATCCTAAATATCTCTTCAAGAAGAGAAAACATAGATTTTTTTTCAAGTAATTGGTTTAGTCAAAATTGTTGTTAGATGATAATTGTAGAAAAAATAATGATCATATCTTACTATAGATATGGTTAGCATATTCACTTTACACAGATAAAAAATCTAGTATCCTAAGAAAATTAGTGATTTCTGAAGAAATCGAGGCACACCTTTACCTAATTTAAATAGAACCAACATCCATTGATCTATATATGAACTACTACTTGATTATGTATTTTATTTGATGTTTATTTCCCACCAATTACTTCATATTATTAATATTAGAAATGGTTCATAAAATATTATTTAGGTATAGTAAAACAACATATTATAATTTGCCTCTTTATTTTTAGTTTACTTCCCTCTCATATCCCTTACCCATATAAGAAACATAAAACAAATTATCTATAGACCATATAATAGCAAAAGTATGATAATAAGCTTGAACACAGATATTGTGTTGTCTCTTTCTACTACATCTTTTTTAATTATCTTAATGAGTAGTTTTGAAGTAAAAAAGAATAATCGTCACATTCAGGATGACATATGGTATCTAATTATGATTTGGTAAAAACTGAATTAATTATCTTATTAACTAAGGGCCATTTCATTTCCCCATTATCAAATTAAATCTGATACAATGATTATAGAAGAGTGTCAACTATACATACTAATAGTTGAACCAACAAAGAAAAATAAGGTAGTAAATGATATGTGTATGCATATATTTAATAAGATTGTGTATATTTCATTTGAAGAGGACAAAATTGCAAGTACTTAGTTCATTTGTCAATAATCCAATTTTCTTGTTGATCCAAAACACAGTTGTACAACACAATCCACATAATTAAGATGGGATAAAAGTGGAAAGAACAACACCACCAAAATGTTACTTGAATATGCCTATATTAAAAATGAATTATTAACTTTTCATTTATAGAAGACAACATTACAAGTACTAGTTTTATTTGTCCATAATGTAATTTTCTTGTTGATCCAAAAAAATTTGATGCAACACAATCCGCATAATTAGGACGGGACAAAAGTGGAAGGAACAACACCACCAAAAAGTTAACAAACACAATTTTATGTTGTTAGACACTTGAGTTCCCCATTTACAATATTGATTGCTCCTTCATACTGTGAAATGTGTTGTCTTGGGTTGTGTTTGGTACACTGTAAATTGTTGGGAGGGATACAGTGAGAAATTGGAAAATATTGTTTAGTTAGCAAGTTGACAAGGAAACCAAATTTGTTATGAAGAATCCATGAAAAATTTGTCTATTTTTTCCCAATGGAAGAGAATGAAAAGTGATGTGGAAAATGTTTGTTGTGAGAAAATTATTTCTCCACTAATTCTTTAGATACATACACAAAACATCTTTCTCTAATACTTTCCTTTTATACATAAACATGTTTTCCTCAAAAATAATTTGGCCAATAAATTTTACTTCTATATGAAGAAATTGTTTACTTTAAGTTACTATATCTCTATCTAGTTTCCTCCAAGTAATATTTCCCACTGTATATATTTTCTTATGATAAATCAAATTTACCAAGTAAATATTTCCTTCTCATTGAAATTTAACAAGTGAAAATATTTCCTCCTCACCAAAAACTTTTCTTTAACAATGTATATAACCTTAGTAAAATAAGTATACCAAGAATTTTATAAATTTCATGCTCTCCTTGTTACAATTAAAATTTACTATTGGAAATTTGCCTTTCTACCTTAGTTTTTATTTCTATCCAAATACCTAATTTTCCTCTATAAATGTTTTAATTTTCCTCAAACATGCACGCCAAAGAGAGCAACGTGCCTGAGTGGAGAAGATGGAAATTATCTAAGATAAAAAATACAAAAAGAATGCAGAAAAATCTCATAAGAAAGAGAATCAAGAAGAGGATAGTATTCAAAATCCTGAGTTGTGATTGGATGGACATTTTTTGAAGAAAAAAATAATGGCAAAGTTGTAATAAAATAGAAAAATTCTCACTTCTTATAGTAGTATAGATAATCCTTTTTTAGTTATTATACTTGGCAATTATGCTCACTGGGATTATCCACTCATGATGGAAGTGTTTCTGATTTTATCTCTCTCACACCAATTATCCATAGTCCATATATTTCTAAATTTTCCTTTACATATTAACCACTTAATTTTCCAACTTTTGTTAATTGTCCAAATAACATGAGAATCAACCACTACAATTAATTGATAAGGAAAATTTCAAATTCTATATCTACTTTCCATTTTTTAATGAATCCTAGCCATTTATTCAAAAACTTGTTCCCCAACTATGAAATCATTCTTGGTTAAGTATTTAAGAGCCATGCCTTGTATCGTTGTTTAAGTCTAAAACATATTAAATTGTGAATTTACATTCTAACTTCTTACTAAAAGTATTAGCAAACCAATTATAGTTTTTATTTCTTGACTATTAGATTTTACTGATATTGGATAATAGATTGACCAGTATCTTGATATATGTTGTTGATGGATTGCTAATAAATTTAAAATGACATCTCTATGGAGTGAAAATTTAAAAAGGACCAAAACACATCATTTTTTTTGTAAATATTCTTTTGTGATTTAGATCATTCTAAATGCATTAGCTGCAAGCTATTTAGAAAAGATACACATGAAACTCATCAATGATGTATTTTTGTGTGGCTATATGATTCGACTTAGATTTAATAGAAGGGAGAGGAATTTTAATGGTGGAAAAATTATGTCACTAATGTTCAAATAATATTTTTGTCATTATTAAGTACATATATAGTGAATAGGAAAAATTATTGTCGCGTTTAGTGTAGCAATTACTCAAGATATTAAAGTGGGCGTGGACTTTGACATTTATACCCCAGTTTTTTGTAGTGTGTATTAATTATAAGGACTTATAGATTACTCAGTTTTGGGTTGATCCAGCATGTTGAAACCAGTGATCATGTGAGGTAAGGGTGATGATGGGATCAATTGGGTGTTAGAGTGAGGTTGTTGAGAGACGAATGAGTGGGTTATCGACCAAGGGACATTAACAAATGAAACAAATAGAACAAGGTGATGATGTGGAGGCATTAGGTAGTGTTCCATTGCGGTTAGAGCTCGCTCATCATGCCAATAAAAAAGTAGACAAATTCATCACGAGGGAACTTTGTGTTTTTAAATTTAATCTACAAATAATTTTAATTATAACACTAGATAACTAGGGGGATTTTGTACTATCTAAACCCACACACATGCTTATACAATAGGTTGGAGTTTATTTTGCAATTATCATATATAGCAATAGGTCGGGTCTCTTGTGTGATCTTGGTATATATAACAAGTTACAACATATTTTGTGATTGTGGTCTCTTACAAAAAATAACTATTACAACATGTGAAAGTCTATTGTGTGATTATGGTATATTACAATGGATTTGTCTATGTTATGTAATGATGGTCTACTACAACATTTTATCATGTGTGACTATTATAGTGGGTTACAACATGTTGTGTAATTAAGTTCTTTTATAATAGTTTTGAGCATGTGTGATATTCCAGTCTATTAGAAAAGTTTAGCACATATAGCAGTAACATGTATACTACAATGGGTTTGGCATGTTGTATATAACTTGTGTTGTATAAAATATGCAACATAAACAAATAAATAGACTTGTTGTGATAAATATGCTAACTACAACACAACAAGCAGAATGGCTGTGTTTTTCCTGTTAGAAAAGAATTTTTGTGGCGTTGCTAATGCCTTACTGTGATTCTAGGAGTGAACCCTGGATATGGTGAAATGGCGTCTAAGCATGAGGTCAAGTTTACTTGGATGAGATCTACCTTCTTCTATGATGGCATGACAAGAGGAGCCAATTATCCTTTGTATGCAACCCTACGAGTCTAGGTGTTCTTGTTTGTTTTGATCACATGCTACATGTTTAGAGACAACTTGGGGAATAGAAGAGATGTCCATTGGTTCTTCTTTCTTTAAGATCTAGATGCAATTCGATCCTTTGACTAGGCCGTGTGTATGCCGAGTTGCTGATGCATTTTTCGAGATGTCTTTTGGGAAACTTCAAAGGAGAGATGGCCTAGGCTGTGGGAGGTTGTAAAGACATTGTAGACTTGGTGTGGTAAGTTTTTACATGCTTTTTTGTATTTTTATGTTTTGAAATCACTATTATAGATGATTTGATCTGATGCTCCTTTTTTAAGCTGTGGGGATATGAGCACTTCCGGTTTCACATACCTGGCATTGTGAGTGGTCTATAGGGCTATTTGCATGTTTTTATCCCTACTTGTCACCACTGGGATAACTGTAACAACAAGGTATAATATGAGCAGTGGAGAGGTGAACTAGAGATGATGATAGCAGTTGAGGTATGTGTAGTACTTTAACATTGTATTACATTTCACACTTTTACATTAGCTAAATCCAATTTGTTTTCTTCCTACCTATGATTTATGATCTTCTCTAGGTTTCAGCGTGACAAGGCGGCCACATCTTGTGCAGCCTTCTTTGACGCTTTCTCTCTAGATGCTTGTGAGATATAGCTCAAATATTTATCGAGGAGCATGTTGTATATGGGTGAGCATGTAGCTTGTCATTGGGATCGTGACTGGAACATCCCCTTAGACCCTTTTTTGGGGTTGGTCCCTACTGGGCTTGGGATTTTTCAAGCTGCTAGGGAGATGACTTGTGGGTAGGTGGCACATGATGAGTACTCGAGGTGGTATTCCATGATCAGGGGTATTAGTTTGGTGATTGTCTGAGATTGGTGATGTCTTTATCTACTTGCATTATCTCCGATATGTGTCTTATTACAGGTGATCGACTATGACTCGACTGAAATGAAGCATGATCAGGGGTATTAGTTTTGTCTTCCATCCCCTTCTGAGACAATTTCTTCATTTGAGACTCTTCCTTCGTAGCCAGTTGACACAAATGGTTTTTATGACTTTCTCAAATTGTATTTGCATCGGGATTTCAAAATTGCAGGCTCATGTCACTTCTCATGTGACTTTGGCTGGAACTCATCCTTCATGGAGATGGATGACATTTTGAATGCAGTAGGCAAACTCTTCGACACAGGTATCCCTCTGGGCTATTGACATAGTCAGTATTTTGGGAAATCTTTTGGTGTAGGAGACTTCTCTTTAGATGTCCTAGTTCAAAGTGTAGACCCACCTTCATCTAGTATTGGTACAAGTTCATCTGAGTGTAGAGATGCTACCTTGGTTGCTGAGGTGCCATCTGGAAGATCCTCTTTTAGTCACCGCTAGTCTACCAATGGTGTTTCTTCTAACACAAACAGTGAGCACTGATCTTCTGTTTCATTCTGCACTGATCGTAGGCCTTTGTCCAAGTGCTTGTTAGGGTGGCTAAAGATGAAGATGAAGAAGTAGTTGTTTACCTATAGCATTTTCATTCCATGATGCACTTTCCTTTCATGTATTGGTTTATGCATGTATTTGCAAGACTCCTTCAGACTTTAAATAAAATTTTCAATTTGAGTTTTAAAAAAATAACAAGGTTTTGTTAACTTCAATTCAGAATCAAATTTCAGAGTTTGACCTTCTGAAGATGTCTGGTAAGTTGGCAGATTGCCTAGTTCCATGTATTGATTTGAGGCAGCATATTGTTGTGATCCACAATTCTAGGGGACAAAGAGTCCAGTTTGTCTCAGATGCATGTCCACATAGATTTTGTGATTCTATTAGAGAAAATGACACAAAGTTCCTATTGTGTCTAGGAAATGAGTTTTCATTATTTAATACCTATAAATAGGGTTTCATCCCTTGTCCTTTCAACACATCTTGCCTCTCCTGACTAGGGGTCATGAGGGAGAAGGAGATATGAGAGATTCCACTTTTGTGGCATCCTCCTTTCAACTTGTCTTTGGTGTGATGTTGCATTGTTGATCTTTTTGAGACTAAAGAGGTCAAGCTAGTGATCTTTGTCATGACCCTCATCTTTGTCGTCTGGCTTATGTACCTTTCATGAGGAATTTGATGTCGACAACTATCCATTTCTAGGATCCTCTAAGTCACACTTTTATTTTGGAGATGTCATTCTAACACCTACCTTTGAGGATGTGGCTAAGATTACTCAAATTCCTTTACATGACCAATTGTCATTGATGTTAAGGAAGCCCAGTTGGGCTACTGATATGGGGAATCTACTTGGTGTGAAGAAATCCCAAGCTTCTCTATGGTTGACTCGTGACAATCACTTTTTTCAAATGAAATGAAATCCTTGTGGGAGTCATTTAAGAGTGAAGTGTGTCGTGGTGTTGATTCTCATGATTTTCCTTACCTGTGAGCATATACTTTGATCATCCTGGTGGAGCTATTCTTTGGAGACCCCATTAGGCAAGTGATAACTGCTGCTTCTGGAGTCATTGTTGCTTTGTGAAGGAAGGAGACCATTGTTCCTTTGAATCTAGTTAAGTTGCATGACTTCTTGGATGAATCATGATTGACTAAGGGACCCTTCTAGGTTATGCCGATTTATCTGGGAACACACATTGGTCCCTCCAAACTGATAGAGTTTTTGAACCTATATTATAGTGTGGCAAAGGAGTTTTTGTTGAAGCACATTTAGGTAAGTAAGCCTTTTCATCTATGTGGAGATCATACTTGATGGATCATAGGTTTAAAGACTATGAATGTGTACTAGGGATGGATGGAGTTCCGCCTTGATAACTCATAGACGTCACCAATATCAGACAATCACACTGAAACCTAGAGAAGATCATAAATCATACCTAGGATTGTCTTTATCTACTTGCATTATCTCTGATATGTGTCTTATTACAGGTGATCGACTATGACTCGACTGAAATGAAGCATGATGAGGGGTATTTGTTTTGTCTTCCATCCCCTTCTGAGACAGTTTCTTCATTTGAGACTCTTCCTTCGCTTCCAGTTGACACAAATGGTTTTTATGACTTTCTCAAATTGTATTTGCATCGAGATTTCAAAATTGGAGGCTCATGTCACTTCTCATGTGACTTTGGCTGGAACTCATCCTTCATGGAGATGGATGACATTTTGAATGCAGTAGGCAAACTCTTCGACTCAGGTATCCCTCTGGGCTATTGGCATAGTCAGTATTTTGGGAAATCGTTTGGTGTAGGAGACTTCTCTTTATATGTCCCAGTTCAAAGTGTAGACCCACCTTCATCTAGTATTGGGACAAGTTTATCTGGGTGTAGAGATGCTACCTTGGTTGTTGAGGTGCCATCCGGAAGATCCTCTTTTAGTCACCGCTATCTACCAATGAATTTTTTCTAACACAAACAGTGAGCATTGATCTTCTGGTTCATTCTACACTGATCGTAGGCCTTTGTCCAAGTGCTTGATAGGGTGGCTAAAGATGAAGATGAAGAATTAGTTGTTTACCTATAGCATTTTCATTCCATGATGCACTTTCCTTTCATGTATTGGTTTATGCATGTATTTGCAAGACTCCTTCAGAATTTAAATAAAATTTTCAATTTGTGTTTTAAAAAAATAACAAGGTTTTGTTAACTTCAATTCAGAATCAAATTTCAGAGTTTGACCTTCTGAAGATGTCTGGTAAGTTGGCAGATTGCCTAGTTCCATGTATTGATTTGAGGTAGCACATTGTTGTGATCCACAATTCTTGGGGACAAATAGTCCATTTTGTCTCAGATGCATGTCCACATAGATTTTGTGATTCTATTAGAGAAAATGACATAGAGTCCCTATTGTGTCTAGGAAATGAGTTTTCCTTATTTAAGACCTATAAATAGGGTTGCATCCCTTTTCCTTACAACACATCTTGCCACTCTTGACTAGGGGTCATGAGGTAGAAGGAGATATGAGAGATCCCACTTTTGTGGCATCCTCCTTTCAACTTGTCTTTGGTGTGATGTTGCATTGTTGATCTTTTTGGGACTAAAGAGGTCAAGCTAGTGATCTTTGGCATGACCGTCATCTTTCATCTGGCTTATGTCCCTTTCATGAGGAATTTGATGTCGACAACTATCCATTTCTAGGATCCCCTAAGTCACACTTTTATTTTAGAGATATAATACTAACACCTACCTTTGAGGATGTGGCTAAGATTACTCAACTTCCTTTACATGACCAATTGCCATTGATGTTAAGGAATCCCAGTTGGGCTACTGACATGGGGAATCTACTTGGTGTGAAGAAATCCCAAGCTTCTCTATGGTTGACTCATGACAATCACTTTTTTCAAATGAAATGAAATCCTTGTGGGAGTCATTTAAGAGTGAAGTGTGTCGTGGTGTTGATTCTCCTGATTTGCCTTACCTGTGAGCATATACTTTGATCATCCTGGTGGAGCTATTCTTTGGAGACCCCATTAGGTGAGTGATAACTACTGCTTCTGGAGTCATTGCTGCTTTGTGAAGGAAGGAGAACATTGTTCCTTTGATTCTAGTTAAGTTGCATGACTTCTTGGATGAATCATGATTGACTAAGGGACCCTTCTAGGTTATGTCGATTTATCTGGGAACACACATTGGTCCCTCCAAACTGATAGAGTTTTTGAACCTATATTATAGTGTGGCAAAGGAGTTTTTGTTGAAGCACATTTAGGTAAGTGAGCCTTTTCATCTATATGGAGATCATACTTGATGGATCATAGGTTTAAAGACTATGAATGTGCACTAGGGATGGATGGAGTTCCACCTTGATAACTCCTAGACGTCACCAATCTCAAACAATCGCACTGAAACCTAGAGAAGATCATAAATCATACCTAGGATTGTCTTTATCTACTTGCATTATCTCTGATATGTGTCTTATTACAGGTGATCGACTATGACTCGACTGAAATGAAGCATGATCAGGGGTATTAGTTTTGTCTTCCATCCCCTTCTGAGACAGTTTCTTCATTTGAGACTCTTCCTTCGCTGCCAGTTGACACAAATGGTTTTTATAACTTTCTCAAATTGTATTTGCCTCGGGATTTCAAAATTGGAGGCTCATGTCACTTCTCATGTGACTTTGGCTGGAACTCATCCTTCATGGAGATGGATGACATTTTGAATGCAGTAGGCAAACTCTTCGACTTAGGTATCCCTCTGGGCTATTGGCATAGTCGGTATTTTGGGAAATCTTTTGGTGTAGGAAACTTCTCGTTATATGTCCCAGTTCAAAGTGTAGACCCACCTTCATCTAGTATTGGGACAAGTTCATCTGGGTGTAGAGATGCTACCATGGTTGTTGAGGTGCCATCCGGAAGATCCTCTTTTAGTCACCGCTAATCTACCAATGGTGTTTTTTCTAACACAAACAGTGAGCATTGATCTTCTGGTTCTTTCTACACTGATCATAGGCCTTTGTCCAAGTGCTTGATAGGGTGGCTAAAGATGAAGATGAAGAATTAGTTGTTTACCTATAGAATTTTCATTCCATGATGCACTTTCCTTTCATGTATTGGTTTATGCATGTATTTGCAAGACTCCTTCAGAATTTAAATAAAATTTTCAATTTGCGTTTTAAAAAAATAACAAGGTTTTGTTAACTTCAATTCAGAATCAAATTTCAGAGTTTGACCATCTGAAGATGTCTGATAAGTTGGCAGATTGCCAAGTTCCATGTATTGATTTGTGGCAACACATTGTTGTGATCCACAATTCTAGGGGACAAATAGTCCATTTTGTCTCAGATGCATGTCCACATAGATTTTGTGATTCTATTAGAGAAAATGACACAGAGTCCCTATTGTGTCTAGGAAATGAGTTTTCCTTATTTAAGACCTATAAATAGGGTTGCATCCCTTGTCCTTACAACACATCTTGCCTCTTTTGACTAGGGGTCATGAGGGATAAGGAGATATGAGAGATCCCACTTTAGTGGCATCCTCCTTTCAACTTGTCTTTGGTGTCATGTTGCATTGTTGATCTTTTTGGGACTAAAGAGGTCAAGCTAGTGATCTTTGGCATGACCCTCATCTTTTTCATCTGGATTATGTCCCTTTCATGAGGAATTTGATGTTGAAAACTATCCATTTCGAGGATCCTCTAAGTCACACTGTTATTTTGGAGATGTCATTCTAACACCTACCTTTGAGGATGTGGCTAAGATTACTCAACTTCCTTTACATGACCAATTGCCATTGATGTTAAGGAAGCCCAGTTGGGCTACTGATATGGGGAATCTACTTGGTGTGAAGAAATCCCAAGCTTCTCTATGGTTGACTCATGACAATCAGTTTTTTCAGATGAAATGAAATCCTTGTGGGAGTCCTTTAAGAGTGAAGTGTGTCGTGGTGTTGATTCTCCTGATTTGCCTTGCCTGTGAGCATATACTTTGATCATCTTGGTGGAGCTGTTCTTTGGAGACCCCATTAGGCGAGTGATAATTACTGATTCTAGAGTCATTGTTGCTTTGTGAAGGAAGGAGACCATTGTTCCTTTGATTCTAGTTAAGTTGCATGACTTCTTGGATGAAGCATGATTGACTAAGGGACCCTTCTAGGTTATGCCAATTTATCTAGGAACACACATTGGTCCCTCCAGACTGATAGAGTTTTTGAACCTATATTATAGTGTGGCAAAGGAGTTTTTGTTGAAGCACATTTAGGTAAGTGAGCCTTTTCATCTATGTGGAGATCATACTTGATGGCTCATAGGTTTAAAGGCTATGAATGTGCACTAGGGATGGATGGAGTTACGCCTTGATAACTCATAGACATCACCAATCTCAGACAATCACACTGAAACCTAGAGAAGATCATAAATCATACCTAGGATTGTCTTTATCTACTTGCATTATCTCCGATATGTGTCTTATTATAGGTGATCGACTATGACTCGACTGAAATGAATCATGATTAGGGGTATTAGTTTTGTCTTCCATCCCCTTCTGAGACAGTTTCTTCATTTGAGACTCTTCCTTCGCTTCCAGTTGACACAAATGGTTTTTATGACTTTCTCAAATTGTATTTGCATTAGGATTTCAAAATTGGAGGCTCATATCACTTCTCATGTGACTTTGGCTGGAACTCATCCTTCATGGAGATGGATGACATTTTGAATGCAGTAGGCAAACTCTTGGACTCAGGTATCCCTCTAGGCTATTGGCATAGTCAGTATTTTGAGAAATCTTTTGGTGTAGGAGACTTCTCTTTATATGTCCCAGTTCAAAGTGTAGACCCACCTTCATCTAGTATTGGGACAAGTTCATCTGGGTGTAGAGATGCTAACTTGGTTGTTGAGGTGCCATCCAGAAGATCCTCTTTTAGTCACCGCTAGTCTACCAATGGTGTTTTTTCTAACACAAACATTGAGCATTGATCTTCTGGTTCATTCTACACTAATCGTAGGCCTTTGTCCAAGTGCTTGTTAGGGTGGCTAAAGATGAAGATGAAGAATTAGTTTTTTACCTATAGCATTTTCATTTCATGATGCACTTTCCTTTAATGTATTGGTTTATGCATGTATTTGCAAGACTCCTTCAGAATTTAAATAAAATTTTCAATTTGAGTTTTAAAAAAATAACAAGGTTTTGTTAACTTCAAATCAGAATCAAATTTCAGAGTTTGACCTTTTGAAGATGTCTAGTAAGTTGGCAGATTGCCTAGTTCCATGTATTGATTTGAGGCAGCAGATTGTTGTGATCCACAATTCTAGGGGACAAAGAGTCCAGTTTGTCTTGGATGCATGTCCACATAGATTTTGTGATTCTATTAGAGAAAATGATACAGAGTCCCTATTGTGTCTAGGAAATGAGTTTTCCTTATTTAAGACCTATAAATAGGGTTGCATCCCTTGTCCTTTCAACACATCTTACCTCTCTTGACTAGAGGTCATGAAGGAGAAGGAGATATGAGAGATCCCACTTTTGTGGCATCCTCCTTTCAACTTGTCTTTGGTGTGATGTTGCATTGTTGATCTTTTTGGTACTAAAGAGGTCAAGCTAGTGATCTTTGGCATGACCCTCATCTTTTTCATCTGGCTTATGTCCCTTTCATGAGGAATTTGATGTCGACAACTATCCATTTCTAGGATCCTCAAAGTCACACTTTTATTTTCGAGATGTCATTCTAACACCTATCTTTGAGGATGTGGCTAAGATTACTCAACTTCCTTTACATGACCAATTGCCATTGATGTTAAGGAAGCCCGGTTGGGCTACTTATATGGGGAATCTACTTGGTGTGAAGAAATCCCAAGCTTCTCTATGGTTGACTCATGACAATCACTTTTTTCATATGAAATGAAATCCTTGTGGGAGTCATTTAAGAGTGAAGTGTGTCGTGGTGTTGATTCTCCTAGGTGTTGATTCTCCTAATTTGCCTTACCTGTGAGCATATACTTTGATCATCCTGGTGGAGTTGTTCTTTGGAGACCCCATTAGGCGAGTGATAACTGCTGCTTCTGGAGTCATTGTTGCTTTGTGAAGGAAGGAGACCATTGTTCCTTTGATTCTAGTTAAGTTGAATGACTTCTTGGAGACCATTGCTTTAATGAAGCATGTTTGACTAATTTTGCCCACAATGAGAGGAGTGGGATGAATAGAAGATCCTCTGGCTTAATTAAAAAAAAAAAAGATTAAGGGACCCTTCTAGGTTATGCCGATTTATCTGGGAAGACACATTGGTCCCTCCAGACTGATAGAGTTTTTGAACCTATATTATAGTGTGGCAAAGGAGTTTTTGTTGAAGCACATTTAGGTAAGTGAGCCTTTTCATCTATGTGGAGATCATACTTGATGGATCATAGGTTTAAAGACTATGAATATGCACTAGGGATGGATGGAGTTCTTCCTTGATAACTCATAGACATCACCAATCTCAGACAATCACACTGAAACCTAGAGAAAATCATAAATCATACCTAGGATTGTCTTTATCTACTTGCATTATCTCTGATATGTGTCTTATTACAAATGATCGACTATGACTCGACTGAAATGAAGCATGATCAGGGGTATTAGTTTTGTCTTCCATCCCCTTCTTAGATAGTTTCTTCATTTGAGACTCTTCCTTCACTGCCAGTTGACACAAATGGTTTTTATGACTTTCTCAAATTGTATTTGCATCGGGATTTCAAAATTGGAGGCTCATGTCACTTCTCATGTGACTTTGGCTGGAACTCATCCTTCATGGAGATGGATGACATTTTGAATGCAGTAGGCAAATTGTTCGACTCAGGTATCCCTCTGGGCTATTGGCATAGTCAGTATTTTGGGAAATCTTTTGGTGTAGGAGACTTCTCTTTATATGTCCCAATTAAAAGTGTAGACCCACCTTCATCTAGTATTGGGACAAGTTCATCTGGGTGTAGAGATGCTACCTTGGTTGTTGAGGTTCCATCCTGAAGATCCTCTTTTAGTCACCGCTAGTCTACCAATGGTGTTTTTTCTAACACAAACAATGAGCATTGATCTTTTGGTCCATTCTACATTGATCACAGGCCTTTGTCCAAGTGCTTGTTAGGGTGTCTAAATATGAAGATGAAGAATTAGTTGTTTACCTATAGCATTTTCATTCCATGATGCACTTTCCTTTCATGTATTGGTTTATGCATGTATTTGCAAGACTCCTTCAGAATTTAAATAAAATTTTCAATTTGCGTTTTAAAAAAATAACAAGGTTTTGTTAACTTCAATTCAGAATCAAATTTCAGAGTTTGACCATCTGAAGATGTCTGATAAGTTGGCAGATTGCCTAGTTCCATGTATTGATTTGTGGCAACACATTGTTGTGATCCACAATTCTAGGGGACAAATAGTCCATTTTGTCTCAGATGCATGTCCACATAGATTTTGTGATTCTATTAGAGAAAATGACACAGAGTCCCTATTGTGTCTAGGAAATGAGTTTTCCTTATTTAAGACCTATAAATAGGGTTGCATCCCTTGTCCTTACAACACATCTTGCCTCTTTTGACTAGGGGTCATGAGGGATAAGGAGATATGAGAGATCCCACTTTAGTGGCATCCTCCTTTCAACTTGTCTTTGGTGTCATGTTGCATTGTTGATCTTTTTGGGACTAAAGAGGTCAAGCTAGTGATGTTTGGCATGACCCTCATCTTTTTCATCTGGATTATGTCCCTTTCATGAGGAATTTGATGTCGACAACTATCCATTTCTAGGATCCTCTAAGTCACACTTTTATTTTGTAGATGTCATTCTAACACCTACCTTTGAGGATGTGGCTAAGATTACTCAACTTCCTTTACATGACCAATTGCCATTGATGTTAAGGAAGCCCAGTTGGGATACTGATATGGGGAATCTACTTGGTGTGAAGAAATCCCAAGCTTCTCTATGGTTGACTCATGACAATCACTTTTTTTAGATGAAATGAAATCCTTATGGGAGTCATTTAAGAGTGAAGTGTGTCGTGGTGTTGATTCTCCTGATTTGCCTTACCTGTGAGCATATACTTTGATCATCCTGGTGGAGCTATTCTTTGGAGACCCCATTAGGCGAGTGATAACTGCTGCTTCTGGAGTCATTGTTGCTTTGTGAAGGAAGGAGACCATTGTTCCTTTGATTCTAGTTAAGTTGTGTGACATCTTGGATGAAGCATGATTGACTAAGGGACCCTTCTAGGTTATGTCGATTTACTTGGGAACACACATTGGTCCCTCCAGACTGATAGAGTTTTTGAACCTATATTATAGTGTGGCAAAGGAGTTTTTGTTGAAGCACATTTAGGTAAGTGAGCCTTTTCATCTATGTGGAGATCATACTTGATGGCTCATAGGTTTAAGGACTATGAATGTGCACTAGGGATTTATGGAGTTCCGCCTTGATAACTCATAGACATCACCAATCTCATAAAATCACACTGAAACTTAGAGAAGATCATAAATCATACCTAGGATTGTCTTTATCTACTTGCATTTTCTTCGATATGTGTCTTATTATAGGTGATCGACTATGACTCGACTGAAATGAAGCATGATCAGGGGTATTAGTTTTGTATTCCATCCCCTTTTGAGATAGTTTCTTCATTTGAGACTCTTCCTTCGCTGCTAGTTGACACAAATGGTTTTTATGACTTTCTCAAATTGTATTTGCATCGGGATTTCAAAATTGGAGGCTCATGTCACTTCTCATATGACTTTGGATGGAACTCATCCTTCATGTAGATGGATGAAATTTTGAATGCAGTAGGAAAATTGTTCGACTCAGGTATCCCTCTGGGCTATTGGCATAGTCAGTATTTTGGGAAATTTTTTGGTGTAGGAGACTTTTCTTTATATGTCCCAATTCAAAGTGTAGACCCACCTTCATCTAGTATTGGGACAAGTTCATCTGGGTGTAGAGATGCTACCTTGGTTGTTGAGGTGCCATTCGGAAGATCCTCTTTTAGTCACTGCTAGTCTACCAATGGTGTTTTTTCTAACACAAATAGTGAGCATTGATCTTTTGGTTCATTCTACACTGATCGTAGGCCTTTGTCCAAGTTCTTGTTAGGGTGGCTAAAGATGAAGATGAAGAATTAGTTGTTTACCTATAGAATTTTCATTTCATGATGCACTTTCCTTTCATGTATTGGTTTATGCATGTATTTGCAAGACTCCTTCAGAATTTAAATAAAATTTTCAATTTGAGTTTTAAAAAAATAACAAGGTTTTGTTAACTTCAATTCAGAATCAAATTTCAGAGTTTGACCTTCTGAAGATGTATAGTAAGTTGGCAGATTGCCTAGTTCCATGTATGGAGTTCCTCCTTTATAACTCATCATATTATATATATATATATATATATATATATATATATATATATATATATATATATATATATATATACATACATACATACATACATACATACATACATACATACATACATACATATGTATATATATATATATATGTACACACACACAGATATATATATATATATATATATATATATATTCTTTAATTTGGGATGTAAATCTATGTTTTCTTGATTGATTGTTTGTGCTTGATTGGAGGGACCAATGTGTGTTCCGAGATAAATCAGCATAACCTAGTGACTATGAATGTGCACTAGGGATGGATGGAGTTTCTCCTTTATAACTCATCATATGGCATGGCCATGGCTGATTTTCACTGGTTGATCATCTTTCCTAGTATGGAGGGATGCATTGCGTACTACCCCATGTGTGTGCTATAGTAGTTCAATCATTGGTAGTGTGTATCAAATTGATGTTTTCCTCCATTCTTCATGAAGATGATGATAGATTCTTAGAAATTTTAATAGAATGTGAAACAGATGTGGTGAGTCAAAAGAGGTTGACCCATGATTTCTTCCTCATGGTTCAGGGATGCTCTACCAAATATTTAGGATTGGCTTGTGTCGTCATTCTTAGTGGTAGTGACATGTGATTCTTCTAGAGAACCACAATAATGTCATTATTTTTTGTTTGTTTGTTTATTTGTTTATTTGCTCAAGAAGCAAAGTTTTGTAATGATTTTTGGAGTAAAGACTGTTGATTCATGAAATATGGAACCGGTTGAGGATACTCCCTCCATGATATTTAAAAAAGTACATTGGACTTGGGTCCTTAAGGTACATATTCCCTACCCAATTGGGCCAAGGTGCCAAACATCCAAGATATCCATGTGGGATGTACTCCTGGCATGCCTTAGAGTAGTGATCAACCACAAGCATGTGTCTACCCATTAAAAGTTTTTGTGGATTATCCTTTTTTATGTAAGGTTCCCACTAACTATGGGTCTTTTTATTAAAGCTTTTGATCCGATATTGATGCTCAGAGCCTTAGTATGAGAGTCAAGGGTTTCATGGGGAATGAATGGGGTTTTCCTATCAAAGGTTGCTTATCTCATGACTCCCATATTAGCTCATGCTGAGTTTGGTCCCACCTCTCTTTGAGATGAGGCAAGAGTAGCTGCAAGAAGTTTTGACCTTTTTCCTTATCTTGGTAGTCCTTCCCTTTTAGATTAACCCCAATAGATGTAATCATTCTGCATCTCCCTGGGTATAGATGTTAGCATGCTTATTGTGAGGATCAGATATGACTTTCCTATTGGTAGTCATAGACTCTTTCTTCCTCTTGTCATGTTAATCACGGGGATTCACCTAGCTTTAGCAACAACCATTAACATGTTGAGTGTATTTTATTAGGGTGGACCTATTTTGAGGAGCTAAATTTAGGTTGGAGAACCATTGTGTCCTTAGGAAAAGGATTGTGCTCCTTCCATCCTAGGCCCTAGGTTCTACTTTGACCTTTCCACTTTAGCGTGCATAGGGGTATGCAAACATGTGTTTATGTAGATTTTAAGTTTTTTGGAAGGGCAGGATGATACACTCAATTTTAGTTTCTTTCCATAGGCTATGTTTCTTAGTATTTAGTGCACAATTTCTCCTTTTGATATTAATTAAGCATTGTTTATCATTAACAACATGTGAAACACTATTACATCAATTAATATGTATGTGTACCAAATGATGTTAATTTATCAATTTTTAGTCTGATTTATGTAGGTCTTTCCTTGTTTAAATAAATCTGAGTTCTTTCATCACAACTTGGTTCTAATGACATTCAAGTGGGTGGTACCGAAATCATGTAAAATCTAATAGGGAATTTTGTAAATCTTGGTGCTACCAATATAATAGTGGGTACTACCAAGATGACAATCAATGCTACCAAAGAGTGGAGTTAGTACTATTGCCTTATTGCCCAAAAAGCAATAATTAACAAATTTTATGGCTTCAATGCCACTAAAATGTGATTCGGTGGCACCGACTTTAGCATCCAGAGCAAGTCAAAACTCAAACAAATCAATTTGTTTCTATCGACTTACTCGTTGGTAGTACTGATACTTATCGAGGGTTTTGAGTCAAATGACAACTCAGTGCCATCGACATCCAGTTAGTGGTACCAACTCTAGGCGGTCAATTCAGATTAAATATAATGACAGACCTTACAGTTGGAACTGAATGACGGTCAAAGTCCCACTTATGGCATAAGCGGATTTTGTCCAAAAGAATATATAATGTTCTCGTTGCAATGGAGCACGAAGCTGAGAATGCAGGAGATGAAGGGAATAGCCACTTTTCAAACATTGTAGACACTTCTGGGAGGTAGATTTGCAGATGAAATGTTGTAGATCGAGGTGTCTACTAGAGGGGATCATCAAGATCGTGTCTCCAAGGGTTTTTGTTGGTTCATCTACTGTTTAGCTCATTTTCTCTCTCTAGCTCTCTATATTTGATGATAGAAATCATACAGGCTAATCCATTTTTTCCATAGGACCTAGGAGTAGCCAAATTTTGTGTTGTATTTGACTCTTATATATATATATATATATATATATATATATATATATATATATATTATAGATACATACATACATATGTATATATATGTACACACACACACACACACACACACACACATATATATATATATATATATATATATATATATATTCTTTAATTTGGGATGTAAATCTATGTTTTCTTGATTGATTGTCTGTGCTTGATCACCACATGCAATGTTTTTAGGCCATTAATCTCTTTGAGAGTGGGATTAAGGGTTATATAAGTTGTATATATATATATATATATATATATATATATATATATATATATATGTGTGTGTGTGTGTGTGTGTGTGTGTGTGTGTGTGTGTGTGTCTATATATATATATATATATATATATATATATATATATATATATATATATATATATATATATATATCTGTGTGTGTGTGTGTGTGTGTGTGTGTATATATATATATATCCTTTAATTTGGGACATAAATCTATGTTTTCTTGATGAATTGTTTGTGCTTGATCACCACATGCAATGTTTTTAGACCATTAATCTCTTCGAGAGAGGGATTAAGGGTTGGATAAGTTGTAGATTTACTTATCCAATATAGTGCCTTGAAAGAGGACCTATGTCTATGAATGAAATGACCTAGAGTTATCCTTAATGCACCTATTCTAATTCCTAAATCACTACGAGAGTGGCATTTGACTCAGTGTAGTTAGTATATTATGCTGAGGGAGTGGGTAGTACTTGCTATAGGTCCTTATCTAGGGTTAAGGGTAAATGATTATTGATGAAATGGAGTTAAATGCAATGCATATTGTGGTGAAATTGTAACTCCAACAAATCCATCAATTCCTAATCACATTCCACTTAATTTAGATTTTACCTTTGCATTTAGTTATAAAATAATAAATTAATCACCTTTTCTAGGCCTAGCTGATTAGGTTATAGTTACTAGTAGTCTCTGGAGTATGCTTCTTTGAGTTTGACATTTGGGCCTCAAAGGCCTATACTACTCAACACGTACACTTGCCCTTCACATGCATATTTTAGGCGTGTCAAGTTTAGTGGCGTTGTTGGGACAACTGAAACTCCAACACTACAAGTGTTGTGAATGGTCACTCTAGGCCATTTCTTGTTCTTTGATTTATTTTTAATCTTTTCATTGAACAAGAGAATAATTGAATTTTTTATCACTTCACTACTATTCTCTGTTCTCACATTGCTATTAAATTTCAAGTACTAGTGAATGATTCAAACTTGAACCACAAATGATGAAGAGTCTACTCCAACTATTACTAGATCAAGAGGAGATTTTTCGCAAGGCACAAGAATTTTGGGCTTTAGCGGAGAAGCTCATCCAAACCCCACCACCACAGGTAGAGCAGGCACAGGCAGTAGACATGAACATTGAAGAACATGTTGAAGAAAGGCCTGAAGAACAAACTGTTTGGGAGAAGATTAAAGCATCTTCAAGCACCTCACAACTAGAACATATAAAAAGTCAAGCAGTCAACATGATCAGTTACAAGATAGATCCCAAACTGGTAGCATTAGTCGAATCACATCTTTTTATAGCCACAACATGGAGGAACCTATGGCTCACATCAATAGCTTCATTGTGATTTTTTATATGCTTAAACTTAATAGGGTTCCAACTACAACGATCTACTTGAAGTTGTTTTCTTATTCACTATCAGATAAATACAAGGCATAGTTCCTTAGCCTCCCACTAGAATTGATAGAGACTAGGGATGAGATGATCGACACATTCTTTGAGTGATACTTCCCACCATAGAAGACAAATGAACTAGTAGGGAAGATCCACAATTTCAAGCAACATGTAGAGAGTCATACTCAAAGGCTTGGGAGAGATTTCCAAATCTATTGAGGAAGTTCCCTCATCATGGGATTGATCTGTATGGGTAGGCAAAGACATTCCAGTATGGCCTACACAAAGGGGAGATGACTAGTCTTGACAGTGCAGGAGCAGGTTTCTTCCTAAACAACAAGGCTACAAGATATCATGATCTTCTAAAGAACTTGGACAAGAACCAATCATGGGGGGAGGAGAAAGAAGCACTAGATACAATTAAAAGAGCTACGGAATCAAGGTAGTTCACAGAACTCAAAGCTAAAATGGACAAACTCACACAGAGGCTTGATTAGAAATCTAACACCTCATCTAGAGTTGAAGAGAAGGAGTGCATGTACTCGCATCAGCAATATCAACAGGATAGTGGTCTTAGTAAGATAGACGAAATTGAAGACATGCTAGGCACATTAGATGCTCAGAGTGAAGTCTTATTGGAATAGACTAAACAAGTGTAGAAAAATCAAGAAGATCATATCTACAATATTAAAAATCATATTTCTAAATTAGAAGTAGAGGTGGCATCCATAAAGAAGCCCATTTAGTAGGGATTTTCAAGAAACATAGAGATAGTTCATCAACATCATCAAGTAAATTTCGTCTCTATTCTTGAGGAAACAAATAAGGTTACTGAGGAGTCACCATATCAATACACTCATGAGCCAGATTGGGTGTATGTGCCAAAAGTTCCATTTCCCACCACCTATATGGAACACTTGTGCATTACACTCAGACATGTACCCAATCTGGTGCCAAACACTTGTGCATTACACTCAGACATGCACCTCAGTCAATACAAGGTCATCAAAAAGCAACAAGGATACCCCATCTTTATCGTCATTCTATGATAAGGAAGTTCAAGGTTCCACCATTGTTATGTCCATGCACCCAATTCTTGAAAAGGTGGTGCCCATGAAAAAAAATAGATGAAGGTTCTACTTTGCAGTGGAGTAGTCACAGTCAACAAGGAAGCACCCACAATTGAGGAAGAGTAGCCACATGTCATTCCATCAACATGAGATGTCCCAGATTCTATCCTAAGAGGTGGTTTTGAAGAAAGATCGGGGGAGGATATCCCTCATGTGCCCTACATTCCCCCACATAGGCATGTAGAGAAGTCGCATGAGTCATTCATGGTAGTCTTAAACCAAGAAAGGAGGAGAAGCAATTAAAAAAAATCTTGGACATATTCTGAAGGCCCCACATCAACATCCCACTCATGGATGTGATAGAACAAATTCATTCATATGCGAGATTGTTGAAGGTATCGTCAATAAGGAAAAAATGGTTAAAAAAGATAGATGTCTTACATGTTGATGAAGTGGTTAGTGCTATGATCCAAGGAAAGATATTGATGAAGAGAATGGACCCAGGATGCTTCTACATTCCATGTTCTATAGGCAGCAAACGATTCCAACAAGCATAGTGTGACTCTTGGCCGAGCATAAATCTCATTCCTCTATTTAACTTTCAGAAGGTGGGATTGAAGAGATCAACGAAGACATCTATGACAATCTAGTTGGTGTACGGGTCGATTGTGAGGCCATATGGGACATGCAAGGATGTTTTAGTCAAAGTCAATAACTTCATCTATCCTCTCAATTTTGTGGTTATAGATATGCACTAAATGCATGGATACAAAATGTTGTTAGGAAGTCCATTCCAAGTGTTATGTAGTAACCACACAGTAAACACAAGTATATGTATCAATGTAATATAGGCCCAAAGATGACCAGATGAAAAACTCAGGGAAACGATCTCCAGATACTACTATTGACTATGATGCGATCAGCTAAGGAGATGAAAACTTCAAGTGAAGGTTTAATTATCTAAGATACAGAAAATAAATCTAAGCCTACTAATTTTTATCTCAATTGGAATGAATTCCTTAGGATTACAGTTTCACTTCAGTTAACATTGCAATTAACATCATACCATTATATTAATATCTCCTAACCCTGGACAAAGGAACTTGTAGCAAGTATTACCCACTCTCGTGGCATAATTCACTACCTAATCTAATACAGATCCAACTCTTGTAGTAATTGTGTTATTAGTTAGGTGCTTCACCAAAATCTGTGGGTCATTCTCTTCACACTCATAGGCCTTCTCTTGAAGTGCAGTATAAAATGTGTGTATCTATGAGTTTTGCAACCCTTAATCCATTTCTCTAAGAAATTAAAGGTCTAAACAACTAAATATGGTGTTCAAGCATAGCTAATTCATGATACTCTCATATAAATATGTCTAGAAATTAAGAGAAAAAGATATACTAATGCACAATAGTCAATTACAATGCATAACTGGGCTACTCCTGGGTCCAATAGAATAAGGGGATTAGCCCTACATGATTTCCATTATCAAATACATAAGAGACAAGAATAAAAATGCGGGGAACATTAGAGAACTAAAAGAACCCCTAAAGAAGACAGTCTCGATGACTCCCTCATGCAAATCTACTAATTTGCTAACCTCGGGCTGCAAATCCATCCACCATAGGTGCCCAAATATCCCAAAATGTGGCTTTCTTATCCTCTTTGTCCTCTCCTTGCTCTCAACCTTTGTACAATGGAATAGAATAAGATACTTAGGTATGGTCGAAATCCCCCCAAGTCATAGAAGTGACTTAGGGCATCATTAATTTCCAACTATCAAATTAAACATGATTTTTAGATTTGTTTGGTCCCATTGTGTTGGTTTTACCGACGCTTTCGATAGTTGTGGTCTCCTGTAGAGATGTCGGTACTACAAAGATGATGTCGACAGTATCGAGATTTGTTGATTTTTTCTGAATCCTCCCTATAAGGTCGTTGATAGTACCGAGTTCTTTGGTTGGTACTACCGAGTCTTCCTAATTCAACATGTCCCTTTTTCATCAGTGTGTCGGTACCACTGATAGGCACGTCAGTAGTACTAAGCTATATGGTTTCTTGTAGATTCACCTGAAATATACAAAAATGAACATAAACTCCCAAATATTAATGAATCTAATAGGAACATTAAAAACACATATATTTGATGCAATTAAGCATCACATGATAATGATGATAAATCATGTGCAAATGATATGAAAATCCTCAAGCAACACACCTTCGGATCTGTTTGAGACAAGTCAGCAAAAGGACATAAAATATGGATTTCCTTTCTCAACTATCCCCATCTAACGGTCCCAAACTGGCCTTTACTGACCATTGAACAATCAACTACTCTCAAGAAACCAAAAATATACATAAACGATGTCCACTTAGATGAGTGAACACTATCAATAGAGAAGTTAACATCATAGTTAATTAGGCATTCACTTGATTCCTCATGTGAATCCATATCTACATTACTCTTTCCTAACTACCAACTACTTGGAAGTAGTTCTCCTTATAAGAATGAATGAGGAGACCAATCATATATGTGGCTTACCAATAAGATCAATGGATGGAATGAAATTGCTGGTTTGTGAAGAATCACAAGTAGCATATGAATTATTTATGCAAAAATAAAACATGATGAACCTATATGGTGAAGATAATGAGAAATGCATTAATCCTAATGCCTAGTATGATGGGTGAAATGTTGCATGTATCAAAACCCTCATCAAATGGATGGGAATGAAGTAAAGAAGAGAATACATCATGTGAATGTTTCAATTTCTTTATGAAGAGTATAGGGCATCCTTTATCTCTCTTTACTTCATGACATTAAATTTTTTTATATTTTTTCATTGGACCACTATTTTAGCATGATGAAAAGTTATGATTGGGCTTCACTAATATATCTCATTTGTTTCATTTTTTTCTTTCTTCAATTTTCTAAGGTTATGGATGTGTATGCGAAAATTCTTATTTCAAAAGAAAACCATATAACCACATGATGTGAAAATGAAGGATGAAAAATGCATGCAATCTATATGCAATCGTTATGCAACTAGATGATATGCACACAAGTTGTTTATGCACAAGATTTTTTTTTCATTTTGTCACTAATGCATCAAAAGAAAAACTAACTATCATGTCACCTATTATGCCATGCAATGCAGTCAAAAGGAAATAATTTGAGTTACTTGATCATTTTAAGGTGGTGAATAAAAAATGAGTGGAAAATGGATGGAATCATATAATTAAGAGACAATGCCTTTCTTGAACTAATGACTTGTGTACATGGTAACCTTTAGATGTCTTCCTAAAATTTCAATTTAAGGTCCCATTGATTGTTTGATTAACTCAGGCTCAAACCCCAACTTCATCCACTTTACATGGATAATTAAGATTTCCATTCATATCAAATTTCCTCTAGGTGATGTCACTGTAAAAAATGCAACTAAGCGCAATTGAAATTTTTTAATTTCTGTTGCAAAAGCATGAAAAAACATGAAGATGACAAAACTCATGAATTAAGCTCCACTATTACACTAGACAGATGTGAATCTTACACATTATAAAAAACCAAAAATAACTAAAGAACAAATATAAAGTCATTTTAACACCCCTTAAGTTGAAACTTGACTATGTCCTCATAGTCAAAATCAAAACTCAGAGGTGAAATGGGGGTACTAGTTGGTCAGAAGGGTGGTGGAGGTGGATGATTGGTGGCTCTGTGGATCAAGTTATGCAAGCATATGTCTCTCTTGTTGGTGACACTAACTTGTGTCTTGGTGGTCCTAAGAGATGACATTCTATCCTTCTTTTGAGTTATATGAGTCAATGCCACTGACACGTGTATCAGTGGTATCAACGGCCAATTCATGTAGCTCTGTAAATATTTTGTTGAGAAAAGTTGTTAGTACCGACTTTGGTGTCGGAAGTATCAACTTTATTTCTAGGAGCCCTATGATTTTCTGAGAAATGTCAGTAGTACCAACTTTGGTGTCGGTAGTATCGATTCTACAAACTTTTACCTAATAAGGAGTCGGTAGTACCGATTTTGACTCTGTCTGCACACCAAACAAGAGCACAAAGTACCTTTTTACATCAAATAAAAATCCAAAATGAAAAATATGAAATGTAACTAACGAAAAGACCTAAAAAAATAGCAAATAAAAATAAATAAAAATTGGGTTCCCTCCCATAAGCGCCCAATGTCCTAGGTTGGACGAGATGAGTTTTCTTCAGCCTGGTCTGTCACGATATGGTTGTGACGATTCATTTGGAAGTCTGAACTCCACTCTATCATTGTCTATCCCAAGTGTCAAGTAGCCTCTACCAATGGAAGTGATCACATTAGCCGTATCTAGCGATCTTCCTAATAGCATCTCAGATCCTCACACCTTGTGCATATCCATGACCACAAAATCAACAAGAAAAATGAATTTGTCATTTTGACTAGAATATCCTTGCATATCTCATACGACCTCATAATAGATTTGTCCCTCAACTCAATTGTCATGGTGGTTTTTGTTGGTTCCTTCAATCTCAACTTTCAAAACATAGAGAGATGCATGAGATTTATGCTCGCCCCAGAGTCACACTGTGCTTGTTGAAAATATTGAGTACCTATAGAACAAGGAATGTAGAAGCATCATAGATCCTTTCTCTTCATCAGAAGTCTACCTTGGATCATCACACTCATCACTTCATAAACAAATAAGACATATGTATCCTCTATCAGTCTTTTCTGGTTGATGGTTTCCTTCAAGAATCTTCCATATACATAAATTTTCTAAATCACCTCCATTAGTGGGATGTTGATGTGGAGCTTTTTGAAGATATCTAAGAACTTCTTAAATTTCCCTTCCTATTTTCTTGGCTTCAGACTATCTGAGAATGGAACATGTAGCTTCTCTATACCCTTGTGTGGGTGGAAGATATGGCACATAGGGATCTCCTCCCCTAATCTTGCTTTAATGCCACCTTCTAGGATAGAATTTGGTACATCTCTAGTGGCTGAAATGGCATGTGGCTGCTTCTCCTAACTTGTGGATGCCTCCTTATTGACTGTGATTCTTCCACTATGGAGTACAACTGCCATCTATTCCTATTGCATAGGAACCTTTTTCAGAGCTAGAGGTGGTGACATAATAGTGGTGGAACTTTTAATTTCTTTATCTCTCATAGCCGGTGAAGATGGGGCATCCTTATCACTTATTGTTGACCTTGTATTGAATGAGGTGCTTGTGTGAGCATACCCTAATGGTGTGTTGCATCCTCTTGGTCTTCCATATAGTATGCAGGGGAATAAGACTTTTGGCACATACACCCAATTTGTCTATGGAGTGTGATTCTTTGGTGACACCTCAGTGATATGCTTTGGCTCCTTAACAACAGAGATAAATTTCACTTGTGATTCTGATGAGTTGTCTCTACATTCCCAAGAATTATTGTTGACTGAGCTTCTTTAAGGAGGCCACCTCTACTGCTAGCTTAAAATTTTTATTTTGGATGCTCTTGATCTACACCTCATGATTTTGATGCACCCTTTTTGTATGGTCCAATAAGGTCTTGTTTTGACTCACTAGCTTGCCTATCATGTCTTCAATTTTTTCTATCTTATTGGGGGCCCTCTCCTACTAATATTGTTGATGTTGGTACATGCTATCCTCCTCTTCACCTCCAGATGAGTTCCATCCTTTTGACATAGTTTCCTGGCTATGAGGTCAAGATTCTCATTCAATATTGTGATGACTTTAGATTCTCCAACACTTTTAATAGTTGTTGGACGCTCTCTTTCTTCTCCCCATGACTGGTTTTTAGCCATATTCTTCATAATTGCATGCACATGGATGGCTTTTTGTTGAGGAAAAAGCTCGTTCCTACACTGTTGAGTGTGGTCCTCTCTCCTTGATGCAGTTCATAATAGAAAATATTTGCTTGGCCATATAGATCGATCCCATGATGAGGGACATTCCTCAACATATTCTAGAACCTCTCCCATGCTTCTAAATAGGACTCTTCTTCTTGCTTCTTGAAGTTGTATATATTCTTGACCAACTTATTTGTCTTCTGAGACAAAGAGTAATGAAAGTGTCTATCATCTCTTGCCAAGTCTCAATGGATTCAAGTGACAAGTTGTAGGACCAAGAATTAGCATTCTCTTCCCGTGACGATGGGAAAAGCTTCAGATATATCACTATCGTCGACACTCTATCAATCTTTACCATATCACAACTTTCAACGAAATTGTTGATGTGCATCATTGGGCCCCTAGTGCTGCTAGCCATGGAATGATTTTTCCTTGACCGATGCCACCAACCCAGGATCTATCTTGTAGCTTCCCACATTTAAGGCTTGTCTTTTGATTGGACCTAGCTGAGCTCTTGAGTAAAATTCCTTGATCTTTTCCCAAATAGTCTGTTCTTCTATTGCATCCGCCATCTAAGTCGGTTATGGTTCCTTTGGTAGAGGTGTTAGAGTAGTTGGTGGTGGAGTTTGAATCAGTCCTCCCACTGAGTCACCATACACTCTCTGTAAAAGAGTGAAATCACCCCTTTGCTAAAAATTTGAAGAATCAAACCTCCATTCCGAACATACACAAAAGGTATGTTGAAAAGGATGTAAAAATTTTAAATCTATATCTATATGGTATAAAAAAGACCATTGGAAAATTGAGGAATAAAGAATAACTGACTATAATCAATTTCATAAAAGATTATATAAGAATACATTATTCTCCCTTTAGGGTTTACATCAAGATACACAAACATGATCTATATAGAGGGAAGTCTAACTACTACAATCTTTTCTCCAAGGCAACATCTCCATCAATCATGCCCAAGCTAGAAGCTAAGATTTTCTTATCTTGTCCATCACCTTACTTAGCGCCTGGGTGGTTGGGAAGGCACCAAACAAAAGGGAAAGGAAAAACAATTATGTGTCACAAAATATATTCAGGATAATAAGGAAAGTAAAAGCATGTAAAAGTAGGCTAGTGATCATCATATGATGAAGACAACAAGAGTACGAGGTTACTTTCAATAGATGCTTTCCATAAACAAAGTATAATAAAAGAATTGCATGCATGATTAATATTTACTACCTTAACTAAGTAGGGTTGAGGCACCTGCCATACCTTCAACCAAAAGGTGAGGGGAGAATAAGATATTCCCAGTCACGTACACACATTGTGTATGTGGGGGGGGAGAATAAGACATTCCCCAGGGCGAATGAACACATGCCCTACTATGGGTGGTTGTACATAACTACCACTACTATAGCTAGTTAGTCTAATAAAATCATCATGCTAGAATCAATAGCAAGTAATAGCATCATTTAAATAGAACATGGCAGTGAGGTACCAAGACCCAAGAATAATATTCCAAAACTGATTTGTGAGGCAAGTATAGCAAAAGATTCAAGAGTATAGGAAATTGGGTTTAAAAAAACCTCATTATAGAAAAAGTAGGTTAAGGCACAAATATTCCCAACTTAAGGTGTAAATGCACATAACTCTTCCTTAGAGCCCTAGAAACTACTTTTCAAAACCTTTAAATGAGATCAGGGTCCACTTGTCCTAATATCATAACAATGTTCATGTATTAAAACTATGTACATTCATTAAAAACTTAAAACCCCAAAATTACTAACTTTTTACACAAACCATCGGTTTAGACCTAGAAATTACCACCACTATCTTATTTAGGGTTTTCTGATTAAAATTACATATAATATTTTGTATTTTGAAGATATGGACTTTTAGACGCATTTTTGGTGATTTTTAACTAATTAATTAATTTTTAGAAAACAACTTCCGATAAAACTCAAAACCAAAGCATAAAATTATTTTTATTGGAAAGATCATCTTTTTCTGAGTCTAGAACATTTTTTATTTTTATTTTTTGATGCACGTTTTAAAAGATATGAATTATTAAAATTCGATCAATCAAAAGGTGCCACATATGAAAATCGGTTCAAAATATAGAGAAAGTGAGAGAGAGGGAGAGGAGGTCGACCCGCATGACATGGACCAATGCCAAGCCATTGCATTAGTGGTCAGCACCCATGCAACCACAAGTCAAAGCAAGCGAGAACAATCCCAAATGACCAATATGCCCCCGATAAAAAAGCAAGGAGAAGGAATGTGAGAGGGACAAAATGGTCAAACCATGGGGGGTTATCTTCCTCCCACCCTCGCACACCATGGACATGAGGCCCACAAGAAGCAGCTTGCAAGGATTTGGGCAAAATCTCATTTCAACGCCAAACTCAAAACCGAAAGAATGGAAGGCAAGAAGGGGAAGAATCAGACCTACCAATGCAAATAATTATGCCGAAGATGCGTCGTGGAGAAAGGAGAAGGTGCCACAATGTAGGGAGGGATAGCGGCTCAGTGGTGGACCAAAACACAACAAAAGGGGAAATTGAACAGGGAAAAGTAGAGCAGGAGTAGCTGGAGCTTTGGAGGTGATTACATATATATAAGGTCGTGTATAGGACCAAAGAAGGGAACGGGGTTCGAAGGCAATGGCGGCCCAGTTGGGCATTTCCATAAATCTTGACCATAGGTATCGAATAGGGGTTTGTTAGATGCAAAATTGAAATCCGGACTCGTAGGTGAAAAAATCGTGTGAAATGATCAAATGACGAGAGAGAAAAGCGGATTGGAAACTTTCCCAAATCTGGCAGCACTATAGCTAGCCTGGCTTGTGAGGAAGACGACCGGTGGTCATATGATCGGTGGGCATGAGTCCATGAAGAGACCACATCCGTCCAATTGCACAAAGTCCTAAATCGATTATAAATCCAATTCAGTTATAAAGTGGCACATATTATTAAATGATCTCTTTCTTCTTTTGAGGGCTCAAATAGTTTCCAAATTAAGTCAAATTTTACACCAAGCCCAATTACGATATGAGGAATCTGAATTGCAATTAGATTTACCTTTTGAAAACTTTTAATGTGTTAAATAAATCAAATCCTATTTTCTCTTTCCTCATGCATTAATGACATTAAAATTCTCCAAATTTTATGAAACTTCACCCACAAGTCATATTTAATGTGTTCGATACAAATTTTCCATCAATTTTACATGTTGAAGTTATTTGTGTACTTATTTAAGGTATTGAAGGTTCTACACACTTTCTCTCTCCTAATTTCATCTTTTAAACAAACTTTCTCCAAATTGAGTGAAATTTCACCAAAATGCATATTTTAACATGTTTTAAGCATTATTATTGATTCATTTTTCTCTTCCTTGCACCATAAGGCAAAGGAATGATCTAGAACGAATCTACTCTATCACTAAATCACATAAGATTATTCATTTCATGTTTTATGGAATTATGACTCATTATTCTCAATTATGCACATATCTTGTGTACCTTTTGTTGATTTTATGATTAATTTGAAGGTATTAGGTAATAATAAGTTATATTCAGCATTTTAATATGATTTATTCATTAATTAATATATTCAAGGTCACTAAAGAGAATACTCTTAACCTTGTTTGGCTAAACCTCAATGACTAGGGTTTCTAATTTCTTAATCTTGGAATAAGATTAAGTTCTATGTTTCTGTATGTTACAACATACCACCCCTTAAAGAGATTTCATCCTCAAAATCTAAACAACTATCTACCACCCCTTAAAAAACTTTCATCCTAATAATCCAAGAAAAACTATAGGTACAAAGGTAACTTCAAGGTACCATGCAAAAAGAAACATAACTTGAAAGTCTAACTATGGGACTAAGAGTTACCTTCAACTTGATCATCATCATAGACTTCTTGACCATCTAAAGAAAAAGCTCTTCTGGCTCACCTTACCACAGGTCTTTTTCCATTGTTGTTACCATTATTCTGATGAGGCACTTGAGGTTTTTGTTGTTGAGTCAGCACATGTCCATTATAAAGCTGAGGGCACCTAGGGTGAATATATTGAGGTTCATTGCAATGATGGCACACAACCCAAAAGTCAGGATGATACTTTGCTTTGTTCTTATCTTGAGAGAACTTTCCCAGAGGATGGTAACGATTTCACTTAGCACACTTGCCTCTTCATTGTTCATATCCTGAGGGTTTCCTCTTCTTATCAAACTCCCTAGGTTGAAACCCTGGGTAAGACTCCACACCCAAAGCTTTATCAACAATCTGCTGAAAGGTCAAGGGTAGTTGTGGGATAAGAGCACGACCCACATTGTAGTTGAGTCCTTGAAGGAATAGGTCAGTCCAACATTCCTCATCCAAACCAACTGCATAATGTTCCAACAATAGAAACTTTTGTACAAATGTAGAAATGGATAAGGAAGATTGATTCAAGCTATAGAACTCTACTTCTTTCTTCTTTAGGGTAGCAATGCTGATATACTTTCCATGAAAAAGCACCAAGAATTGCTCCCAGGTCATGGTAGAGATATCTCTTGTCCTTCATATCCCATTCCACCAAACTCGAGCGAGTCCATCCAAAACATATGAAGCAAACCTAACCTTCTGGCGGGGAGGATAAGCCATACCATCAAAGGTCCTCTCTAAGGCTAACACCCAATCATCAACTTTTTCGACCATCTCTATTTCACCTTCAAATTTAAAGGAAGGTGGTTGCATCTTCATGAACTCCATGATTAAGAACTCCTTAGGCTTTTCAGGCCCAGATGGATCTTTTATCTTCCCCAACATGGAAGTAGCAAAAAGTTGTTGAAACATAGTCAACTCTTTCTCTAGAGAGATGACTACACCCGTACTAGTAGAAGCTGAGGTCCCCTGACCAAACTTAGGGTTTTGGGTTGTCTCGTAACTGTACTGGTTGTCAACCATCGAGTTATGTCCCACCATTAGGGTTTTTCCTACACAATTCGGGGTACTAGGTATAAGCAACCAATGGAAAAAGGTAACCATCCTGACGGAGACAAGTTTAGAATAGTTAGATAACTGAAAACTATAAGCTCTGATACCATGTTGTAAAAGAGTGAAATCACCCCCTTTACTAAAAATTTGAAGAATCAAACCTCCATTCCCAGCATACACAAAAGGTATGTTGAAAAGGATGTAAAATTTTCAAATCTTTATTTATATGGTATACAAAAGACCATTAGAAAGTAGTGGAATAAAGAATAACTAACTATAATCAATTTCATAAAAGATTATACAAGAATACATCATTCTCCCTTTAGGGTTTACATCAAGATACACAAATAGTATCTAGATATAGGGAAGTCTAACTACTATAATCTTGTCTCCAAGGCAACATCTCCATCAACCATGTCCAAGTCAGAAGCTAAGATCTTCTTGTCTTATCCATCACCTTGCTTAACACCTGGGTGGTTGGGTAGGCACCCAGCAAATGGGAAAGGGAAAACAAATATGTGTCACAAAATATGTTCTCTATAACAAGGAAAGTAAATCCTATAAAAGTAGGCTGGTGATCATCATATGATGAAGACAATGAGAGTATGAGGCTACTTTCAACAGATGTTTTCCATAAACAAAGTATAATCAAAGAATTGCATGCATGATTAATATGGACTACCTTAACTAAGTAGGGTTGAGGCACCTACAAGACCTTCAACCAAAAGGTGAGGGGAGAATAAGACATTCCCAGTCACCTACACACATTTTGTGTGGGGGGGATAATAAGATGTTCCCCAGGGCAAATGAACACATGCCCTACTATGGGTGGTTGTGCATAAGTACCACTACTATATCTAGTTAGTCTAATAAAATCATCATGCTAGAATCAATGGCAAGTTATAGCATCATTTAAATAGAACATGGAAGTGGGGTACCACGACCTAAGAATAATATTCCAAAACTAATTTGTGAGGAAAGTATATCAAAAGATTCAAGAGTATAGGAAATAGGGTTTAAAAGAGCCTCATTAGAGAAAAAGTAGGTTAAGGCAAAAATAATCCCAACTTAAGGTGTAAATGCACATACCTCTTCCTTAGAGCCCTAGAAACCACTTTTCAAAACCTTTAAATGAGATCATGGTCCACTTGTCCTAATATCATAACCATGCTCATGTATTAGAACTATGTACATTCTTTTTTTATTATTTACTTGGGAACCACCCCCGAGGAGGAGGCACTTTGGTGACCCCACCCCAACAATGTGAACCCAAGGGACATGAGCAGTGAGTGGTCCGGTCACCCCCTCCCACGTCCAATTAAATTCATTTACTTTTCAAAGAGCACCTCCAATGTGATTCAAACTCGGGTCCTTCATTGGGACTTACCGAGCCGCAACCAACCCAGCTACTCTGGCCGGACAACTATGTACATTCATTAAAGACTTAAAACCCCAAAGTTATCAACTTTTTACACAAACCATTGGTTTAGACCTAGAAATTATCATCATTGTCTTTGTTAGGTTTTTTTGATCAAAATTACATATAATATTATGTATTTTGAAGATATAGACTTTTAGATGCATTTTTGATGATTTTTAACTAATTCATTCATTTTTAGAAAACAACTTCTAATAAAACTCAAAACCAAAGCATAAAACTATTTTTATTGGAAAGATCGTCTTTTTTTTAGTCTAGAACATATTTTATTTTTATTTTTGGATGCACGGTTCAAAAGATATGAATGATTGAAATCCAACCAATCAGAAGGTGCCACATAGGCAAATTAGTTCAAAATAGTGAGAAATCGAGAGGGGGGAGAGGAGGTGAGCCTGTGTGACATGGACCAATGTCAAGCTGCTGCATCAACAGTCAGTGCCCACACAACATCAAGTCAAACCAAGCGAGAACAATCCCAAAAGACCAATATGCCCTCGATCAAAAAGCAAGGAGAAGGAACGCGAGAGGGACAAAATGGTCAAACCATGGGGGTTATCTTCCTCCCACCCTTGCACACCATGTACATGAGGCCCACAAGCAGCATCTTGCAAGGATTTGGGCAAAATCTCATTTCAACGCCAAACTCAAAACCGAAAGGAAGGCAAGAAGGGGAATAACCAGACCTACCAAAGCCAAGAATTGCACCGGATATGCGTCGTAGAGGGACGAGAAGGTGTCGCAATGCAGGGAGGTAGAGCAGCTTGACGGTGGACCAAAACGTGACAAAAGGTGAAATTGAATAGGGAAAAAGTAGAGCGGGAGTAGACGTAGCTTTGGAGGTGATTACATATATATAAGGTCGTGTATAGGTCCACAGAAGGGAAGGGGGTTCGAAGGCAATGATGGCCCAGTTGGGTGTTTCCATAAATCTCGACCATAGGTCTTGAGTAGGGGCTCGTTAGATGTGAAATCGAAAACTAGACACATAGGCGAAGAAATCGTGTGAAATGATCAAAGGACGAGAGAGAAAAGCAGATTGGAAACTTTCCCAAAACCGGCAGCACTGTTGCTAGCCTAGTTTGCAAGGAAGATGACCAGTGGTTGTCCGATTGGTTGATGCGGGTCCACAAAGTGACCACATCTGTCCAATTGTGCAAAGTCCTAAATTGATTATAAATCCAATTTAATTATAAAGTGACACATATTATTAAGTGATTTTCTCTTTCTTCTTTTGAGGGCTCAAATAGTTTCCAAATTAAGTCAAATTACATCTAGCCTATTTTGATATGAGGAATCCGAATATGCAATTAGATTTGCCTTTTGAGAACTTTTAATGTGTTAAATAAATCAAATCGTATTTTCTCTTTCCTGATGCATTAATGACATTAAGATTCTCCAAATTTTATAAAACTTCACCCACAAGTCATATTTAATGTGTTGGATACAAATTTGCCATCAATTTTACATGTTGAAGTTATTTGTATACTTATTTAATATTTCAAAGGTTCTACATACTTTATCTCTCCTAATTTATCTTTTAATCAAAATTTCTCCAAATTGAGTGAAATTTCACCTAAAGGCATATTTTAATATGTAGATTACGATCTAGGATTATTTTCCACTTTTGGAGTCATTAAATATTTTATTTAACATTTTTAAGGAAAAACACCCTTTTCTTTACTAAATAAAATAGATATGGTTATTATTATCCTAAATTGGTGAAACTTGGTCTCCAAGATAAAGCATATCCAAAGAAAATTAATATGAGGTTATTATTATCCAATAACTTTTCCTTTTAACCTATTATCAATTATTTCTATTATTTCTTATCATTAATAATCCAATATCTCATTAACATGTTTTAAGCATTATTATTGATTCCTTTTTCTCTTCCTTGCACCATAAGGCAAAGGAATGATCTAGAACGAATCTACTCTATTATTAACTCACATAAGATTATTTATTTCATATTTTGTGGAATCATGACTGATTATTCTCGATTATGCACATATCTTATATACCTTTTATTGATTTTATGTTTAATTTGAAGGTATTAGGTAACATTAATTTATATTCTACATTTTAATCTGATTTATTCATGCATTAATATATTCAAGGTCACTAAAGAGCATACTTGTGATCTCTGTAGAGCCCTGTAGAGTAGACTCTCCATAATTGTGATCTCCCTTTGTGTAAGAGCTCTAGTTTGTGTAAGAGCTCCTCTTGACTAGATCCATGTGGAGTCGACTCTCCATAGTTGTGATCTCTAGTTTGCACCATGCATTAGTACCTAAAATATTGAAAATAATGTGAGAACATATACTAAATGATTGAGTAAATGATATTTGATATTCATCTTAGAAAGAATAAAAAAGAAATAAACGTTGTGGCATAGACTGGCTGATTACAACACTCATAGTGTTAGAGTTGTCATTTCCCTGGCAATGACACCAACAACTTGATACATACAAACCACACGTTAAACATGAGTATACATATCAATCTAATATAGATACAAAGAGGCCTAGATATCAAACTCAGGGAAATGCTATCCAGAGACTACTACTAACTATGATGCGACCAACTAAATTGATGAAAACATTGAGTGAAGGTTGAATTATCTATGATGCAGAAAATAAATCAAAGCTTACTAGTTTTGATCTCAAGTGGAGTGAATTCCTTGAGATTATGATTTCACCTCAGTTAACATTGCAATTTACATCATATCATTAATATTAGTCTCTCCTAACCCTGGACAAAGAGACCTGTAGCAAGTATTACCCACTCTTGTGGCGTAACTCACTACCTAATCTAATATCAATCCCACCCTCATAGGTTTGGCCGAAATCCATGACTTAGGGCATCATGAATTGACAACTGTCAGATTAAACATGATTTTTAGATCTAGATGATCACATTGTGTCAGTACTACCGACTGGGTATTGGTACTATCGGCAGTTTTGATAGTTGTGGTCGCCTGTAGAGATGTCGATACTACTGAGATGATGTCAATAGTACTGAGATCTATCAAATTTTTCTGACTCCTCCTTGTAAGGTCATCGATAGTACCGACATCTTTGGTCGGTACTACCGAGTCTTCCCGGTTCAATATGTCCCTTTATCATCAATGTGTTAGTACCACCGACAGGTAGGTCAGTAGTACCGAGCTATGTGGTTTCTTGTAGATTCACCTGAAATACACAAAAATGAACATAAACTTGCAAATAATAATGAATCTAATAGGAACATTAAAAACACATCTATTTGATGCAATTAAGCATCATAGGCTAATGACAATAAAATATTCACAAATGATATGAAAATGAATAGTAAGTGCATAATACATAATAAAACAACATGTGAGAATGATAATTATTCAATTTATCACCAAGCTATGCCCGATGTGATCATTACCATGGGTAGAGGCTACTTGACACTTGGGATATATGATGATAGAGTGGAGTTCACACTACTAGATGAGTCTTCACAGTCATCCATAACAACCCCAGCTAAATAAAATCACCTTGTAGAGCCTAGAACATCAAACAAGGGTGCTCACGGGAGGCAATCCAATTGTATTTCCATTATTTACTTTAGTTACATTTGGTGTTTGTCTTATTAGGTTTGAAATTGATTTATAAAAGGTACCTTGATGCTTTTATTTTGTGTGAAGGTAGAGTCACTGCTTGTACTACAAACATTGTTTTCGATCCCATTGACTTGCTAAAAATGTTCTACAAGGATTGTGCAAATTTTCGATACCACCAACACACAAGTCAGTGGTATCGAATCCATGACAAGTCAAAGTCTGTAGAAATTTGGTATCATTAATATCTAAGTTGATAGCATGGACATATCTCAGAATATTCACAGAGCTACAAGAAAAGATCGTCTATACCACTGGCATGCCAGTCGGTGGCACCAACTCATACAACTCAACAAAGGATAAAGGATGTCATATCTCAATACCACCAACACAGAAGGACAAACACAGCTATAGAGCTTGATCCATATATGTCTCATGGGGATTTCCACCCAGCACCACCCTACTGAGCACATGGTACCCCCGTTCCACATCTTTGTTTGAATTCTGACTATGAGGACATAGTCAAGTTCAAGCTTATGGTGTGCTGGAATGGGTTTATCTTGTTTATTTTCTATATTGTTTTAGATTTTCTTTTTTGCAAGTATAGGATCCACAATATATCTATTGTAGCTCTAAAGCTTAGTTATCATGATTTCATCTATCTTAAAAAAGAATGTGTTTTGTGTCCTTATAATAAAATCTATAAATTGAAAATGATCACATCTTTTTAAGCTAAATTTACAAAGTCTATAGAAACACCATCCGGAAGAAGTGTATCGGTTATTCATCTTAAGGACACTTAATATGAATGAAAATATTCATTTATCCAAGATTTGTGTATGATGATGGGTTTGAGCCCAAACTAACCAAACAAGTAATGAGATCTTAAATGGGATTTTTAGAAAGACACCCTAAGGTTACCATGTACACAGTTTGATAGGAGAGGGACATATCATATTTAAAAATGGCATTGTCTCTTAATCATGTGATTCCCCCCACGTACATCATATGTCATCCACCACCTTAAGTTGATCAAGTAACCCTAATTGTTTCCTCTTGATTACATTACATTGCATAATAGGTAACATGACAACTATTTTCCTTATAGTGCATTAGTTAGCAAAAAATTACAAACATGTGCTTAACAACTAGTTGCTTAATAAATTTCATGTAGATTGCATTCTCTTTTTGTGTCGTTGTTTGCATCATGTATCAATTTAGCTTTCTCCTCAAATATAAAGTGAAAGGATACACATTCACATCCCTCCAAATGAAAGAAAAGAGTGATATATTGAAGAAAGCTTGAGTATGAAGCATAAATCATGCTAAAATAAGAGGGTAGAAAAAAATCAAATAAAGAGGGAGAAAAGGATGCCTTGAAATTGATCTAAAATTTATTTATTGAGAAGGTGAAAAATAGTTACATGTATGCATTATTTTACCCACGCTCATCAATCAGACGAGGCTTTCAATGAATTTATCATTCTGTCATAATAGTAGGCTTTAGGATTGATGCATTTTTTATTTCCTTCATTCTGCAGTTTCATCATATTTTGTTCTTGCATAAATGATTTGGATGTTACTTGTGATTCTTTTTCAAAGCCACCTATTTCATTCCACTCATTGCTCTTTATGGTAGGCCACATATATGATTGATCCATTCATTCATTTTTATATGGGGAACTTCTTCCAACATAGTTTGGAAGCTAGATAAGACTATTGTAAATAAGGAATCACATGGTGCATCAAGTGTATGACCTATTGACTATCATGTTAACCAATATATCAATGGCGGTTCATTAAGAAAAGGGTGGACATCTCTAGTGTACATCCTAGGTCACTTCAAAGCAGTTATTTGTTCAATGATTGGTGAGTGCCCGTTCGGGACAATCAGGTGGGGGTATTAATGAAATGTAGTTCATATCATTTGTCATGTTGCTGACTTATGTCAAATAGTTCCAAAGGTAGAGTTGCTTGAGGGTGAGCAACATTCAAGCTTAGGGGATTTTGATGTATTGAGTTTTAATTTCTTTATATATACTATTTTTTATTTATTTAATGTATAATTTATCGTTTTGATATTATTTATGCATTGTTTGTCATTATTAGCATGTTAAACACTATTTCATCAATTAATAAGTATTTATACTGAATCATGTTAATTTATCAATTTTTATTTAGATTTATGTTGGTCTTTCCTTATTTTAGGCGATTCAAGTACTTTCAGCACAACTCGAAGCTACCGACATTTAAGTTGGTGGTATTGACATATTTTGAAATCCAGTAGGGAATTTTAGAAATCTTGGTTCTACTGAGATAACACTTAGTGCTGCTGAGATGACAATTGATGCTACTGAAGAGTGGAGTCGGTACTATTGATTTATTGCCTAGAAAGCAACAACAGTAGAATTTATGGTTTTGATGCCACTGACATGTGAGTCGGTGGTACCGACTTTTGTACCCAGAGCAAGTCAAAACTCAAAGAAATCAACTCATTGTTATCCTCATACATGTCAATAGTACCTACACATATCAAGGGTTTCGAGTCAGCCAAAAACACAGTGCCACTGACATCCAGTCGGTGGTAATGACTCTACGAGATCAGTGAAGTGAAAGATATAGATCTGATTGTTGGGATTGATTTACGGATCGAGTCTCCACTAATGACCTAAGGAGAGTTTGACAAAAAGAAGATATCATGTTCTATCTCACTGTAATGAATCACGGAGCTAAGAGAGGAGGAGACAAAGGGAACAACCACGTTCTAGATGTTTTGGGCACTTCCTAGAGGCAGGTTTGCAGCTGAAACATTGTGGATCAAGTTGTCTACCAATGGAAATCACCAAAACCACGTATCTGAGGGTTTTCATTGTTCCTAAGGACCTAGAATACCTTGGTATATATATATATATATATATATATATATATATATATCCTTTAATTTTGGATGTAAATCTATGATTTCTTAATTAATTGTTTGTACTTTATCACCACAAGCAATGATTTAGACTATTAATTTCTTTGGGAGAGGGATTAAGGGTTGGACAAGTTGTACATTTACACATCCAATATTGTGCCTCAGGAGAGAACATATGGTTGTGAAGGGAATGACCTATAGTTATCATTAGTGCACCTATCTTATTCCTAAATCACTACATAAGTGGGTTTGTCTTTTTGTAGGTAGTGTATTACGTTTATAGGAATGGATAATACTTTCTACATGTCCTTAGTTCAGGTTTAAGGGTAAATGTTTATCAATTAAATGGAGTTAAATGCAATGCATACCATGGTGAAACTATAACCCTAAGGAATCCATCAATTCTTGATCACATTTCACTTAATTTATGTTTTACTCTTGCATTTAGAATAACAAATCAATCACCTCTACTAGGCCTAGCTTATTAGTTTATAGATAGTAGTAGTCTCTAGAGTACACTTCTTTGAGTTCAACATTTAGGCCTCAAAGGCCTATACTACTCGATGCGTACATTTGCATTTTACACACACGATTTAGCCATGCCACAGGAGCATTCATCTCCCTTAAACCATTTTTTACTCATTGTTGTAGTCTGATCATTAGTAGTAGTAGCATTAGATGAAGATGGCATTCGTGTGATGAGGATGGATATATGTGTCCTTGTCTTTCAAGCATAGGCCACCCCAGTCATAGACGTCATGGATGATGTAGGTTCCCTCCCCTTTGGGTTGAATTTTTCCTTAGAATCAGTATTTTAGATAACTCATAACAACATGTCACCCTTTTGGAGGTTGTGTGGTCGACCCTTCCAGTTGGATGCTTGAGTTGTTTTTTCTTGGTAGCATTGTGCATGGTATAAGGCTCTTTCCCACCATTCTTCAAGAGTGTTGAGGCAGTAGACTCGGTCTTGAAGCCATTTAGTCTCTAAAATATATGCTTTTTGTAATATATGGAATGAAGGGACCTATATTTCAATTGGCAGGACCCTTCTATCCCATATACTAGGGAGTCTGGCGTATCCCCTATGTGAATCTGATGGAAGTGTAGTCGGTCGAAAAATCCCTTGGAAGATATTCATACTAATTGGCATGAGAGATGATAGTTTTATTTAGAATCTTAATTAAGTTTTTGTTAGCAGCTTCTACAGCTCCATTCATCTAAGGACGATAAGGTGACATTTGATGATGTTTGATCCCCAAAGATCTCAGGTACTCCTTGACAGTCTTGTTGATGAAGTTTGTCATGTTTTCTGAAATGATCTCATGCGGTATTCTATATCGTCTTATAATATTTTTCTTGCAGAACTTGATGACTTGATGGGTTGATCAGTTAGTGATCTTAGTGTTGATCTTGTCGATCATGTCAATACCTCATGCTAAGAATGTCCAAGGCATGACCATGTCATAAAGTTGATTTGTAGGAGAATAATGTAGCCCCCAAAAATTTGATAGGATCGACATCTGTGGAATAATAGTAAGTGGTCTATTTCCATAATGTTCTAGTAGTACTCCAAGAGCTATATTTTCTTACCTAGTATGACTTCATTCATGTTTGTGTCACATGATCCTGCATGGACCTCCTTCATGAGATCTTCAACTTCTGGTGTATCAATGCATCAAAGAAGAGTTTGATTGTAAGATTTGTGATATAGTTTTTCTACTCCTAGAACTTACTACATGGCTCATAGATGGAGAATTAGTTTCTCTCCCTGAGAGAGGTTCTCAGGAATGACTTGGTTTGATAGATGCATCTGGACATCGTAAAACCAAGCCTTTTCTTTGTCATTGGGTGCATTGTCGATGACTATGTAGTAAGTAGGTTGAGAAAGTGTCTCAGCTTTAAGAGAGAAGGTCTGGTCTCCTTGGATGTCGATCCTTGAATCGAGGGTTGCTAGAATGCCAAAAAAGGCATTATGCTCTCTTTTGATGCACTGGAAAGAAATGTGCTTGAAGCCTCAAGCCAGAGAACATGTATGTTCCTAGAAAGGTACTGGATTTTGATGGTGAATTCTCCAGTTGTTCATGACATAAGAGATGATAATGAGGGATTCAATATAGACATGTTAGCATCATGCCCCTAGTTGTTTGGCGAGATGGAGTCCCAAAATGCGGAATTCATATTCATCCATATTGTTAGTGGCATCAAATTATAGCCTTCTTGCTACTTGTAGATGCTCTCCTTGGGGATTTTGAAGGACAATGCCTTTTCTTACTCCTTCTCAATTCATGTCTCCATCGAAGAAGATTTTCCATGTGCTATTTATGGAGGGGACCCCATGTCTGGAGGTTGGATCATCTCTATATCTTTGCTTGAAAAATCATATTCATGAGTATCTTCTTCCAAAAGTGGGGAATCAACTAGTTGATCTGTGAGAGCTTGTTCTTTGACTGCCTACATCGGGAGGTAGGTAATGTCAAATTCTATCAGCATTACTTGCCACTTAACGCATCATCTAATCAGATTTGGGTGATCACATAAATAGTGGAGTAGATCGTGCTTGGCAATCAGCTGTAGAGGATTTGTCATTACATAGTGGCACAACTTCCTCATCCATGTATTAGAGCTAGACAATATTTTTCAATTGTAACATAGTGACACTTTGTGTTGTTGAATTTCTTGGATATGTAATAGATAGTGTGCTCACCATAATTTTTTTCTTGACTAAATATTCCACCCATCAATGTCTTGCAAATAAATAGGCGCACGATGAGAGGATAACCAATGCAAAGCTGGTCTCGACACTAATGGATTGGCGAGGTAATCCTTGAGCTTTTGGAGTGCGGCGTTGCATTGTTTGTTCCATTTAGAGCTTGAGTTCTTTTTTAACATCTTGAACCTTGGCTCACATATAAGAATGAGTTTATCGATGATATGACTAATTTATTGGAGATGCTCGAGTAATCCTCATATCTTTGTGTCAGTTCTCAGGGTGGACATATTATGTAAGGCCCGCGCTTTCTCAAGATCTTCTAGGATTCCTCTCTAGATGAAGATGTATCCCAACATGTTACTAGACATAACCCCAAAGGTGCAATTGACATAATTTAGGTGTAGGGAGAACCACTATAGTCATTGAAATAACTTCTCAAGGTTGGCAATGTGATCCTCAGGATCTTTATATTTAGATATCATGTCATCCACGTAGACCCCCACCTCTTTGTGCATCATGTCGTCAAAGAGGGCAACTATTGTCCTTTGTTATGTACCTCCAACAATCCTGATACTGAAAAGCATGAATCAATTGCATAGCACTCCCCATTTTGTCATGAAGGCAACCTTTTCTTTATCTACTTTTTCCATTTTGATCTAATTGTATATGTAAAGTCTGATCATGAAACTGAGAAGTTCTTGGTCGGTTGTGTTTTCAATGAGTACATTTATTTCAGGAAGCAGGAAGTCAACTTTGGGAGATGCCTTATTGAGTTATGATAGTCCACACACATCCATACTTTGCCATATTTATTTAGGATTGATACAATATTGGCGATCCACGTAGGGCAGTTTAGTGGCTCTAAGAAACCAACATTGTATTTCTTTTGAACTTCCACCATGATCTTGAGGCTCCATTATGACTGTAGCTTTATAGACTTATGTTTGATGGGCCAAATGCCAATGATGATAGGTAGTCTATGGATATTGATTGTGTCATACAACCTAGGCATGTCATCATAGATCTATGCAAACACATTGATGTAGTGGCTTAGAATCTCTATCAGGTGATCTTTGATATTTTGCAGTAGATGTGCTCCAACTTTAACTTTGCATTTCTAATGGCCTGAGTTGAGGTTCATCGTCTCTATCTTGTATTTGATATCAAAAGGTTGATGGTCCTTTGTCATATAATCTAGGATAGGGATGTCTTCAAACTTGGCATCTTTGTCATTGTAGATCTATTCCAGCTAAGTGAAGTAGTTGACAAACTCTTGGAGAGCCTACTCGTCTTTAGATTCTTACGGGTTTTTGAGTTTTGGGATTTTTTGGGATTTTTTATTTTCCAATTTTTAGATTTTATAGGGATGAGTGAGGATGTGGAAAAGCATGATGAAACATCCACTCTGGGATTTGAACTGTATCAGGGTGTTGTTCTTCTAATGGAATTTTGTGGGCATGTGGAGAGACCTAGCCCTTAGGGCAATACGGGATTCCACACACCAGTTTTGGAATTCTCTCCTTTCTAGATAGGAAAAATGAGAGTATGTGGGTCTTCCACAGCCTTGGTATTAAAAATAGCATTGATACCCTCATCCTTTATCATGTAGTAGGCATCAATTTGTCATTCCATGTGATACCATAGTCTTCTTATACAACCTTAGAGTCTACGGTCTCGACTTTGTCTTGACTGGTCAAGACATGACAAACCCAAATAGAATCATAGCTGACTTCTTTGGGTGGCATCTCCACCCCTTCAAGTGTTGGATAAACAATTTTTGTCTAGCCAACATGATCCTCTTGATGATATATGATGTTTTAGTTGATGTCATAATGCTCAACACATGGCTCATTGACATCAGGAGTAGGCAACCTTTTGATTGCATCCTTGTTTGGAGGGATGACTTTTTTCTCAGACAATTGATTGTTTTACGTAGTCTGTATGCCCTTGTCATGAACTAGGAAATCCATGAACCATAGAAATTACTAGAGTGTGAATGCAGAAGCAGAAGAATAAATGAACAATAAACTTGATGCATACACCATTACATTCTCAATAATTAACATGTATAATATTAATACATGTAACAAATATACACTTAATTTTTTTAAAGGATAATTTTACAAGTCTATGACCATGTATTCCAACCAGGTATTTATACAATAGCTACGTCATGCACTTTCCCACAATCCACCTTTTCTCCCATGCTAGATTTGAACCTAAAATTGTTAAAATAGTGTTACAAGTCAGCAAAAATGTGTTGAGTATGTGGTGCCTATAAAGAACATAAATACAATAAAAGGAAGCATAAATTTTACAATATTACAAAAATATTTCTTGGCCGGATTTCTAAAGAAACAATAACAACATTTCATCAATAGCTTAGTTTGTTTGACAATATTTATTACAAATTTTCCCATTATGACCAACAATTTATAGGGCTCCATTACCCCAATTAGAGGAGGGAGGTCACCTAGATCCATCTCTCCATCCCATGGAGGAGTTCATCATTTTTACAAGCTCCCTTGCTTTGACATGAGGAGGTCGCTTCTACCAATATTGACATCATCAGTCAGGTAGTCATAATGGACTCACATTTATGTTCATGGTTATTATCAAGACATATATATATATAATTTTAAAAGATTATTCGGTATAAATGAAGCCACAAAAACAAGTAGATAACCCAAGCATTTATAAAATAAATCAAACTGGTCAAGAGGTAAAATAAAGTACATTAGTAATAATATATGCTTTTAATCCAAATGGACTAGGCAATCATCAAGGAGGATAGTCCCACATACTTGAGTTAGAAGAATCCTAATTATCTCATATCATCTAGATCTCTGGTCATCACCTAATTTGTAGCAATTAATCATCATTAATATACCATCATAAATGTTCTTGATATCTTTGGTCCAAGTTATAGTTTAGCCAAATCTAAGTTCAAACTGACCTTAACTTATTTATAATATTTTTATATTGATATTGGTCATAATAAGTCTCTATCTAAATTATCATAACTTGATAATATTTGGTCTATTTTCCAGAATTAAAACTAGGTCTGAAAAACATGTAATCATGATTTGATGAGAAAGACATAGTAGTTCATATCAGAGTCCAAAAGTGGGTGTCAATCATCACTAGGGTTCTACAAAAAATATTTGAGAACTATTATCAATTGGATACTCTTTATTTCATTTAACGAACCCTAAAAATGAGTATTATCATGTAAATATAGAAGTCATAAACATGTTAGACTCAAAGGTCTAATCTAGTAGTTTTATAAAAAGGCAGACATTTTCCTTAGTTTGTGCATATTTTTTGGAGAATTATTTGGTCAGTGGAGCTCTTTTCTATGGTTTCTGTAAGATAAAGGGTATTAACATGGATTTAACTTGGACTTGCCTCTTTGAGATTTAGCACGGCATCTAGATCTGCCTCAAAATGCTCCATATTGCACCATGTCAGCCTTAGCATCACTTGGCAAGCTTATAGCCAGGGGTCTTGAGCCGCTGACTCAAGCTAGATGAACCACACTATAGTTGACATGGGTCATCTGACTCCACTGTCTCTCATGCACGCAATCTACATCACACATAGAAGTGTGGCTCTCCATCCTCCAAAGTAGGATATTGCCGATGTAGGCTATCTGATGGGGCTTCAACTCAAACATTCGGGCCTTACAGATGGCATCAAATAGGTACTCAAGGTTCACTATCTCCATGGACCATGAAGGTCATCTATACGCTGAAGAGGATGCCAGGAGTTTGGCTTCAGCAAGTTGGACTCTGAATTCTTCTACCATAAGATTGGGAAAAGGAGGAAGCAACCTCTAGCTTGAGACCCTCTAGAACTCCTTTGGCATCCCCTATCATTCTGAATCCGCAAACTAGTTAGAGAGGGGTTCCTCACATTCCTCCCAACTTAGATGTTCCTTCTTCAACATCCAATTCATCATCCAACAACCAACAATGGTCTTCAATAGTTGGTGGTTGGGAACCATCAGTGATAACTAGGGTGGGTTCCTATCAGAAAATCTAGAAGTCTGTCTCCTCTAATCTGGTACTCTTATAAAATTCTCCTTTCAATATGTAATTGTATCTTTGTAATAATTCATTTTGTAATAATATACATGTTTATTGTTGAGAATGTAATGGTGTGTGCATTAAGTTTTTTTTTCATTTATGTTTGTGCGTCCACATTCACACTCTGATATCTTCTATGGTTCATGGATTTCCATGTGGCAGCCCTACTCTTTGTTAGTGAAGTAGGCGATCTCCGTGATGTTGATAGTGATAATGGGATAGTACTCCAAGTTTATGTGGAATCCATCTTATAAAACACAAGATTAACTAAGCTGGATGCCACAATTTAGTGGTATCAGAGCACTAGGTTCGCTGAGTCTATAGAGACATAGGACTATGTTAGTAGAGTCTATTCTGGTGTCATCCAATGTATCTGATAGTGTCTTCTGCTCATATAATAGAAGAAGAACTTAAAGATGACTGGGTCACATGAGGAGTTTGCTGTAGAAAGCAACAATGATGCACCAAGAAGAGGTGCAGGGAGGCAGGAAAGAGAGGGAAAATTGCTTGAGAACCCCCTAGCTAATCCAATTGTGATAAGAAATCCTTCCTTAGGAATCACTATTGGGGAATCTAGGGCAACCATAATGTATTTAGTGGATCGAGCACTAGTAGTGCAACCTAGATTACCAGCCCCTAATGATGATGTTTTAGACATCAACAGGATATGTAATCCACATCAGTAGGTGGAAGCAATGGGAAATGATGAAGTTCTGGACTTAGAACAAGTTTGTGCTCAACCTCAACCTGTTGAATCAATAAATAGTAAAGGAAGAAATAGGTTTCAACCCAAAAGCAGAATTTTCTATAGGTGTAGAAAGCCTGGACATATTGGAAAGAATTGTCCAACAAAGAACAAGGAAGAGAGAATTGAGAAAAGGCCTATCCAAATCCAGAGGCAGAGGCCTAATAGTTCTAAAAAGGGAAAGATTTTGGTACCACCAGTACAACCAGGACCTAGTGCACCAAGGGATGTTCATCTAGAAAGGGTAAAGAACCCTCTAGACCATACCTCGCACCCAGAATTTGCTACCTGTGCAGACAGGTTGGACATCTGGTAAGAGATTGCTCAGCCAGAAATGTTATGGTGAATCAACCTCTGAGGTAGAATCAGCCTGAGGCAGTGAATAATTCACGAATCATGACAGGTTAGACAAAATAATGTCATTCTAAAATGTCTTTTATGGTTTCCTGAGTTAATTGGGAAGGTAATTGATTGAACTTTCTTTGATTAATCCTGTGAGGACTTACATTTTGCATAATAAACATTATAGATGTTTCATGTTGTTCTTACCTCTATAAGAAGAAGATGAGGTATTGAAGAGATGCATGGATAAAATCCAGTGATGTTAAATCTATACCACTAAATTGTGGCATCCAGCTTATAAAATACAAGATTAACTAAGCAGAAGCGAATCATTTACAGTGGATTACTAAAAATCACTAAAAATTAAAACCTTTTGCAAAGAGATCCACACATAGGAAATCTTGTTCATCAAGAACCAAAATATAATATTTACATTTTGTTCCATAAGTACACAACATGTATTATCTCTTCTTGAGGATTACAACATCAATTGTCTTATTCAACATTATGTACATACAACATAAAACCTCGAGGCATCAAGCCAAAATCTCGAGTCGATGATGAAAACACTGTCTATAAATCCCGAGGACCTGAGAGTACAGAGACGACACATAGGACTACTATCTATACAACTAGACAGACAGTATCTCACCTGAGATATTACTGATGTCCTCGATGTTGCTGCTGTTCCTTCTCTGCTAAAGGTTTCCTGCCTCTTTGTCTGCGTTCACCTAAAAACATTGGATCCCACGGGGGTGAGACAATTGTAAATTGCCCCAGCGGGAGATATAACTATCTACCAAAACATTGTATTGCAATTAAAAGATATGAAATTGAGCAGAGGTTAAGCAGTTTAAATCATTCTCAACTTTGTAAGCATTGCAACTATTTATGATAGAGCAATATATCATCTATTCTTTTAATAAGGAATAGGAATGACATGTATATCATTTATCCAATATGTTATACCATCATATCAAACTTCTCTTGTGGCACTCAACATCTTGTTATGTCACCCATGAAACATTCTTGTTTCATTCTGTTGGCCTTAGCCAATCGGCTAAACAGATTTTGGTTATATTGGACATGAGAGTGTGCATCATCATGTCTTATTCAAGCATTGGTCTATACCAATCTTATATAAATATTATAGGCATTGGATTACACCAATCCTGTGAAACTAGTACAAGCATTAGACTTATATTATTCATGTGTATCCATTCCCAAGTATTGAACTATGTCAATCCTGTGCAACTATTACAGGTATTGATCTATGTCAATCATGTACAACTATTCCAGGTATTGATCTATGTCAATCCTGTATAACTATTCCAGGTATTGATCTATGTCAATCCTGTGCAACTATTCCATGTATTGATCAATGTCAATCCTGTACAACTATTCAAGGTATTGATCTATGTCAATCCGGTATAACTATTCCAGGTATTGATCTATGTCAATCATGTGCAACTATTCCAGGTATTGATCTATGTCAATCCTGTGCAGCTATTCTAGGTATTGGGTTATTACCAATCCTGTGGTATTATTCCAGGTATTGGGAGTTAGCCAATCCTGTGCATTCTAGGTATTGGGAGTTAACCAATCATGTGTTATTATTCCAGGTATTGGGAGTTAGCCAATCATGTGCATTCCAGGTCTTGGGAGTTAGCCAATCATGTGTTATTATTCCAGGTATTGGGAGTTAGCCAATCATGTGTTATTATTCTAGGTATTGGGAGTTAGCCAATCATGTGTTATTATTCCAGGTATTGGGAGTTAGCCAATCCTATGTTATTATTCCAGGTATTGGGAGTTAGCCAATCCTATGTTATTATTCCAGGTATTGGGAGTTAGCCAATCCTGTGTTATTATTCCAGGTATTGGGAGTTAACCAATCCTGTGTTATTATTCCAGGTATCGAGAGTTAGCCAATCTTGTGCATTCTAGGTCTTTCAAAGTTCAAATGGTTTGAAACCATTTGGTAAAGGTGGTGCTTGAGACCATTTGCTAAAGCAAGTACTTGAAACCGTTTGCTAAAGGTGACCTTCAAGATCGTTTGCTAAAGGTGGTCACTTGAAATCGTTTGCTAAAGTACCTTTTTGAAACCGCATGGACTCAACTGGTTTGGGATCATTTGGTCCCAAACAGTCTTGAGACCATTTGTTCCCAAACGGTCTTGAGACCGTTTGGTCCAAACCTCCTCAAAACTGCATGGACCAAATATGGTCTCAACCAATCAAATTAAAATAGGGTTTCTAATGTTGGTTCCTTCAATCATTGAATTCATGTATCCAATCATCAATTGGACCTATCACCATACTTTAATTGAGTTAAATAGGTCAACCTTCAAATGATTTGACCCTCAATTGATCCTCAATTGATCATCAATTAGGGTTTGAATCAATTGGATTAGGGTTTGGAATCGATGATCCTTCAACATTAACCAATGTGAAACTAGTTACTTTAAAACCATTGGACCATCATCCAAATTGGGCATGACCTGACCCCAAACGGTCTTGAGGTCGTTTGGATGACCTCCAAATGGTCTTGAGACCGTTTTCCCATGTCAACATCAAAATCCAAGTCAATCAATAAAAGTTTGGATTATAGGATTGATCACCAAATCAGCATTTGATTGCACTTCAACTTAGTACCTTTAGATCTTCAAACACTTAATCATAGTCAACCCTAGACCTCCAAACGGTCTTGGATGACCCCCAAATGATCTTGGGATCGTTTGCATGACCTCCAAACGGTCTTGAGACCATTTTCCCAGCATTTCATCATTAACCATGTCATTCAATTAGGGTTTGGATCCTAGGATTGGTCACCAAATCAGCATTTGATTGTATTTCAATTTGGTATCTTTGGACCTTCAAACACATGACCATACTTAACCCTAGGCCTCCAAATGGTCTTGGATGACCCCCAAACAGTCTTGAGACCATTTGGGTGATTCCCAAATGGTTTTGAAACCGTTTGGGTCAATCAACCCAAAGCATCAACTCATTCAATTGCAAAATCAGCACTTAGCCGATTAGGGTTTATACCATATGTTTGAATCTTCAAATACTTAACCATACTCAAACCTGTTGGTATGTATGCCCTGAGAGCCAATCATGGGATGATTGGTGGGATACATTAAGATTGATTTGATAAACAACAAAGGCAAGCTTCCAATTCTTTCTGATTCAGTCATATGAGATAGTGATAGAACAGATTGAATGTCTAGATAATGACAGTACTCAATGACATATGCCTTCAGGTTAAGGACCTGAACGATGAGATCATACGGATGATAAGAGTTTGTAAATTCTTGTTATGTCCCTAGTCGGATGTCATTGTGGAAGGTAGATAGACAGTAATGACACACAGGACTAGATTGTGGTGTTGGTTGATGACAAAATCTCATTAGTCATGATATAGAGATATCAAACCAAACACATAGGTACTTGTTAGAGAACAAGTGTACCAGACAGACCCACCGTGAGTTTGACACATGGAACCATGACATGGTAGTCACAGTCAGTACTCACAGTGATGGTGGTGAGTGTGATTCTTAGACCTGGAATCACTGCACTCAACACATGTCGTTGGGCACACTTTGACATCATCAAATGCAGTCCTGAAACATGGGTTGTTATAAAGGTGATGATTGGGTGGCTTTGACACATGGGGCTTTTGAGGGGTGAGTGATAGATATGGGATTTGTCCCTCCTGAGGGAGTTTGATATCCATGGCCACTTGATGAGTAGGATTGAGAAAGGCGTGCACACATGTGTGAATCAGTATGTGATATTGATGTCATACATATCTCTTCCAGTCTACTCTGAGATCAAGAAAGTGAATGAACGTTGACATGATGATTGTTCCATGCCTCGAGTTCATTTGGGATATCAGTGACAAAGGAATTATAAATTCATTGTAACACCATTCACGGATTGTAGGATTGAAAGTTGTTCTCCAACTTTCTACTTTCACTTGGGTAGCACTGATGTGTGACTAGGCACCGCTCTTTGCTTGTGAAGTCATAAGTGTTATGGACTTTCACTGCCAATGTGAAATGGACATGTAGGGTCACACACATAGGATTTAACCTGGAAGAGGAGTTTTGTCCACAAGCAATGTTTAGATTGATTACTAAAGGAGTTTAGTAGTTCAATTAAACACTCAATTAATTGATAGCTCAATATCATTATGTTCAAGGTGTTGGACGCATTGATTGGAGTATCGAATTGATTGAAATCACAATTGAGTGATTCTGCACAACCTGTACTCCCAACCGATCGGTTCAAGTGTTGAACCGGTCGGCTGAGGTTGCTGAACCGATCGGCTCAAGTGTTGAGCCGATCGGCTCAATCCCAGGGTGAACCGATTGCTTCAAGTGTTGAAATGATCGATTCAACTAGTACAACTGAGCAAGTTGAGAAATAGGATTGGTGAGAATTTTCCTTTCGTTTCAATTTCCCAATTTGATTGGAAATAGGATTGGTATTCGATACCAATTAGAAACAAAAGAAGGAAAGTCAATCGGGAACCGACCAGGACCACCAACTGACCGGTTCACTTGTGAACTGATCGGTTCAAGGGTCCCAACCGATCGGTTGAGGTGTCAACCGACCGGTTCAGGTCCCCAACTGACCGTTTCAGTTGTGAAACGATCGGTTCAGGTTGCGAGTTGGTTGCTTTTGTGGAAAATCTCGAACCCTTCTACTCCTGCTTTTAGTCCCATATTGCCCGGGATAGAGAACCCTGTCCCATGACCCTCCTATATATAGGGGTATTGGGGGCTTCTCAAAGTACAACTCAGTGCAACCAGTTGCTCTGCAAAGTTGTCGTTCTCTCTGGTTTTGGTAACCGAGAGAGAGCCCGAGCAAGTGCTACCCGCAAAGGGAGGTGCAGCAAGGGAAGGACAACTGCAGTTGCAACTGGCAGCATGAGAGTGTGTTGGCGACTAGTACGTCAACAGGAGGGTGCGACTCCTTCCACTTCCTTATGGGACAAGGAGTGTGGAGTTCCAGGTGGTCCGTGTGGACTACTTCAGAGGCGGGAGGTTTCTGCTGCTCAGGAGGACAACTGTCAACCCGACAGTCTGGTGTGACTTGGATTCGTCAGTCTCGGTGCGACCAGGAGCTGCACAGACATCGTCGAAGGCCGGATTTGAAGACCGCACAAGGCGCGAGGTATTGTCTCTGAGCAAGCCTTGGGATAAGGTATGATTACACAAACCATCCTTTCCTATTATATAGACGTTGACACGTTTCCTTGTTCTGGGTTTGGGGAGAAATTTTTTATTTCCGCTGCGTTCTCTGCCTCCCCTAAAACCCAACAAAACATGGACCTCCAAATGGTCTTTTTTGACCTCCAAACATTCTTGAGACCGTTTGGGTGATTCCCAAACGGTTTTGAAACTGTTTGGGTCAATCAACCCAAATTTCAAACTCAATCACTTATGAAATCAACACTCAACCCGATTAGGGTTTAGGTGATTGATGGACCTTCAACTCATGAACCAATTGGAGTTAATCAACAATAATTGATGGGTCATTAACCTAGATCATTATGATCAAGTCCCCAAATGTTCAACCCTGGTCAACATCACCAAACGGTCTTAAACTGTTTGCTTTTATGCGGTTTAGTGAAACTGTTTCATTCCAAACGGTTTGAAACTGTTTGCTCCCAAAACACAAACCGTTTGGACATTTGATTGAAACCATTTTGTCTAGATATTTGGGGAGGTGTGTGCTTATGATGATGTCATCATCATCAAGCTCTAGACCCACGAAACCTACTGTGATTTCCATGGAAATTGCATCAATCAACCACATCAATAATTGTAAATAGAGAAATTATCATTATTTGATGGGGAATTGAATGCAATAACAAAGTTAGGGTTTCAAGTTATAAAACCCACCTCCAATTAATCTCCAAAGCTCCATGTTCACTGAAACAATGTTGGATGCAACTCCCTTCACCATTCCAAGGCTCGTCCTCAAGATTTGAGTGAAAAGGAATGGTTAGAATTGAAGAGGAGGTCGAAATAGGAAGAAATCCATAATTTGTTTTCGATTTCCACCATGGAATCAGGGTGAAATGGATCAAGAACCTTAGCAACAGGTTGGGGGTCTTCCTCCTTACCCTCCCAAGCTCCCTTGGTCATTTCCCAAGCAAGTAGAAGAAGTGGGGTCGAAAAAGCCTTCCATTTGGCTTGTAAAAGGTTCTTTTATAAAAATTCAATGAGAGAGAATATGCTTTGCAAAAACCCATTTAATCCCAAAAATGTGGCCGCCTCTTCCCCCTCATCTTCCTTAGGGACGAGTCTATCTTGTTTTCCTATTATTACTCTCAATTATCCATGATTTAATGAAAAGCAAATTAAGCACCTCAATTCATATTATATTAATATCCATATGTGAGTGGATATTTCTTTTTCTTATAACATTGTGTGTGAGTTATCCACTCCCTTGGATATTTTCGTGGTCCTTTCAAGGCTCAAGGATGTCACACATACATATGAATTCAACCATTTTAACTTTGGTTGAAGGCCCTTTAAATAATACATTTATTTTTGCCCTAAATCGAATTAGGGTTTCAATTAGGATTAAATCTTGATTATTTTAATATCAAGATTCTCTCTCCTCCAACTTAATTAAAATGAGGCGCCCCTCTAATTTTATTTGCTCTACTTGATGCCAAGAAACATTAGGGACCTTATTGAAGTGGTAAATTACATATTGCACCCTGGGTTTTGGGTAAATTGCACATTACACCAAAACTAGGTTTTCATGCACATACATTGCTTTATCAGTTCTTTCTTGGTATTCAGGCTTCCATAAGCCATAGATCATCATCATATTTACTCTCATGATGATTAAACAAATTAGGAACATATTATCATGCACAATTTTCACTTAAACCCCTCAACTTGGGTAATTTGCACTTTAGTCCAAAACATGCAAAACATTGATTTCAATAATGTTCAAAAAGGACTAGACTTGCAACATAAGTTCCGCTTGAGCCCTAATTACTTTTCACAAGATGAGATTAAGAATTTAATCACCTTTCTTAATCAAAACACCTAGGGTTAAAGTATAACCCAGGTCAGGGATGTTACAGTTTCCATCATCAACTAGTTCCACGTAGAAAGGCAATGTCATTGGAAATATTGCCTTATATGAGTTTGGATATTCTTTAGTGGTAGCCACAATACAAGGTAAGTAGGGATAGGACCCCTACACTTGGGGGCAAGGTCCCACTTTTATAGTACCTTGAGTCAATGCTCTTCTTCTAGCAGAATGCATCAGGCTTTGCAACTCACCTCCCAACTCAATGGTAGACTATTAAGGTAACATCTTCATGTTTGGTCCCTCATAGTGGGTCACAATACTTTGGGATTACAATATGATGCCCACCTGATTATCTAAGGTCGTGTGTATAATGGGATAGATAAACCTACCCAACACTTTCTATATGGGAGGGATCTAAATGATCTTTTTGCATCCTTTCCATCATGCTCCCATTCCTTTGTCTGGATGAATGTTCATCTCCCACAACCATTGTGAACATAGAGTAGGGTCGTAGGAAATCTATTGTCTCCTTTTGTGAGGGAGTACCCAATTGACATTAGCAATGTGTAGCATCTCAAATGGAAGCAAGGGATCATCTTCTTTGATGCATGCAATAGTATCAGGATTGTCGACCCAAACGATTACGATGGTGTATCCTAACCAGTACTTCAAATTTTGTAGGGAACCACCCACTTTTGATGGATCTATGGCATCCTGTGGAGGATGTTGAATGAGGGACTCAACTCCATGACCACAAATTGGACAGTGAACTATGAGGCCCAATCTTTATCTCTAGTGTGATTTCTCCCTAAGCATCTTTTTTTACTTTGTGAAAGGAGGTTGCTTTCTTTTTTGTAAAGTAGAGGTCATAGGGATCCTTCCCTAGGCTAATTAGTGTCTTTAAGGGGTACACATTGAGTCAGGCACCATTTGCAACGATGGAAGAAGGTATCTTGAGGTTGTTGTATATTATAGTGATGAATAAGGGCCTATTGTGACCTCCTCCCTGTGGAATCTCATCCTTGGAGAATGAGATCAAGTGTGGGGTTGCAATTAACCTGATAGTGGATGAAAGAGCTTTCAAACACACATCTTTGCAAATGTACACCTCTTGTAGAATCTTCATGAGTGCTTCCCAATGTGCTGGGGAATTTTGTATCACTTCTACTAGTGCTACTTCCCCTTCTGATTCACTTAGGAACTAGATCATATATAAGACTTCAAGATCAATCTCCCTGCAAAGTTTAGGTGTCAAAGGTACCTTCTTGGTATAAGTGGATGTGATGGAGATTTGTTGACCCCCTCATCTATAATTCTTCTAAGGACTTCTATGTAAGTAGTCACCTTTTCTTTTCCCTTATCAAGTGGAAATGCCCCATTTGGTGAGATAGAGCATTGATATATCCCATTTTCATGATGGGAGATGATGTACATGCTGACATAGAAACCATAGGTCGAGTGATTGGAGGGACTGATGTCTTTGGGACCCCAACCTTATGTATTTTTGGCCATAGATTAGGTTTCAATGAGTCGATTGATTGTGCCCTCTACCCCTGGTGGTCCCATGGTATGGTGATTGGATGCACTTTGAAGGGCTTTATTTATACTAGTTGGTCTTTTGGTGCATATTGAAATTATTGGATCTATTCCTGGATCGAGGCAACAATCTAAGTACTTTTTGACCAATTTTGGATTGCTTGCTCTAGAGGTAGGATGAGTCCATAGTGTAAGTCTTCAACTAATGAAATCATGGCCACCATGTTGGAGGACAAATGCACCTCCTCTAATGTGATTGTGTGAACTTCTCCAACATCTATGAAGTCTTGTAAGATGTGCTTGAGTGTGATGCATGGATCTGTCTTGTGGCCCCTTTACTCGGTGGAAGTAAAAAAAAGTGTTGGCATTATATCTCTTCGGCAAAGTATTTGGTTGATACTTTATGGATGGAAACTTGATTCGATGCTTGATATCAAACATGATAGTACAAAGAGAAGCTCCTAAGGGGGTGAACTTCTGTTTGGATCCTCTATGGATAGAGCGGCAGTTGTTGTCTTCACATGAGGTTCCAGGTTAGTTGTAGTCAGAGGAGTGTTTGTGGCTATCTATTACATTGATGGCTAGAAAGGCAGTGGCACATACCCATAGTAGTTGCTTTGAGGCCCTACTTATTGCATAGGTATGTATTGAAGCTGATAGTTGGGTGGCATCATGTGAGTTTGTTCTTCTTGATGTGCCAAGGTGTGGACAATCTATTTTTTCGATGGTTGCACCAAAGAGGTATGATGTTGGGTGGTTGTCTCTTACCCATCCCAGTGTGGATGATTAATGCCCCTACCATGTCATATGATGTTTTTCCTTTCATCCACATGGGCTTTTGACTAGATGTTGAAGAGGTGGATGTTGACTGGAAAGCGAGGCCTATATTTGATAAACCCTTTTGTTTATGAAATTTTCAATTTGTACGCCTACTTGTATGAGCTATGGAAAGGTGATGTGCCTTTACAAAGATAAAAGTGCATTGAAAGATAGCATGGTGACTCTTTCACCATGTACAAGGACTCCTTTTTTTATGCTTGAATTCAAGCCAAACGGGTAGCTTCCTATACTATCTGACAAACTAAGAGAAGCTTTCATCTATCTTTTAATGCATTACTTCCAAGTTTTATTTACTCGGGACCTATTCCAGATTCTAGGCATACTAATCGATGAACTTATCAAAAATGTTGGTTCATGTGGTAATGGCACTAATGTCCTACTTATTGTACCAAGACAATGCAGGCCCAACCAAGGTCAGCGTGCAAAATGTATCAATACCCTATTATCATTCTAGACTTACACCATATCTTAGCAATATGCCTTGATGTGTGGCATCTGATCCCCCTTTTTGTAATACTCATGGAGCTTTGGAATGTTGAAGTTGTAAGGAAGTTTCACATTTGGAAAGTGATAGAAATCATTGAATGTCTTCCCAATTTTCTTCTTCCCTTCTAGTCGTTAGATCTTTTGCATGATCTCGAGCAGTAGGGGATCAGTGCTAGTAGGTTCCTTTGTGACATTTCCTGGGCATGTGACCACCACAGACATTACCAATTTGATTTTCATTGGTGGTTCCATGTATGAAGGTGGTGGGAATTCATATCACCCCCCCCATGTATGGGTTGTACCAGGAGTGGGGTGGTGGAGACATGGAGTGTAGGATAAGGACCAATCCTTAGTCATTCACATATTAAATTTAAACTTTTGTGATGGTGTCATCCATCTAGACCCTTTGGGGGTCTCCTTGTATGGTGACAACTTCTTCTTATTTCTTTTTCCCTCTAGCTTCTCCTTCAGGATTCAAGAATTACATTGATGCCTCCTTAGGTATCAAGACTACCCCAATGTTCTCAAATGGTGGAGTCTGATAAAGCCCTACCTGGAACATTTCTACATGGGGCATATGGGAACCTCACACCGTATGGGAATAATGGAGGGGGACCCTATAAGTGTATCTTGTTGATCGATGAATTCTGGATGGTACCACCCTCCTCCATATGCTGAGCTCGATGGAGGTGTGAAAGGGATGTTGAGAAACTACTCTTGTGAAGATCCTTCTTGAACGACTGTTCGCTCAGGCATGTCAGCGACTTCCTTGCATTTCCCCACCTCTTCTAATTTGTCTTTCTTGTTGTGGATGGAATCCCCCTTGGATCTGCCATTAGACTGACAATCCATACTATTGTTCCTGGCCATCTGGGCTGATCGTTTGTGAAACCAAGTGAAATGCATGCTTCTCACTTTTCTCGTGGTATCTAGACATGCACATTAGTAGGATTCAGAAATAGGGTATAACATTATGAGAAGATACTCTCTATTTTGGGATGAGTCCTACTACACACATTACATCAGACAAGAAATTAAAAGCACTTCTGCTTCAGTCTTAGAATTGTATGAAGAAGAGTACTCCTGAACTTCTTGTGGCATTCACAAGATTGAAGACACATGTAGCCTTGTTTTTATTGTAATTTTTTTGGTGGTTGTTCTTGCCCCTATCTTTGGATGTATGAGGGAACTAAACTACTTTTTTATGAGATGCACCTACCAATGCCATGGCAGAAAGAAAGAGATGATGGATGTGATGTTCCTTTGGGAGGTGCTTCAAAAAGGATTGTCCAAAATGGGGTAGAAGGCAGAGGTTGAGTGGTTGATCAAGATTAGGGTAGCCCTCACTGGGATAATGACTATGCTTAAGCAATCACTTTAATTCCTTAAGGCATCCTTGTCCAACGAGGTTACAAAATTGAAACATTTGGCATCATTCATAACACCCCAATTTCCTCCTAATTTGAGGGGTTCCTCTAGGAGTTTTTTCCCTTCAAATGTAAGAAATGTTGGCACGGAGGAAGACTTAGATTGGAATCTCCTTCTCTATGGAGCTCAGCAAGAAGTCAGGGTCTACCTCTAGGTCATAGCCTAGTACCCTATGAAGTGTGATTGGGCCAGTTTTAGGTCATAGTCCAGGACCCAAGAAGAATTTGAAAATTGAATTGGGATCAGTTGAAGGTCATAGTCCACAACCATCTTGGGGTGAATCCAGCATTGTCATATAATGTCTTACACATCATGGAGGAACTCCCCTTTTTCACCTAAATTTAGAGGAAATGGCTCTCTTTAGGAAGGTTTTGTTTTCGTTTTGAGTGATTTTTAGTATTAAAAGCCCGAATTTTGAACAATGCTCTCTCTATCAGTTAAATTATTAAAGATGATGCTTTTTGGAAAGGTGATTGGATTTTAGAATATTAGTCTTTCAAAAAAGATTGATTTTGAGACTGATAATTGTTGAAAAAGATTGTTTGAGATTGAAATTGTTAATCTTTGAAAAGATTATTTTGATTTTGAGACTATTAGTCTTTATAAAATTTCATTTGAGTTTTGTTAATCTTTGAAAAAGATTATTTGAGTTTGTGATTGTTAATTTTTAAAAAGCATTGTTTAAGTTTGGGATCGTGAAATTGTTTTAATTTGAGATTGTGAATCTTTGAAAAGGAATGTTTGAATATTCACTTGATAAAGGTTAGCAAAAATCTCAATATTTTTTTAGCAGCGAAGAAAAGACATATATGTAGGAAGCAAACAACCATTCCCTTTTAGCCCATGGGTTTAGATTCATGTTATGTCCTTACTCAAGAGTGACCTATATAGGAGGGTTTGGTCCTTATTTTCACTATGGATGGATGGCACTCATCGAAAGGTATCCCAGGTTCAGTAGATAAAGTACTTCACCTTGTACACATTGTGACTATGACAAGCATAATTAGTAACGAGTGCTAGGGAAGTGGGATGTTTTTTAGGCCTTTGGACCTCCAGCTTAACACTGAAACATGTACCATTATTATTATCTTGTATTATTTCCAGGAATCCAACATGAGGTTGGCACCCATTCAATGACACATGGGTATGTATAAGTGCAAAGTGCTTGTGATGGTGTTAATATCATCAGGAGAAAACCCATAATTGATAATTAGAGACAAGTAAATAAAAACTATTAGCATCATGTCTTCAAGAAAGATTAAAATTTATTTACAACCCACACCAATAGTTATTCCTTTTATTTATTAAATAGAAAAATGAGGGAAGAAAAATTTAGACCCTATATGGGAAATGCTGAAAAAATCAAGAAAAATAAAAGAAAATAGAGAGTGAACAGGGATGAAATATTACCTAAATTCGTGAGACCAAGGTTGGTAGATCAGGTTGATGTGCCACCATGCTCCCCAAAAAAGAGGTAAACAAAGGGAAAAAAAGGAAAAAAGTAGAAACGAAAAACCAACAATTCCAAAGATGCTCAATATTTGAAAAAAGACTAGCAGTTTGATTCATACCCTCTTCCCATTACTCCCTAAAGAGTCTCCAGTATGTCAAAATCTTCCCAAGAAAGAGGGAAAAAGAGATATTCGATGAATAAAACTCTACCCTTTTTGGTAGGAAATGTCACATAAGAAGTGAGTTTGGATTTCCCACCACATGTTGTGCAAAAAATGCGTACAAACGATAAGTCTTTGAACCCATGGTGTCAAACTGAGCAATTACCTATGTTGGGTAAAAATAGGAAATTAAGAAAAGTAAAATTAGAGATCAGATCCAGTGATCTAGTTAGGAGAGGGGATGGATTAGCAATCCCATTTTACCAGGTAAACTACAAAAAATTGAGCAATTCATGATGGTTAAAATTAAAGAAAAGAACATAAAAAAGCAATTTTTATTGGTAAGAGGACTTTCAAGGCTGGAGATGACCATGTCTTTCCCTTCATCACCTTAACAGTCATAATTTTTAGGTGTATTATGATCCTAATAACCTCAGGAACTCCCACAATGGAGATTCCTCATTGGTGATTAGGACCAATGTGTAGGAGTTTAGAGGCTGACTAGAAGGTGTATGGTAAGAGAAACTAGATCTGAGTTTTCAGATGCAAACAAGAGTGACAGTTATAGTAGAAACAAGGAAAGCAATAATTAATGGATCAGATGTCACAATAGATTAGGTCATGTGTAGCGGTTAGACCAGTTAAAAGACTGACTAGTAGTTAGGTGCAACAACTAGGGTAGTTTACCGCTCTACATATCTAAAAGAGTAGGAGGTGTGAAAGGAATGATCCTATGATCATAAGAAATATGAAAAATAAAGAGAGAGATAGTTGTTTCTCAGTCTTTAGGAGAGATGAGAGGGGTTTTTAATACATTGGGTATGGGGGTCTATTTATAGGTGGATATTGGGGTTCAAGATTTTGAGCATAATCTTCTAGATGAGGCGGAGGATCACCTTGATGTGCCACACAAAGGGGCATGCAAATCAAGGAGATCAGCCACTTGACATGCAGCGGATGGTTGTGACCCACCAAGTGTCCCTGGGTGAAAAAGATAGTTTCTCGTTTTCCTTGTAATTTTAAGAATATTTTGGGAAAAAATTAAAGAAAACTTGCACAGAAAGAAAAAGAGGGATTATAACTTAGATTTTCCTAGAAAAAGTAGTTGAAAAAGGGAATATTTTATTTTAGACAATTGAACTGGGCCATATGTAAAAAATAGCTTATTTAAAGTAAAATTGAAGGATAATTGCACTTTTGGTATGAAAGAAGGTTTCTTTGCATGAAGCCCCGAACTCGGTGAAAGTGGTAAAAAGGGGATGTATAAATGGGCAAAAAATGTGGAAAAAGGTGGAAAAAGGCATATGTAGAAAATGGGTGGGAAGTAGAATTGACTTCATCATTATCCAATAAAATTTGCATTAAATTGTGGATTCTTGTTCTAGGGAACATGTAGGTCTAGTTTTTGTCTAGATTCATGTTACAGATCTTACCCCCATTCCCTACAAAAGCATATTGAAAATGCCAATTCTGACCACTCTAATGATTATGGGCCATTGTCACTTTTATTCATCTTCTTTGGTAGATAGTTAAGAACCCCCAACTGCCTCATCCAGCCGATTGGCCCTCATTTTGTTTAATCCATTATTGTAGATGTAATCTTTAACTCTCTATATCAAGTCACTATAGAAAAAATCATAATGTTTCTAATTTGTTTCTACTATATGATTTTGAGATAACATTAGTTCTATTTAGTTCAAATACTAGTATTCACTCATTTGAATCTAGGTACACTCATACTTAAATATTGAACCAGGAGTAAGATTACACTTGAGTGGTATTTCTCATTGTGTTTTCCAATTACAATTGAATATAATTTACAATATATCATTGTTATATCATGTAATGGAGCATGATTGATATTCTAATATACCATTATCAATGATGTAATGATCATGATACTATTTCCAATATATTGTATATGATACGTTGATTCATCCAATTTGGGCTCCAATTGACTTCATCTTTCTTTGCACCATCTTCAAACTTAGGATGATGATATGCTTCATTTTTATTTAGTATGATTCTATACTATTACATGTTGTGGTTTAATATTGTAGGATACATTGAGTAATAATTCTTCAAGGTGTTTTTTAATATGAATTCTAGTATTGTATTATTTTCTTCACCCACCATTAGAAAGAATGTATAATTGGTTGTTCATGATGAAACAATTGATTCTTTTTAGTGGTTTTCTTGGAGGTGCATGATGTAACAATTAATTTCTTTGAGTGGTTGTTAAAAACATTCTTGAGGTGAATATCCAATAAGGAACCATGGACCACATTCACTAGATAGATTCTACCCTGCATGCAGCAAATAAGAATGTTATTCCAAGTACATTTGATGCATTATTCACTTGTAATATGGTGTGAAATTCTCACAGCAAAGTTTTGATGCATTCAATGAAGATGTCAATATTTCTTATTAGTGTAAATGTAAATGTAGCATAGTTTGCAACTAATTGATGTATGTAGCACAATATGAGATCAAACAAACAATGAAACAAGTTTCACAATATTAACTATAGTACTACCATATTCATACATTGACGGGAAATGTATCCTTATTGTTTGGGGGAAGAATAGGCAACAATACTGAAAGTTTTTTCTCTACAATTTCTTTCTGGATGGTGTTTTCATCTAATAGAAAAAGTTGTTCTGCCAATTCTACATGAATTTTGGTGAGAATTGATGTTTTTGTCCATTGAATAAAGAATTGTTGTGGGATGTGTCGTATGTAATGTTGCATCATCAATATTATGAATAAATCACATCACTGATGGAATTTTCCATTTCCATTCATCCAAATTGAGGTCTCCTTGTCAACCTAAAACAATTTTTGTAGTGCTAACAATATTTTCACTTAGAATTTTTTTGGAATCATCAAAATTTTCTAATAGTTAGGTTGTTAAGGAAAAGGTAATTTTCAAATCAAAAATCAAGGTATATAGATAGAAGTGTGATGTGTGTCATTACGCACCAATCAATAAGAAAATTCCTAGAATTCAAACTTCTAACCAAGTTTTCAACTCGTTGCGAACACCAAGTCAACTTAGTATAGATAGGTACCGATCCAAGGGATGATGGGAAAGATGGTTGAAGTTAGAAAACCAATTGCAAGAACAAGAAAGGGAATTCTAACTGTTCAGAGAGTTTGACTAATGTTAAGTATAGAACAAAAGTGTAGGAATAAAATAGTTAAGATAAAATGATAAAAGGAACTAGGGGTCTAGGGAATCACCACAAATAGCCATGCTTTTACTCAAAAAATAAATTCCTAATCTCAATAATAAAATTAGGACCATGTGGATTGTGTCCTTAAGGAGCACAATCACACAAGGTCGGACTTCCCGCAAACATGTTGATCCCTCCATTTGTGGATCCTCATCCAACCGTCCAACATGTTTACCTTCCGAGATCTCATCCATAGACATGTGATTCCTATCCAATGTTCAAACCCAATGATCAGATGGTCACATAAACATTGGATCTAACAACCAAATCAATCAGGTAGAGTAGACCATAATCTGAATTAGGTGATCACATCAAAAGATCATGAGTTCATTTGTGCATGAGCCTAAGATCTCAACACCCTCACAAGAATATAACCATTATACCATAAAACAAGTATGAGATCAAAAGATAAAAAGATAACAATTGCAATTAAGGGATTATGGACTCATTTTTGTGGGGATCCATGATCATATCACCCCACAAGAATACATAAGTTCATCCAATGATCAAAGTAGAAATGGAAGGAAATCATTTTTTTTATTGAAACAAGGAGTCGATTACATTGAATAGAAATAGGCAATGAGGCTATCCATCATACCCTAGAAGGGAACTACTCAGACATAATTTAAAGAACATAAGCAAAAATTGATAAAAAAAGGATCCCCTTTTCTTGTGGAGTCCCCCTCCTTTTCTAAGGGAAGGAGGAGGAGGGAACACTGAAGAGGGGGAAAAAAGAGTGGTTGGTGACTACTGAAGAATACAATCGTGGGCTAGGAACTAATCAGTTCAGAGCCTGAACAGATCCGTTCATGCCTAAAGAGGCACGGGCCCAGGGAATCATCTAAAACTCTAACAGCGGGGATGGTGGTGTCATTTGACCATGACTTGGTCACCAAGCAATTTGAGTCGGTCGTTTAGTGCATGAAATGCCTAGTTTGGCTTTTGAGACAACCAATTTGCTGAATGAACTGTTCGGTTAGAAATTGACTTGGAAGGTTGAGTTTGTGGATCAACACTGTGAAACAAACGATTGAGTTTTAAAATGCGGTGCCTTGGGTGAGAGAAACGGTCATCTCGTGGAATGATATGATTGGTTGGAGTTATAGAAAGGAATTTTCTTGTGTTACCGAGTCGACTTGTGATGCCCTATCATGCTAAATGAAATTACTCAAAAACCCAAAACATAATTACACATAGCCAGAAGAGAGGGATAACTAAAAACAAATATACATCATAAGCATGTCCAGGAACATTTACATTAGGGTCCATAAACCTGCACAAGAGCACATACCATATCAAGTGCTTACATATCCGTCATGTGGTCTCATCCACAACCTGTATACAAAAGATATAGTTCCACATATCCATGCCATATACAAACAATGACATACTGCCAAAACTCGAGTCGATATACATATCATCTAGAAAACATCCCCTTCCCAAACTTGAGAATATAGGGATGGATCTAGGACATACTACTAACCAACCTCCCGCTCCTACTTCTCTTCAGGTTGCTCTTCCTCAACACCACGATCACATCTGTCCTAGGTCAGTATGAGTCCTGCATTGACATATAAGTCAAGCAGCAAAACAGCCTAGCCCGCTCTTGGTATAAAGGTAACAACACTAGTAACCAAGGTATAAAAACCCTAACATATGAGGTACAACCACAGATGTCCTCAAGAACATCACATATATAAGTATCTTATATATGACCACAACCATTCTCCTCTCAAGGTATGACCCTAATCACTCTCAAAAACATGCATATACTCTACAATATACGACTCTGAGCTTACATTAGAGGAATACTCATTTCACAATCAACAAGTCATGACACTAGAATGGATCTACATCACATGGCACTACATATTAGGGTTTCACTTGATTACTTAATGTCAATTGGGTGAATTAAGGTTGCATCAAAAAAATTACATACAAACCCTAAAAGAGTTCTACAAATGACATGGTATGTTGCAACTTCAGAAGATATAAAACGTATGAGATACATTCCTTACTACATCATCACAGAATGCCAATCCTTGTCACATAGTGAAGAGGGTTACACCTCCATTAGGGCTTAAAACATGCCCAAGGGTCATTAAGACTATCACATCATTCCCTACAAGAACATCATTATCTTCACGTACCTTATGAAAAGGCTGAAAAACCATCACTATGTTTGTGATACACAGATTTAGCATAACATCACATTAAAGAGTTATGATGTTCATATGGCAACATATTAGGGTTACCACAACATGAAAGAGTATTCTTTCATCAAACAAATCCCACAACGAAGCTAAGTATGATTAACCATCATCACCTATTAGTATTAGGGTTAGATTCAATAAGATAAGTTGAGTTAATGTTACAAATCAAACATTCAATTAACCATTGAATTATGTATAAACAAGACCATCAGAGTCCATGCAAACCACACTCTTCACTCATACTCACAAGGTTAGAAAACTCGTCGACCATAGAGTAAAAAAACCTAGCGACCGAAGAGTTAAAAAACATAGTGACCATACAGTGAGAAACCTTATAGACCATAGAATCAGAAACCCTAGCAACCATTGAGTTAAAAAACATAGCAACCATGGAGTCAAAAACCTCATTGACCATTGCGTCTGAAACCCCATCGACCATAGAGTTAGAAACCTCATTGGACATAGAGTCAGAAACCTCATCGACCATAGAGTCGGAAACCCTAGCGACCATAGAGTCAGAAAACATAGTGACCATGGGAGTCAGAAAGCATAGCGACCATGGAGTCAGAAACCTCATCAACTATAGGGTCACACACATATGCTAGTTCTAAGATTTCTACCTTCAAGGAAGAAACATACACCAGGTTTAGAGGTACATCCAAAAGGATTATCTACTCAAGATCTACCATCTAAGCTCAACCCTAGGCAAGGATAGCATCTTTCTACTTGGAACAACATTTTTAGAGCAAGATCATGTACAAGCAAGATAAGAGTAAGCAATAAACATGGAGAAAATTAAATAACTGACCTCTAAGATGAAGGTGAAGCTCCAAACACCAAGGTAGCTCAAGGAAAGAAGGAGGAAACTCTATTTTGAGCATTCCACTTGGCCAAGCTAGCTCCTTCTCCAAAGAGGAAACAAACCTTAGGTCAAGGAAGCAAGAAAGAAGTTGTCTTCAACCTCTAGCTCAAGCTCCGCCATGGATCCGACTAAGAAGAAGAGAGAGGGGGTAGGATAGAAAGAGAAATGAAGGAAAGGAGGAAGAAATTACTTTCTTAGATCAAGATCAATCTAAGGAAGCTCCTCTAGCAAGCAAGATCAACCAAGCTTCTTTTACCTTGACTCCTTCTTCTCCACCAAGCAAGGGGGACAAGATCCAAGCAACAAGGAATAAGAGGGAGAGATATAGGTGTGTAAAGAAATCGTTTGCATGCAAGGAGTGAGGTATATAAGGTTTAGCATGAGAGAGAGAAAGGAAGGGAGAGGTGTCTAGCCTTTTCTTCCATGTGTCCAAGGTCAAAACATCTCGTCCATGAAACCAAGCTGGCCACGTAGTTTCGAGATCCAATTAACCACATTAAATCTTGGAAACCAAGATGAGTCAAAAAACCAATCAACTACATAGAATCTTGGTGACCAAGATGTGTCATAAACCAATCGACCACATAAAATCTTAGAGACCAAGTTGAGTCATAAAATCCCATCGACCACATAGAATCTTGGCGACCAAGATGAGTCAAAAAACCAATCGACCGCATATAATCTTGGTGAATAAGATGAGTCAGAAATCCCATTGACCACATAGAATCTAGGTGACCAAGATGAGTCAGAAAATCAATCGACCACATAGAATATTGGCTACCAAGATGAGTTTGAAAACTAATCGTCCACATAGAATATTGGTGACCAAGATGAGTCAGAAAACCAATCAACCACATAGAATTTTAGAAACCAAGATGAATCAGAAAACCAATCTACCATCAACACTAGGTGGCCCATCGTGTCCCAACTTCCATGGGTCAACCATCGAGCTAGGGCATCTATAAGAGCAAACCCTAGTTTCAACACAAGGCTAGAAGTCACCACTTAAACCAAGGTGCCCCAAGGTAAAACTACATCAAACATGATATGAATTCCTAGGAAGCACAACATACATGTGAGAAATTATAAGCAAAACCCTATATATGGGTAAATTGCACAAAAGCCCAAAACAAACATTTATAGAAAACTTCCTCAAACGATGTCTAAACTGGACCACACTTGAAACTTAGGTTTTTTCACATGATATCCAACCTCCACTTAGGGTTTGATTAAGGTTTAAGCAAGGCTAGGGGTCTTATACGACTTGTTGGGAATATGAAACAATCAATTGGGAGGCTAGCATTGGAATATGAAGCCTCTAATTCTTGGGTCTTTTGGGTCCTTCAAGTAATGTGAATATTCTCCTACAAAGCCCATGAAAATCAAGTAAAAACTCCAATTAAAGAAAGAAGAGATTAAATAAGATAATTTATGCTAAAACTATCAAATAGACAACAATTTATTATCAATTAAAGATAAAAAAATGTATAAATAAAGGTGATGAGTTTGTACTCATCAAAATGCCCTGAGCTTAAAGCTTTTCTTGTCCTCAAGCAACATTGAATTTAAAACACTGTCACATAATACTTTTGGCATGTCATACTCATTCGTGTAATACCATTTAAGTCCTTCCAACCTTTTATTGTCAAGTAACCTTAACTTCCTAGATTCATGTAAAAACAATTTTCAAGCCTTCTACTTCAAGATTATTTCACAACTTGGTTTCATTTCAAAACATGCAATAAAATAGTTTTGATATTTCCTTTGCATTTGGTACTATCACATATTTTTACGAGTCATTGCACAAGAATAGGGCTCAAAGATTTGATGGGGTCATGTAAATTCCCCTAGGCATAAAGTGGAGTGAACGAGGTATGGAAGGAAGCGACCTCTCCTCTATTTAACTTGAGGCCTTTTATTTCTTTGTGTGCAGTTGCATCAACTACATGTTTTGGTATGCTCTTTTTGGCATATTTTCTTGATGGTACACCCCTATTAAATTTACAAGGGGTATGGAAGAAGTGAAAGAGGAAGGAAAAGGGGGTGTACCACCCCAAACTTAGAGTTTGGCATATTGGATTTTTCTTTTTCTTTGTGGATGGAAAGATAAGAATGTGATGAAAGAAGTGTAGAAAAAAGATTGTTCTTTGTGCAACTCATTTTTGTGAATTTAACCGCATTGGGAGTATCATACATTGGATCAATTAATTTCTGAGTTATGAAAAATTAGTAAAATTATCAAATCAATCTATAACTCTAGCTAAGGGAACATTGTTTTTTAATCCTATTAGTCCTCTATGACTTTCCATCTTTTCCAAAGAATGCTGTTAATTCAGATCATAGGTGACATGATAATTTATATTAATGGCAGGTTTATAAATTATGTTACAATATATGTTGCACCATTCAGGGGGGTATATTGATAATCATGCATATCATCATGTCCAATTAGATAAAGTCTTGGTTGACTACATAAGGGCCAACACTAAACAATTTTTTTTGAAAATTTAAAGGCTAAACTACATAACATAATGGAAATTGCAAGAATTTTAAGATAGAGTGGGTGGAATGACTACATACCACCCTCCTCTACCCCAAACTTAAAAGTTTTCTCATCCCAAGCATAACTTAAATCTAAAGTGGAGGGAAGAAATTCACTTGGTCGCCTCCTGGAAAGTGCCCTATTTAATTGTAAAGGCTCAACGATAGTGGTATCTCCCAAGGGGGAGCAATAAGATTTGGAGTGCTATATGGACTTGACTACTTCCCTTGCAGCCACTCCATCATCTTTGCTTGAGCTCCTTAGGATATGTCCTAGATGACTTAACACACATCTATGCACCAAGGATAATAATTTGGATCAGAAGAGATAGGTTCCCATGGTTCGATATGTGATAAGGAATAGTTATGGGGTATCTCATTTGCATAAAGATAATTATTAGAAGTTGTAGAGTTTTGATGGAAGTGTGGATACCTGGTCATCCCACCATACTGGTCACTAGTGTCAATGGGGAGTGAATATAAGAGATGATAAATGGAGACTTCATCATTGACTTTTAGCAATTCTTCTTGAGTTGCAATTGGCATTGGTAACTCATAAGGGACCTGGTCGATATCATAGCATGGTGATTCGATAGGGGAGGAGGGAAGAAAAATTGGGGTAGATTGAGGTGTGCATGAGGGAAGGGGAGAAGTTTTGGAAGGGGTAGCTCTCAAGAAATGATATTGGATGTTAAAAATTTGGGGATGGGGAGGAATGGGATCTCCATCATCATGGGGATGTGGTTTATCTCTGATCAGCTTTTCATCTTGGTTGTCCTCTATAGAGATTTTATATTCGGTCATTGGTGGGGTCTCAAAGTTAAGGAAGCATTGTTGCATTTGATTGAAGTGGTCTATGCAGTCGAGGAAGTAGACTTCTTCTTCCTTAGTGTACTTCATGCAACCACCAGAGGCTTGGAAGTTGATAAATTTTGTTCCCACTCATAGGGTAAAAAGTCCTACCTCAACATCGATCAGTGCCCTGGCAGTGGTAAGGAAAGGCCTACCAAAGATAAGCGGGTAGTGACAATCTTCCTTTATATCCAACACCACAAAGTTGCATGGGATGTAGAATTTTCCCAATTTAACTGAAACATCATCAATAATGCCAAGTTGCTGGGTAATGGAAGTGTCTGCCAGTTGAATGCTCATATGGGTAGGTTGTGCATCAAAGAGATCGAGTCTCCTACACATGATCAAGGGAATGATGGATATGCTTGCTCTAAGATTGGGCAATCCTGATTGGCTGGTAGAATCACTGAGAGTGCATGTAATCCCAAAGGATTCTGGGTCTTTTCATTTATGTGACATCTTTCCTTGGATGATGTCTTATGTGGTTCTATCCATCTTGACTATTTCAAATTCTTTAGTAATGTGCTTACAGTTCGGAAGGGATTTGGAGAATATTTCCATTCGGGAATTTGTGTCATAGCGTCCAACAGAGGGATATTGATGCACAACTTCCCCATGGTTTTTATAAACTTGTTTAACCTAGAATCCAACTGGGTCTTTGATAGATGTCTAGGAAAGGGCATTCAGTTTGTAAATAGGCACGTCTTCTGGCAGAGAGGATGGTTCTAGTGCTTGTGGGACAACCACATCATCATCATCCCCTTGGTAAGAATTTAAGGGGAAATGATTAACTATTTCTAGAGTGGTAAGGCTGGATCTAGTAGTTACAACCTTGAATTGTTTGGGGTGCTTGGGATTTGGCTCAGGCGGCCTGGCGAGAGATCCTATAGGAGGATGTAGAGTTGTGCTCAACAAAGATAGTTGGGAGTCAATTGATTTGTCATGCTTGTTGGTTGTCGAACATTTCCTGCTGAGAGGCTATCATAGCCTAAAGACTTCTTTCTATGGCTGAGAACCTTTCATTATTAGGAGGCGTGGGAGTTTGATAGGGATTCAAGAATTTTTGCTCACTGTAGTTGCCCTAATTTCTATGTTGAAGGATGGGGTGGGCTCTAGCCTGGTATTGATTGCATGATTGATTAGGGAGGTTGTACATAATATTCACATCATCAAATTGTTGCTAAGGTGGTCCTTTTTCATAAGTATTAAAAGAAGACTCTAGCCTGTCTTGTCTCGAAATGGTCATTTTGAGACTCTCTGACTTCAGCCTTTGCTACCTTGATGACTCATCCTTGGTTAGATTTTTCTTGGGGTTTGACACTTATCTAGACATCCGCCCAATCACTTTCGATATTTTGGAACATAAAGTCCCCCCCCCAAAGGATGTGTCTAGGAATTTGTTGGCATCATTATACATGCCTCGATAGAAAATCTCAATCAATTGATCCTTAGGTATATTATGTTGTGGGAAAAGATGGAGGAGTTTCTTGAATTGCTCCCATATTCTCTTGAGGTCTCACCAGAAATGTGAATCCAGTGATTTGTCCCATGATGGCATAGGTTAGAGATGGGGGATAGTATTTTTCAAGAAAAATTACCTAGAGAGCTTCCCATGTGGTGCTGGGGTTTCCTTCTAAAGAATTATATCAACTTGTGGCTTGGTAGGTAACAAAATATTTGAACAATCAAAGCCTCAAAGTGTCATCAGTAATGCATGGTAATTTATGCAAGGAGCATAAGTCAAGGAATCGTCAAAGGTGGTCTTGAATGTTTTCTCCAATTCTTCTCGCAAATGGGTTGCCTTGGAGAAGATTGATCCATTGCATACAGATCTCAGACTGCAGAGTAGTAATTTTAGGAGGAACAACAAGATGTCGATCAATGCTCCTAGGACTGAAAACTACATAAGTTGTTTCTGTTGCTCAGCTTCTCATTCAATGACGACTTGTGCTTCTATAGTTGTTCATTGTGCGGTTAGAGCCTACTCTATCTGCCTTTGGATCTCTTCTTCTTGATCCATCTTCAATTGATGGGATCGATTTAGATGGTGGAAGGTATTGTCAATCTTAGGATTGTAGGGGAATGTGTGTTGGCAATGCCTTGGGGGTGTTTCATTCACTATTGATTCTTGAGGGGAAGAGTCAGAAGAATAAGAGGAAAAACTATTTCAAGGAAAAAATTACAAAAATAACTAAGGAAAGCAGGTTTTCCAGAATGGAAACTTGGTAGAAGGAGGAGGTACACTACCAAAATGGGTCACAGTAGGCAAAAAAGTTACAAAAACTAAGAAAAGAAATTATGGAGCAAGACTAAAATTTATGGAAGGAAACTAAAGAGATTATAATAGAACTAAAAATTATATAACAACTAAAGTTAGAAAATAAAATGAACTAGAGGGAAGGGACAAAATTATAGAACAAGCTAAAAATATAAAGAAGCTAAGAAATTGTGAAACAAGATTAAAACTATGGAACAAATAAAAATTATAAAACTAAACTAAAATTATGAAAAGAAGAATCCTAACTACAAAAGGGATCAATTTTGAAAAACAACATGTGTCATCCCTGACAACAACACCAAATTGATGTGTGGTGTTGCACATCTATCACTAAAAAAAGTCCTAAAGTTTAACCTTCTAACCAGATTGTCAACTCGTTGCAAACAACAAATCAACTTACTATAGATAGCTATCGATCCAAGGGATGGTGGAGAAAATGGTTGAAGTTCAAAAACCAATTGCAAGAACAAGAAAGGAAATTCTAATTGTTGAGAGTTTGATTAATGCTAAGAACATAATAAAAGTGTAGGAATATAATAGTCAAGATCAAATGATAAAAGGAACTAGGGGTCCAACAAATCACCACCAATAGCCATGTCTTTACTCAAAGAATCAACTTATAATCTCAATAATCAATTTAGTACCATGTGGATTGTGTCATTACAGAGCACAATCACACAAGGGCCAGACTTCCTACAAACCTATTGATCTCGGTGTTTGTGAATCCTAATCCAACCGTCCAACATGTTTACCATCTAAGATCCCGTCCAAAGACATGTGATTCCTATCCGAAGTTAGAACCCATGGATCAGGTGATTGCGTCACCATGGGATATAACAACCAAGTCAAGCGGGTAGAATATATCATAATATAAATTAGGTGTTCGTGCGAAAAGATCATGAGTTCATCCATGCAAGAACATGAGATCTTGGCTCCTTCATAATAATATAATCATTCCACTAGAATAACAAGTACGAGATCAAAAGATAAAAAGATAATAATCACAATTAAAGGATTATGGGTTCATTTTTGTTAGGATCTACAATCATATCACCCCATAAGAATATATCAATTCATTCAATGATCAAAGAAGAAATGGAATGAAATCATTCTTTTATTGAAACAAGGTGTCGATTACATCGAATGGAAATAGGCTATGGGCCTATCTGCATGCCCCAAAGGGAAACTACTCAGACATAATGTAAAGAACAGAAGCAAAAACTAGATAACAAAGGATGCCATTTTCTTGTGAAGTCCTCCTCCTTCTGTAAGGGAAGGAGGGATTGGAAACTCTGAAGAGGGGAAGAAAAAGAGTGTATGACGACTACTGAAGAGTACAGATCTCGCACTGTGAATCGATCAGTTCACATCATGATACACTCAATTTAGATTTAGAGAGGTGTGGGCCTAGGGAAGCGGTCAAAACCCTAGCATCAAGGGTGGCAATGTCATTTGACCAAAACTTGGTCACCAAGAAATCTAAGCTGGACATTTGGCACATGAAGCATCTACTTCAACTTTTTAGCCGACCAGTTCACTGAATGGACTGATCGATTCTGACAATTACTTGGAAGGTTGAGTTTGTGGATAAACACTATGAAATGGTCGATTAAGTTCTGGAATTTAGTGCCTTGGGTGAGTGAAACGATCAACTCATGGAATGGGAAGATTGGTTGGAGTTTTGAGGAAGGCATTTTCTTGTGTTATTTAGTCGACCGGTTAGAAAGATGAAGTAGTCGACTGGGAGGCTATAATTGGAATGTGAAGACCTATAGTAATGTGAAAGTTCTCCTATAAACCCCATGAAAATCAAGTAAAAACTCCATTTTAATCCAGAAGAGATAAATGAAGACAATTTATGATAAAACTATCAAATATACAACAATTTATTGTCAATAAATGATAAATAAATGTAAATAAATGTGAAGACAATTTATGCTAAAACTATCAAATATACAACAATTTATTGTCAATAAATGATAAATAAATGTAAATAAATGTGATGAGTTTGCGCTCATCAAAGTGACATACTTTGATGACTTGGAAGAAATACTACATGTATTTGATTTACAATTGAATTCTGATATACTTGTATATACGTAGAAAAACCAACTAAATTGACCTACAACATCACATTTGGAATGGTCAAAATCCTTGTTTTCTTTAAAATAATGCAAATTATTAATAACCTCCATAAATATCTATTTCTCTTGATGGTTACATTACTTTGAAGTTTTATTTGTCATGCCCATGTTGGTTTTTAAAATAGGGAGTTAACCATGTTGACAAAGAAATAAGATTCATGAATAGGAAGACTGTGACATCCCCAGATTTTTTAAAACTTAATCTAATATGCAACGTCTAAATTGAAACCTCACCTCAGTGAGAATCCCACTTTAAACACCACACACTAGGCTACGAAGAATAAAATTAGAGGAAGTCAGAAGAAAACAACAGTAGCACATACACATTAACAAGAACAAAAGCATACAACATATGTTCACCATTCAACATATAATTATAAAATGAATTGTTACAACATTTGATATTGCATTTTGAACAATGAATTTTTACATATGTATGTACTACCATCTACAATAGGATCTTAAGACAACATGTCCACATGTACACTGCTTGCCACAGAACTCTCAACTATCTTGATTCTTCAAGAGCACATGTCCACAACCTAAACAAAAGATTACATGTGGTACACGTTAGCACAATATTCAAGAATATTGTAATGAGTATGCCTATGTGTCTTTTATATACCTCTCATTACTAAGACTTGGCAATAAGATAAAACTAATTCTTGGCAGGTATAAAGAAATATAACAAAAGCCATATATGTACACAAAAATGTTCATTAACAAAAGAGAACACATATTTTAGGCACATTTTCCGTTATATGTAAAGTTGATCAACCACATGCACTATTCTGCCAAAGAAATTTAGTGCTCACATGTACTATTCTACCAAAGAGATTTTTTACTTTCATAAATGCACTACTCGGCCAAAGAGATTTATTGCTAAAATGTACTATTCTTCAAAAGAGATTTAGGACTATCATCAATGCACTATTTTACCAAAGAGATTTAGTGCTATCATATAATGGATCAGATATCTTATGTTTCATGTGTTAATAGCCATATAAATATGGAAAATCAAGAAAGATATCATACAAGGAAAATCATTTCATCTGATACCATATTCTAAGTATTTGTACACACATAATACAACCATAGTAGGCAAAGTAAGAGGTAAGGGTGTACCTTGATCAAGATATTATAAAACCACATATTCCTCATGTCAACTCTAACCTTTGTCAAACTCTGATCAAGACAAGATCATATGTACCATAATCATATTCCTGTCATCATCCCTAGTTGTTTCATTTAGGGTTTTACTTATCTCATGTGTTGGTATCATTATTACTTGTCTTGTTAGCTTAGTATTCTGTTTCTGGTCATGGATTCCAATTTAAGATATATTATCTTATTATTCGATTGCATATACTTATGTTCCCAAATTAAACCTAGGTTATATTTATTATTCATATTAGGGTTACATAACAAGTATTAAGGATCATCTTCATATAACATGAATTCTATGCATGTGACATATATCAAAGTTCCACATTAGCTTCCAGTTACCGATATTGGGGCATTCTGTAAATTCCATCATTTATTGTTCATAAATGTATTTTCTACATTTTATATAGGGTTATTAGCCCTATATAGACATTATAAGAAGATTACATGATTACATGTCATAACATGATCATATCTGACATCATATAGATCATATGTCATATTTTAGAATTACTGATGCATTCTCATAATTGTAGGTCATTATTTGATAATTATAACTCATGAAATGAGTATATAGCATCTTACATGAAATCACTGACATATAAGATTCAAAAGATTAATATCATGATACCATGCTGTTCTACTTATTTTTTTGAACATTTTGATACCTTATTTTTATTTTTTGACATTCACGCTAATTTCTACAAATTATCTAATATCTGTAGATTTCCGAGGGATTTTACCTTTTATGGACAGTAAGATATCACCGCGTGGCCACCAAGTGTCATGGCTCACTGCTTGAGCTGGCGATCTGGGTGAGTGAACCCGGTCTATTTTTTGTTTGCATCATTGTGTTGGGGAGACCCGACGTGTCGTCCATGAGACCTATCCTCCTGTGTCACTAGTCCTGCGGGACTCTTCTCTCACCGCCAGCAACATCACCGCTGTTGGGCTCTACTCCAGTAAGCAAGCATAATGCATCAGTCATCCTCATCTGCTACTTATGAAGCCATAGGCTATTCTGTGTGTGCTCCATGCCAACAACCACTAGGTCACTTCGTTGCAGACCCTCCTCACAGATTGAGGAGATCGTCATTGTAGGCTGCAACTGTGGCAGAGCAAAGGGGTGTTATACCCCTAAGAACTAGTTGTCTCAATCTCACTTCTAGTGGATTACTAGAACACAACCTTCCCCTGATGAGGAATCAACCATTTTTAGGCTTCATGGGTCACCACTGAGACTCTGAAGCTCTTCCCCCTCCTTCAATATCTCCACCGCTTGTCGTGGTGAGGACCAGAGACCAATAGAATTGGTTCTCTTATTTCTCTCCCTAGCATTCAGGGTCTCAGGGCCAGTCACAATGTGCTTCTCTCTTGTCCTACTATGATGTAGGCATCATTTGAAACTGGGGATAGGAATTGTCCCTTCACTTCTCTTTGTTCCTTCCTCTCGTTCTCTCCTACAAGTGCGGGTAGGAAGGTAGAAACTATGGGGATCTAGTTCCTCGCCATTCTCTGCACCAAAATGTGTGAGGAGAGGCTCTGCATGTAGCCTACAATTAGATGAAGGAAACTATCCATTAGAGGCCATGTGATCACCCACGATTTCTCTCCCATTACATGGCAAACAACTACTTGCAGACTCTCCATGACTTCATAACTGACAAAAGTTGAATATGGTGTATCCACTATTGAGTCAGACCATCCAATGGTCAAGTAAAGGACTCCTCAAGGTGATCTATTGCTCATACAACTAGTTCCCATGTCTGCAAATATGTTATCTAAGGGCAAGGCAAGGCAATGGTCATGTCCCATGCCTGCTTCACTAGGAAGTGTGACATTTCTATCACACAAGATATAATAACTTTCTCCATATTAAAACCTAAATATATCACTTTAGAAACATTGAAAGATTATGTAACTTGAATGTATCTTCTTCATGATTCAGTCTACATTAAACTAAGGTTTGGTGTAAAATAAAGCAATGATTTTTTGTCATTCAATCACTTCATTCAAAGAGGCATGTATACTTAGTAACATTATAGGTAGATTCCATATAGTTTGACCTCCATACTTCACTGAAATTATTGAAACACATTTGTATGATCATTAACACTTCAGGGGTCAAAGTTAGTTGTAATTATGGACTAATCTTCTAAATCCATAATAAACTTCATAAGTACACAAAACAAAGTAAGATGGCCTCATCATCAACATACTTGTATATACACACTCAAAGTCATTATAGTCCTCAAGTAGTGAATCTAGATATTCAAAAGTGTATCCAGTAACACTAAAAGTTCACTCTATAACATCATACACATCCTAAAGGAAATTTCATCCTTGAAATTAAGATAAAATTCATTCCATCACAAAGACAATGATAAATGTGATATGTACCAAAAATCAGTGTAATGTATATTATGACTCAAACAACATCAACCTTGTTTCTTATAGTGTTGAAATTGTAATCCTAGATTTAAACAATAGTAAAAACAACCAAAGTAGTATTGAACCAATGTAGACACTTAGATTGTTAATGTGAATGATATTCTTTTTTACTTTCCCCATCGTGGTTACCACTTATGTTCTACTAATCTTGTGGGTGTAGGCTTCCGTATTGTGGTCAGTGAGCCACCAAGTTCCATGCAATGTTCAAATATGAATTTGTTTAGAAACAATGATGTCATTTCTATACATATGGTGCACGCTATAACATGATGAATAGTTATAACAAGACTAACCATTTAAATATCAACAAAAATATGAAAAATGATATTGGCTTGTAAAGTTTGCTACTGAAAGTGAATTCACCAAGCATCTTTTCTACAATGACCATCTTTTTGCCATTTTTGGTCAATAATTTTATGAATGGGGAATTGATGTGGGTGGTAGGCTTCAAAAACCTTTTTATGATCACTAATTGGAGCTCTATTATTACCTTTCTTTTCTTGCGTTCATCATTGGTCATCTTCTTTGCATCAGTTTCCTTTGATGCTCAATAATCTAGCTCATCATATGTCCAATATTCCTCTTGTAATCCTCTTGTAAGGGCTTCCCACATCACCCCCTTCCATGTCACACTAGATGGACCTTGCAAGAATTTTTCTTTATCCAAGTGTCCCCCTATCCTTGGACTCCTTCTTGATGGCCTCCTTCAACTTCTTGACCTTATCCTCCTCCTTTTCTTTCTTCTTCTTCAAATTCCTAGCCTTTCTCTTCTCTTACTCCTCCTTGTTGGCCTCATTATTCTCATCCTTTGGTTGGCATCATCTATACTTCCTTGACCTACTCTCCACTTACTTGGCCTCAACATCCTCCTCCTTGTTGGCCTCATCATCATCCTCCTTCTTATTCGGCTCATATTCCTCCCCCTTCTTATTGTATTCATCCTTTTGCTTCTTCTTGTTGACCTCATCATCCTCCTCCTTACTGAGTTCAACCTCCTCCTTCTTATTGGCCTCAACCTCTTTCTTCTTAAACTTGACCTTCTCCTACTTTTGGACCTCTTGCTCCTCCTTCTCCTCCTCAACTACTCATCCACCTCCCCCTTGTTGGACTCATCATTCTCCTCCATTTTGGCATGATACTCTCATTCTCATCCTACTCCTTTTAATTCTCGTCCTCAAACTCCTCCGAATACTCCTTCTTGGCCTCAGGATTGTCCTCCTCCCTTTTCATCATAAACTCATTCTAATCTAAATTAATCTCCTTATTATTCCTAACATTCTACAATAGTTGATAGGCAATCTACATGAAGCCATTAGAATAATTAGTGTATGCAACTTAAGGATAAATAGTATTAACAATCTACACTTACTATTCTACTCTAGCAAGAACATCAAGCAATGATTTCAAGAAATATAAAGTTGTAAACTATGACCAGAAGTTTTCATACAAGACTCTTTTTTATAGGAGGCCTTCTTGTGAGAGCTCTTCTTATGGGAGGTTGTTTTGTTATATGAGGTCTTATTATGAGAGGTCATATTTTCTTCCTTTTTCCACCTTAAGGGCTCCTTCAAAAATGAGCCATATTCCACACCCTCTATTAGTAGGTTAAGGTTGCTTCTCTTTTGTTTGCTGACATCTTTTCCCTATTTGTTTTCCACAACACTAATTTTCTTTCAACTAATGAGACATTTTACTCTACTCATGATTCATGGTTCACAACATTGCAAATATATTGTTGGGTTGGATTCATCTTCTGCCTGGTCATTTTCTAACACACATGTATCAGATAATGGGGGCATTTCACAACATAATTTGGAACCTCTTTGTTGCTCACTTACAAACTCCATTCCATCCATTAGGCATTTAAATCAGGAGTAACAAGAATACAAGTCCAGATACCACATGTTGGGTACAAAACCAACCTTCAAACACCTAAGACAAAGTCTATGTAGTGTACCTACATTGAAGACAATATTGTTATTAGAGAACAAAAACTGAGTTTGTAAGGAACCAATAGTCAGATTGAAATGAATCAATAATCAGACCTAAATGAATTGGAATTTAGTTAATGTCTTATATCGTACTAAAATTGATGTTGTGTTCTATTTTTCTTGGACCAATATTAATATTTAAATGAAACAATATGAAGTATACTCAAACCATGACTGAATATGAAGATTTAAAGAAATATTGAAAATTAAGATCTTACCAACTTTAGATGCATATATTCCATCAGTTTCCCTTTACACTAGTTGCTCTCGTAGTTGGTGATTCCATCAAGTAGGCAGTTGATAATATAGCAACTCAATTGTAGTTCCTGACATTGGATATGTTGTCTATGTATCTTTCATAGTTGAATGACATGGGATCATAGTTTGATGGTGCAAGAAGGATCCCAATCATGTGTATAATGTACAGACGGTGATGTGCATGATTTGTATCACCTTTTTTCAACTTTTTCCCTCACTTTCCAACCAATTTCTTCTTAAGTTGTCCTCTTATCATGCCAGCATTTATACTTTTATGTTAGCTTCACTCGCTCTATGGTTATAAATCAAGTTGGGGAATATCATCCAATCACTCTGGGTTTGATCCACATATGTACACATGGTCTAAAGTCTAAATTTGCTGCTATAATAATCCACACATTGTGTAATCCTATAGCACCATCTCCCCTAAAGAAAATTCATGACACAATGTGTGGAAAAGTTTATACACCTTGTCAATTTCAGCAACTTGTTTGGCAACGTTTCATCTACATGGCATGTTGATTCCCTACATGGCGTATCAACTGGCATGTAGAGAGTCAACTTCACCAAATGCAAGTAACACACATTGTAGACCACCCGACATATCGTGTAACTTGTTGATTTTACACATTGTAGGTTGTAACTCCTTGCTTCTATATATATATAGTTTCAATAATCTTGGGACAATTACCTTGGATCATTTACAATACGAGTCAACCACAAAAAGAGAAAGAAATTGTGAGAAGCAAAATAGGACGATTAGGAGTCTAGAGTCAGTTTCTCTAAGGAAGATCTCCACCATTATCCTCTTTCTCTATAGTAGCACTAGAATCCCTAGCCACTCCTTTCCATCTCGAGGTGAAGGTTCTTGGAGAGTATTCAGTCATCAAGGATTGAAAACTTGACTCTAGAAAGGGTTTCTAGCTCCATCCTCCTTCATCACCCCGATCTTGGAGTTTTTTTTCATACTCTTATGATGTTGAGCTTTATTTTCCACCTTTTGTATCTACTATCTTCATCCATGGACGAGTAGAAGCATCTTTCTTGGACATGGGGGGGTAACTCACATGTCTTGCCTTCTTGGACATCATAATTTGTACTTAATGTTACTTTAACCACTTTCCATGATGCATCCATGTTCATTTTATTATATGCTTTACTGGACATCTTATATGTAAGATTTTTGCTTCTTGTATATGATGAAAGGGTGTGCAATAAGTAATGAGAGTATCATAGCATCATTATTAAAACTGGATTTGGGATCTTATGAATGAAGTGTTTCAGTATACTATTTAGTGCGATTGTGCTATATAGGATAGAAATTGTTTTATGTCACCGAAAGGTGAAGAAGAACTTGAACTCTCCCACACTTATGCTTGATCTAGCTTGTTTGTAATTGTTACTGCTTCATGATATGATGTGGTATTGAAATTTTATTTCCAAGAGTTGCTAATTAAATTGAATCATCAATTTAAGTGATTTTTGTTTTAGTCTACTTTTTTCTTGATTATCAAGTTAATCTGAAGGAAAACCAATTTTCTTTTGATAACTCGACATAGATTGTTGAAAATAACAGATCTTGCGCCTAAAAATGGAGGTTCCTCTAGGAGATGACCTTGAATACTAAAAACATGTGTACTTGTAGGTGGATGGGGTGACAAGTGGAGACACAATTATAAATGTTAAACTCATTTGAAAATATGCGAACACTTGGGATATTTAATGTGCATCTACTAACCCTAGAAGGGAAATTGCGTTTTTTTCATGGTCAACAAAACACATTTGATTGTCTTCTACTCCTAATTTCTCAACCAAATCGATTATCCTGGTGTTGTCTTCTCTATTTTTGCACTCAGATCAATCTGGATCTTACCTGATAGAATCACATACACCCTAAAAGCATCAACTGACGTCATGTCCAACCATTTTCTGTTCATACATTTCCACATATATGCAACTGTATCAAATGAAGCGCACACAAACTTGACCAAACTAGGAAACACAATTTTTGTCTTCAAATGAAGCAATCCAACAAACCCAACTTGATGTAGTGTCTTTTTTAAAGTTGTAAAATATTCATCAGTGCAAAGGGTTTCATTCGACTTAGCAATGGGAGAAACCCTACACCTTGCCAAGATCTTGCTTCTATATCAACAGTCTAAAAGAGAGTAAGAGAGAGAGTAGAGAGATCCATGTGTTGAACTCTTGACTAGAAGTTGAGTACTTGATCGGCCATGAGGACACCGAAAAGCAATTTACTAAATATGGTGGATCCAAAAAGCATTTTTCAAACCACAGTCTCTGATCACCGATGGGTGTTGGGTAGTAACAGACATGTTCTAAAAAAATTTAATAGCTAGAATGATTGCCACTTCCACAAGTGCACATAGGATAATTTACATAAAAACCCATGAAGATTGTCTTTATCATCTTTTCCTTTTTAATATGAGGTACAACACATTAAAGAAGAACTATAGTAGAAGCATCGCCAGTGTAGACATGGTGGTGATTGAGGAGGCAAATCATTACAAGCTAGTGTTGCACATAGCAGCTCACACAGCTCACAAAACGTCAGGGATAATTTAACAAATTTTGAGTACATTGTAACTTGTTAGCAATACATCATTATCAGGTAGTATTTTTAATGGAAGTTTTTTAGAAGTTCAAATGATATGATAAATTTTTCAAAAAAAAATGTTTGTTATGGAATCAATCAAATGATGGTTTGTTGGGCCAACAAAATTGGTTACTTTTCATTGTATATGTATTCAATGCATACACGATTTGTTCTCAAAAGAGACCATTATACAAATTCCAGCCTCTCAAAGACCTTCTTCATTAGTATATTGTGTTTTTTACTCACAAGTCGGGATATCATCTTTCTCTTAAACTCTCTGAAATACCTTGGTTTGGGCACATTTTTATAATATTTAGCAACAATACCCCATCCCATTATTTTAACATCAGCGTTAGGAACACAATGTAGTTATCGGAATCACACTAGATGGCTACCAATAGAAATTCCCAATGTCATTTAGGCCATGAAGTAACATTCTTGGTAGGCTCCATATAGGACCTCATAAAAACACCCCATAGTTTTTGAAATCATAATTGCTAACATTACATGTATCCTTAGAAGGTATATTGCTAAACTAGAGATGCCTCATATGGGAAAGTAGATGCAAAACTATAAAAGATATTTCACATAGGAATACTATATTGCAAAAAATATTAGGAATTACATTAACTAAAATTTTGTGCAGCATAAAGAGAAAACTTAAATGTATACAAAATACTTACATAGCCAAATTTGTGGTGTGAAAATTTGGATAAGAAGGTAGATAACTCATGTCACGTATTTCACTTATAATGTCATAAGTTTCCATAACCCAGACTCTATTTTTTCTTGGAGTATCAAGGCATTATGATGCAAGGAAATGGTAACCTAGTGCATTAATATGGGAAATTTAATGCTAACAAATAGAAACTTCAGTGCATCAATATGGGAAGATGTTGTAGAAATTAGCAAAACTCGCTCATGAATACTGCTCACCAAAATTCCAATTTAAGTGGAGTTTTCTTTACTCTACATTGAGTGCACTCAAGCTGTCTCTTGCTGAGAAGGTGGGCATATAAGTCTACGACCTCGCCATATAGTCATTTGTTTCCCTCCAATGATAACTCCACAATAGCTATTTGAGAAGAGATTGCTTCACACGTAGAAAAGGTTCATACACCTTGAGCACTTCAACAGTCTAAACAACAATAAAATATACAAATAAAACTCGTTGTTCAATTCATAAGAATTTACGCGTCTTCCCCTATTAAAATTAATCCTTAAAAAGGATCCCTTTCCAACTGTGTTGTTTCCTCCAATGTTATATACTTCTATTTTTCCATTGCTTCCTAGTGATCAGAGATTTATTTCCACTTGTTTGGTTATTCTCTGGTACTTTTAAAGACGTCAAAGAAGATTAGGGGAGGTGAGGATGAGAAATACATATGAATTTTTTTTTGTAGAAGGATGAGAAATGACGATGAGAACCAAAGGCTAACAATGCCAATCATTGTGACAGATAATATAATAGATAAAAAGTCAAACTCAATAATATATGGCTCGTATCCTCTATCAGGGTTTGCACGTCAATTAGTTGTTAGTTCTGGCCGGTAGAGTATAGTAGGCAATGAGGAGGCATAGTGATCCTAACCTAGAGTTTGTAATTAATCAACGGATCTAACTTAGGGTTTGGATCTAGTGGAGGGTAGATATGGTTCCTAGACCTAAGGTTTAGGAGACCAATGGATGGTGGAAGATAAATCGGTTAGACCACACTTAGATTTTTGGTTGTCTCCTGGGGTCTTGGGATCTAGACTTAGGGTTTAGATCTTAGGCTCTGATAACACTTGTTGCAACCCATGTTGCAACTAAGAACTCAATTCATAATTCAACTATGTTGGACAATCCCCCTAGCATGGGCTTATATAGGTGGCACGAGGGAAGCCCTAATGGGCTTATTTATCCTCAAGTCCACACTAAAACAAAAACTAATTAAGAACTTACAAGTAAGTCCCTAACATTTACATCCTAAAACTAAAACAATTGCATAATAATTCCTACACCAAAATAAAGATTCAACGACTAAATAAAAGATAAATCATGAAACACTCTATACAAAAGGTGTGAAAATCAATCAAGCTCTGGATCAACATGTTGTCTTGCATCACATAGGAGTTGTCTTGGTAGATACGTTGTGCTTGCATTTGATACAGAGAAGGTATTTCCACTCATGGAAATACTAGCCGGTTATTAGTTTTACTGGATTATGAAATTTGTTTCATCGAAATAACATTCTTGGCAGAACCTAGATGCATCCTTATGAAAAACATCACATAGTTATGTAAGTATATGATAACCGGCATCAAATTTATCTTAACAAGAGATACTATTGAGTCGAAAATGCCTCTTACGGGAAACTTTACATAAATCCCATCCTCTCATAGCCATCACAATACGGGATACCACACTCTTCCTAAACTCCCCAATATACTAAGGTTGGGGCAATTCATGTAAGTATATGTCGGATATCTCCCGTTACAGTGTTCCATCATTAGGAATAGAAATACAAATCAGTTAACAGAATCTGTACCATGGAAACTTCATGATACTATTCGTCTCAAAAGGTAACATTCTTGACAGCACCTAGATGCATCCTCATGAAAAAGCATCACATAATTCTAAAAGTACACGATAACAAACATCAAATTTATCCTAGAAAGGGATATCGTTAAGTCGAAGATGCCTCTTACATGAAAACTATAAACATAGCAATAATAATCTTCCTTCAATGATGCAAACATATACTAAAAGAAATATGAGGAAGATCACAAGAACTAGAACCATATGAAGTCGTGAAAATTGACGGGGCAACTACTTGAGCACATGCACTCTTATCAAAAGTTAGGGTTATTGTTTGATAATCCACATCACTAGTAGTATCACCTATAATGTTGTATTCCTCTGCGACAGTAACTCTAGTCCTGAGCATGGGAATCAGAGTATTATCCTGCAACAGAATGAGAACCTATATAGTGCATCGATATCAGAAAAACGGCGCAAAGAAACGAGATATTAATAGAAGCAAATTCCCTGTTGCAACCACGTTGTGCCATGCCATCTCAAATTAATAGAAGCAAATTCCCTGTTGCAACCACGTGGTGCCATGCCATCTCAAACAGGAGGGAAGTAATCCACATTTACTTTTACTTGGAGGGTGCACTGCACTGTCCATATGCATTCGTCACAGGGACCGGAACATGATTCTGTCACAGTGAATCACAACCCGAAATTAGGCCTAATTTGGCTGGCGTAATATAAACTGCTGGTAATTTATACAAGATTCACATATGTCAGATTAATTACAACGGCTATGGCTGTACTGTTGTATAGATAATTTAGCACATGCAAATGACGCCAGAATGGGCAGACTTCACAACTGTCAGCTCTACGCCAGATCATTGCTCCTAGTCACAATTTTCCCATGCAACTCTACATGCAGGACTGGATGTAGGTCTCTGCTCCTGCGCTGGGAAATACCAAAAGCTGTACGACCCTATATACAGACTACCGCATTTCAGAAGTAGCCATCCAAGCTCAACCTTAGTACATATAAAAACTAAATAATGTCCGTGGGATGGGTTGCTGCTAATTTGGAACCGATTTCCCTTTACATGCTTTGGATTTAATGGTCGGCAAGGTTTGACGCTCTCACGAGATCAATAACCGTGAGGAATTTAAATGCGCCTACTTTGCAGCCGACCCGCCCTTAGGCTGTGGTTTTAGCCCAAAGCATTCACATGATTAGTTAGGAGGTCGTCGACCGATTTGTTTGTCCACGAAGAGCTGATCATATGAATCGATTTCCAATATTCATTAGATTTCAATAGCTTGAACGAGACACCGGCCAACATTCCTTGCTTACCAACCGGTCTAAGAATTCAACTGCCAACTATGAATTAGGTTTCTCATTTTCTCCATTCTCCAAACGACCACACGCACCTTTTTCACAGGAGTGAACGCTCGCTGGCGCCTTCTTCCGTCCAGCAAATGGCCTACGACCCACGTGCTTGTTTGAAACGAAGGAGACTCGGACTCCCAACAAGACTTTCAACCCGCCGGCCATGTGACTGGACGAGGACCGATGGGTGTCACGTCAAGGATTTGTTGTATAAATAATAGAGATCTGCTAGGAATCATTAGAAATGAGATCAGATTTAATACTTTTTTGTCCTTTTATTTTCTATAGAACAAAAATAATTAATTTTCCTCCTCTATTTTATTTTATAACAAGCGAAAAGACAAAAAGAATTTCAAATTTGGTCTCACTTCTGAGCCAAGTATCAATTTCTAAATAATAAGGCGTCTAAACCGAGGAGGCCCATATCGTTGGAACAACCCAAAGGAGAGCAGCAGGCCCCTCCCACACCCCCACCTAGCATAGTGCTGGAGGCTTCCGTCCATCGTCCATCGTCCATCTTATATAACCATCCTTCTTCTCCACCGCCATCAGTAGCCCACCCACCCAGCAAGCAAGCTCTTCCTGCTATCGTGAGTTAATTGCTTCCTGCAGCTAGCTAGCATTATGGCAGCCGCAGCCGCAGCCGCCCCGGCTTCCGTCGTCAAGGTTCAGCTCCAGAGATCGCTCCGCAAGTCACTCCCTTGTTCCGCCTCGTTCAGCACCTTCCTGGGTCGCAGCAGGGGACTTGTCGATTCGTCGCCGATTGCCGCTGCGAAACTGACCGCTCCTACGTCCGTCATCCCGTCTGCGTCACTCTTCTCCAAGGGCCACGCCTCGACCGCCACCTCCGACAGCGCCAGGCCAAGTAAGTCTCCGACCCTGTGTTATACTACGACGATAAAAAACAACAAAAATATCTAACTCGTCCACTCCTGCCCTGGATCTCCTCCATCAGCTGACGCAAAGGTCCACGAACTCTGCGTCTACGAGATCAATGAGCGCGACCGGTCCAGCCCAGCATACCTCCCTCTCAGCCAAAAATCTGTCCCATCCTTAGGCGACCTGGTGCCTTTCACCAACAAGGTCTACAGCGGCGACTTGGAGAAACGTCTAGGAATCACGGCGGGACTCTGCGTCCTCATCCAGCACGTACCCGAAAGGAACGGAGACAGGTACGAGGCAATCTACAGCTTCTACTTCGGCGACTACGGCCACATCAGCGTCCAAGGCGCCTACCTCACCTACGAGGAGTCGTACTTGGCCGTCACTGGAGGGTCCGGTGTATTCGCAGGATGCTATGGGCAAGTCAAGCTGCAGCAGATCATATTCCCGTTTAAGCTCTTCTATACCTTCTACCTTAAAGGGATCCCTGACTTGCCAAAGGAGTTACTGGGGAAGAAGGCTGTTCCGCCGTCTCCAGCGGCAGAGCCGACGGCTGATGCCAAAGCTGGACTCCCACACGCGGCAATCAAGAACTTCACCAACTGAACTGATGCTCCCCCGGCTAATGGTGGACATTGGTAGAATAATTTACTACATGGTCTCTTATGAGTGCGTCCCGACTGCCACATCACTGATCGGCCACTGGATTTGATCTCCATTTGTAATAAATTAGTTCAGTGAATCAGTATTGCTAACTACTACTGTGGATCTAGTAGGTAGATCCATCCATCCTAGACGCCTTGCCTGCTACGGTTTGTTTTCAGTTAAATTTTTTTCTTTGTTGTCGCTACTTGGTAATTTTATGCAAGTTTTCTGTCTTTTTTTAAAACTTTCCTAGTCTATATGAACCGTGCGGGCTTTGTCTAATTCTACTTCCAGGAGGTGGTAGTCTAAAACAATTTTTTTTTAGTATTTAATGATGTAAAACGCAAAGGGAAATGGCCAGTCACTGTATCAGGGTTGAAGTACCATAAGCTTGTGGTTGGAGGAAGGGGGTTTGTGGAGCTCGGTGAAGGAGTTAGTTAGTTGTGGTGTTGGAGTGACAGGATTGGCGGGTTAGTGTAATATGCTTTGCTTGGACTGGACTCGAAAGGGGAAAGGCACACTGCCTTCTTTGGTTGTGGATTGATAGACATTTGTCATCGTCATTAATGAGTAGGTCAATCTCTATGGTCTACATGTTGTACGGTACGACACAATGGAGTGAGCTCCACAGGGACTTTTTGGAGATGGTACTACAGGAGTGGGTCACAATGGGCAGTGGCTTGTAAAGCAGGGTGGGGGCACAATGCATAAAGATGGGGGAGGACAAAGTGGGTGGAAAAGCACCTTGCTTTGATGGTATATCTTAACAACTAGGTAGTGATGGCAAGGATGGATGATAATGGTCGGGCTCAAGGAGATTGTTTGTAAAAAAAAAAGATTGACAAGAATAGAGACATTTGGACATGGGATACAAAAGCATTCGTGTGACTCTATATATAGATGGGGAATCTTTTTTTTTTTGCGTATAATAATAGCAAACAGTTCAATGATCTATCAGGACTCCATCATGCTAGACTCCCATTCTACAAAAGCCAGCACCAGTGCCAAACCCAACTAGCACACGTCCCCTTTCACTACCAAGTCCAATACACCTACTACCACTATCATCAAGACTACACCAAACATTTCCCCTATGTCAAGAATCTACATCCACCTAATCCTATAAGAATGTTCCCCTTCCTCGAAGTTGTTCACCAATACCTATACCACCTGAAAATCGAATACCACCAACCTCCCACCATCCCATGGTAATATGTCACAAAACCAACATCCATAAACCCAACACCAAATCTAGCCACTCCACTAAAATCATTCCCAAGGAACCACATAACATCGAACATGCCCAACTATATCCAATGAACTGGTCAAGTGATAATCTACCATGTCATACATTCCATGTTGTCCCCACCATATACCACCCAATGTCTATCATGAATATTAATCACATTGAATTCCATTAATATATATATATATATATATATATATATATATATATATAGAGAGAGAGAGAGAGAGAGAGAGTCAGGCTAGAATACACTCGAGTGTACGGATCGCACGAATACACTCAAGTGTGTTTGCATATCAAGACTATTTTTTTCAAAATGTAAACTGTTGATCTTCACTGTCATACTATAACTAGGCTACATACAAATTTTGAGCCCATTTGGATGAGTGTAAGTCACTCATCCAAGGGCAACAAAATCGACGCGCGAAACTAATTTGAAATGCATAATTTTTGCGGTCTTCATAACATGAGCTATACATATCCAAATGTGCTCAAATTTTGCGTATGAGTTGTTCACTAAATATTTAAGAAGATCAACAGATTAGATTTTCAAAAAAAATATAGCATCATGAAAAACTACTTGAGTGTATTCCGCTCCGAATACACTCGAGTGTATTCTAACCTGCCTATATATATATATATATATATATATATATATATATATATATATATATATATATATAAGTCACATTGGACTATATTAATATTAATCAATGGCTTCCATGAAGGGAAAAAGTAGAAAGTGGTCTGCTACATGGAACTCCACTCTGCCTCTCATCATATACCACACCCACCATGCATGTGTAGCTGACGTGTCCATGGATTTTGGAAGTCAACTAAGCCTTTTCTTAATCATTTTCATCAAAAGCTATGAAAAACTTTATATAACAAAGTCTATTAAGAAATCATTGTCAGCAATCCTTAAAAATTCACCACAATGGAAGAATATATATAATTGTAAAGTACAAAAAATAAGCAAATGATATTATTCGTTGACCATTATATCACTTTATGTAGCAAGATAAACTAGAAATATATGTCTATAAGAAAAGGAAGAAAAATAAACATGCAAATAAAAGAACAAGCTTATACATCACTCCATTGACATATAGTATTAAGAAAACTATAAGGAGTGAGAGCTAAGAGGGAATTCACTCCTTACTCAATCCAATAAAAAGAAAACATGCCATACAATCAAACATCATAATAAAATCTCAGAAGGGATGATAATCCAATTTATTCAATTTAGTATGTTCAAAATATAAAAAGTAGTAGTAGAAGAACATATTTTAGACTATACAATTTTGTAAGACTACAAGGTTGACACCTGTATAGGTGAATACATGAGGTACAAGCCATATAGCCAATCCTAGATGCAGAGGGTATTCAATTACTTCAACTCTATCCACACAATTGTATGTCTTATTCATCTGGATCATCTTTCCAAAGTCGTTTTTACTTAAGGGGTAAGAAGCAAACCCCATAAAAGAAGATGAAATGGAAGATATTACCTAAAGTTGGTATGCATATAATAGAGAGTTTGGCAATAATAAGAAAAAATACATCAATAAACTTATTAATAATCTGATCCAGGAGAGAGATGAAACCAACCACATGGATGGAAAAATAATAATCATTCTAAAAAGGTAATTCATTTAAATAAATAAAAAATCAATAAGAGGGATTCTTTTCTAACGTAGCCCAAACCCACTAACCAGAATTTAGTCCTACCAAGGAGGGACTAAAATTAACCATTTACTAATAAATTACCAACTAAAAATCAAATTTAAAATTTCTTCTTTCTTAAATATGTAGGAACATCATTTTACTAACTAACAATATCTTATATAAGGATAATATGAAATGTTACCACATAGTTCAACTTTTACATAAAAGAAAGAGTTGTAGCTTAATATACATTAAGTACAACTTGTTAAAAATTGCTCTCTTTTCTCACTCTCTCAAACACAAGATCTAGAGGAAGGATACAAGACCATCTAACTATTATAACTATTTCTCTTGAGACCTCTATTGGTCTACACCTCATGAAAGAAAGCTTCTAACTCTTATTGCAGAGCTAGATCCTTGATTGAATAAATGTTTCAGTAGTTTGTATGAGCTACTGACTTAATGCATAGAATATCAAAAAAGAAACTATGATAATTCAAATGTATGATATTAATAAAATTTAGACATCAGAAATAATACTAACATGGCAGGTGAAGTCTATTATCATGCGATAAGATAGCAAAGACTAAAAATTGAGTGCATGTGAAAACAAATAAATCCAATCAAGAAGTCTTTTAAGAACCCATTTATTATATACCATGGACCCACATGAGGTGTACCATGACATGTGGAAGTATTGTGGCAAACTAAGATATCATTATAGAAGACTTAGAGTAAACCTAGGGACTCTAATTCTATTGAATAGATACTCAGTCTGCAATGGGCCACACCATGTCTAGACTCAGTAGATAATGACAATGTCTAGATTATATAGACTCCTCCTCTAAACATGGATACTTAGATAGAGAGATAAAGTACTCTAGCTTAACTATCTTCATCAATAGTTCCATATGGACTGACCATCTAATCAATATCACAGTTCTTTGTACTAAACTGAGTACTATTGGAATCTCCAGTAAGTGTTGGGTACACCAATATTTTAAGGAGTCATTCCTCATTGAGCTTAGACTCTAGTACCTCTCTGATATGCTCTGACTACCTCATCCTTGACTCATCCAGTCGGTATGCATGTTTCATCCTTCACGGTGCAAACCTCCGTGATGAATTGTATAGTGTTCAAGACACCTAAAGTCTAGTGATTTTTTAGTATCACAAGCAATAGTCCATTATTTAGTTCTATTTATCTTAACCCTACACTTAAGTATTAAATTATGACATTAAATAGATCATTGTCACTAATAGAAGATTAGGCTTAACTGATAATTGAGCATTTGATGTAATCACCAAAATATTGTGTTAAACTATACTTTATATACTTCTAAGTATTAACATTTACCAACTAAATCATAAATTCACAATATAATTCATTAGTTGTAGAAATTAGGGTGAATCATGGATCTATGGTGCTTCCAAGTCTACTTTTAGAAATTTCTATGACCATGATGTAACTTAATTTAGGGATAAAAGTATCATTGAACTGTTCTGCTGCACCATCCGTCAGATTGGCGTCGAGTGAGCGATAGTGGCTCTTATTTATTAAGAGATCCTCCATCATGTTTCTCACATAAAAAAGCACATACTGGTCTGGAATACTAAAATATCATTATTTTTTCCTGAGTATACTGGATCATTTAATAGCTCAACTGGAATCACATAATAAACTTAACAAATTCAAATTCATTCACAAATAGACAAATCAATACATACTAATGATCATTTTAATTATGATTACTATAAAATTAGGGGTTAAACATGATTTTCCACTCACTATACACTATTCTAGCATGTTAATCTTTGAGATGGGCTTAAATGTATCAGATTCCACCTTACTAAGCTTAAATGTGAGTTCAAAACTCCAATGAAAGTCTCCAATTAGCCTAAGATTGAGTCAATAGACCTAAAAGGGTGTCGTATGGAGTTAGAAGACAAATAAGAAACTCAAATAAGACCTTTGGTTAATGAATCAGATGTCTCTGCACATGAGGAAATGAAAAAAGAAGAGATATATGGTCGAAACCTACTTATCCAACTAAGTCTACACCTTAAATGCATGTTTTTGTCGTTCGTCCCTTCTTTTCCTTCGTCGTTGTCGATGATCGCGTCCATGATCGCCCCCTTATTTCTGTTCGATGGTTTTAAGGAGAGAACATAAACTAAAATGAAGCTAATGCATCTCAATATATTAGTTTCCCTATAGTATTTATAGATATTGAAGCTTTTTAATGGTAGTGGGGTTGGCAATAGTGCATGCTAGCCATCAGATAGCCTTACCAATGGTATATGCAACCACTGGTTGCTCATGTAGGTACTAGACTTCAGTCTGGACAAATACTGGTTGCCACCTTTGACCGTCGAGCCTTCAGTTGATGTCTTTCAGCTCAGCCATTGGTTTCTAGAACCGTCCCTCTGTTCTACATTCGGTAGGTGCTCTCCCAAAAAACCATTGGTTGAGGCTTATCCTTTGGTTGTTTATACTGAGCAAACATTTAGTTTGTGGCTAAGAATTTTGTTGATTTATTCAAATAAAAAAATCATTGATCTGCATATTTAGAGAAACCTTCATTTCATGACCATTAGGCTAACTATTGTTTTGTTAAATTAAGTAAAACCTTCCATCTAAGGACAACTAAAACCTTTGATTATAATTCATTGGTTGCAACTGATGAGTTCTCTGTAGAAAATTGAAAAGGTTGTGACTTCACCACTTCAACTCTGATTCGACTTATTCCAAATTCAATCTATTCATAATAAATTTCATTATAGTTCTAAATCTAAACTTGATTTAAAATATTAAGACTATAATCAATCATAATATATATTAAGGTACTTACGAGCATAATTATCACTAAGATTACCTTTAAATCTTATGATTGCTAGGTATGTTTGATTTGTGTTGTAACAAGCCCCCCTTTGTTAAAATTTTCATCTCAAAATTCCTACAAATGGAAAAAGATATTCGTTACTCATCTCTGACTCTAAGTCCCATGTAGCTTATTCTACATCATGTTTTCTCCAAAGAACTTTTACTAAGGGTACGTTAAACATCCCTGACCTAGGATAATAACCCTAGGTGTTTTGCCTAATAAAGTTGATTAGATGCTTGCTCTTATCTGTTGAAAAGTAATTAAGGTTTTTGAGGAACTTATACTTCAATTTCTGTCCTTTTATAATAATGTTGATATATTATTTTGTTAATTTTAGACTAAAGTGCAAATTACCCAAGTTGAGGGGTTAACTTGCAAATTGCACATGTTAAGATGTTCCTCTGATGTTGAGACATCATAATAATGAATATGATGTAGTGGTATGGTTTCCACAAGTTTGAGCATCAAGATAAAGCTTGTAGAGCAAACCTTGTGCATTAAAACCTAGTTTTGGTGTAATATGCAATTTATCCAAAACCTAGGGTTCAACATGCAAAATATCACATATTAAGGGTCTCTCATGTTTCTTGGCATCAAGTAGAGAAAATAAAATGAGAGGGGTGCCTCATTTGAATTATCATGGAAGAGAGAGAATCTTGATATTGAAATAATCAAGATTTAAGCATAAATGGATCTTTAATATAACTTAATGCAAAAAGAAATATATTAATTAAAAAGTCCTTCAACCCAAGAGTTGAAGGATGTGTTTGTTATAGTATGGACGAACTTGTGACATGCTTGGGCACCAAAAATATCTTTGTTGAGTGGAAGCTATTCACATTAATATTATACAAAGCAGTATCCACTAAAAAAGATGGATATTAACACATAACTTTTTAAGGTGTTTAGTTTCTTTTCCTTTAAACCTTGGATAAGGGAGAAGTTTTGCAAGGTAATTGAATATGGATTCGTGGACAAGAAGTGGAGGAGGACTTGGTTGATATAATTAGGAAATAAAAGTAATTAATCCTCTTTTTCTATTTTCCTTGAAAATCCAGATATATATATATATATATATATATATATATATATATATATATATATATAAGTATCCTTTTTCCAAAACACCAAAAGGATCGTTTCCTTAGTTCTTTTCCTTATCACCTTGTTTTGGCCAACCAAAGGAGAGATTTGGACCATAGAAAGGACGACCAAACTAGCTTGGTAAGTTTTGATCATCATCTACCTCGGATCCATGGTGGAAACCATAAAACAAGGTTTGATTAATGGTTTTCTTCACACGATTTCCATTTCTAGCCATCTTGTTCATCCAAAAGTTGAAGGAAGGACCTTGGAAAACTACTAGTACTCCATCCACCATTAGAGCCATGGATCGTGGAGCTTTGGATCAGTTCTAGAGGTGGGTTTTATAACTCTAACCCTTAAGCATTAGTATTGCACTCTTATTCATAAGAATTGTTGGTTACTTTTCTTCCTTAGATACTTTTGTGTGTTCTTGCTATAACTTCCGTGAAGAACAACACTTGTTCTTGGTTGAACAGAGGAATATGAAGGTGACATCATCTTAAATAAATATCTAAAAGTTACTTTACCAAACGGTTTGCTTTTGTTGATCAAACTCTTTCCTAAACCGTTTGGGAGCAAACGGTTTCAAACCATTTGAACGCAAACGGTTTCACCTAAACTGCATAGAAGCAAACGGTCCAAGACCATTTGGTGGAGTTGACCAAGCGTTGACCATTTGGAGATCTTTTGACGATAATGTAGATTAATAACTTATCAATTATTGTTGATTAACTCCTATTGGTTCACTAATTGAAGGTCATTCAATCACCAAAACCCTAATCGGGTTAAGTGTTGATTTGATAATTGAATAAGGTTCAAACTTGGAATGAGTGACCCAAATGGTTTCAAAACTGTTTGGGGATTACCCAAATGGTCTCAAGACCATTTGGTGATCACCCAAGACCATTTGGAGGTCTAGGGTTAATTATGGATGACCAATTGATGATCTAATGATACTAGGTTGAAGTATAATCAAATGTTGATATGGTGATCAATCCAATAGACCAAACCCTAATTGGTGGACTTGGATTTTGATGTGGACAAGGGAAAACAGTCTCAAGACCATTTGGAGGTCATCCAAATGATCCCAAGACTATTTGGGGTCAGGTCATGTCCAAATTGGATGATGGTTCAATGGTTTCAAATTAATTAGACTCATATTGATTAATGATGAAGGGTCGTCGATTCTAAACCCTAATCCAATTGATTCAAGCCCTAATTGATGATCAATTGAGGGTCAGTTGAGGGTCAAATCAGTTGATGGTTGACCTAATTAACTCAATTGAATGATGGTGATAGGTCCATTGATGATTGGTTACATGTACTTAATCATTGAAGGGATCAACATTGGAAACCCTAATTCAATTTGATAGGTTGAGACCATACTTGGTCCATGCGGTTTTGAGGAGGTTTGGACCAAACGGTCTCAAGAACGTTTGGGACCAAACAGTCCCAAGACCGTTTGGGACCAAGCAATCCCAAACCGTTTAGGTTCATGCGGTTTCTAAAGTGGTTGAGTTCATCCGGTTTCAAAATTCAACCTTGGGAAAATGGTCTTCACCACCTACTTTAGCAAACGGTTTGGAGGTCTACTTTAGCAAACGGTTTGGAGGTGGCTACTTTAGCAAACGATCTTGAGTGTGCAACTTTATCAAATGGTCTTAGTGGTCTGTGCAAGACCGCGTGGAGGTCCAAACAGTCTTAAACCATTTGGAGGTCTAGTGTGCAAGACCATTTGAGGTGTGATCTATGCAAGACCATTTGGGGTTTTTATGGCCAAGACCGTTTGGAGAATATTTAACCAAAATCGCATGGATACTTAAATTGGTTAAAGGTCAAGTTGGTTAATTGTTTAATACATGATGTAATCAAAGATGATTATAGTAATTGTATCTTAATGGGATAGTGTGATGTAAACCCATGAAGTAATTAAGCCTTAATGATCACAATGATAATGACTTAACTCTTGATGTCAATTCTCTTTCATGTTGAGTTGACTTAACCTAATCAAGGCTGAAGTAAACATCATCATATAGGGGATGAGAGAGAGAAGACCTCTTATATATGAATGTTAATTAAGTAATGGACTTCCAATATGGATGAATATCTAATTAGGGTATGATCCTTCATAGTGAGATCATGGAAACCCTAATTATAATGGTTAATGAATTATAACCCTAATTGAGGGTAATAATGGAAGTATCCCTAATACATGATGAAGGTATGATACTAATTCATAATGATGACATGGTAAACCCTAACCTAGGGTGATATAATGTGAATAGTAAACCCTAATTCAGGTTATGCTGAATATGAACCTTAATCAAGGTGATGCAATGTGAATGGTAAACCCTAATTCCAAATAAGGTAAATGTAAGTGTGAAACCCTAATTCTGGGTTATGTTCTATAGCATGAAGCTCTATGATTGGATAATGAAATGATGAGTCATTAATCCTATTTGAGCTAAAGGGGATGATTAACCCTAATGTGAATTGAAAAGGGAAACCCTAACCCTAGTAAGGGCATAGTGGTGCAACCCTTAAATAATGAAGTTATATTTGTTTTGCATTATGCTGATATGAAATTGATGTACCGGTTATCATCTGTACTAATCATGCAGGTTTTATGAGACATTGATCATAGCCAGGTATGAGCTATGATACTTTGTTTATTGAAAACACTTTACAAGCTGTGTAAGCAATGTCATGCTATGTTGCCTAGTGAAAGGTGACAAAAGAAGGTTTATACACCTTAAGGGCTATGTGAAATACCTGCACTGCAACTATTATGTTTACACTGTCAGATGACTTGATGTCATTAAGTTACCAGTTAAAGTGGTAATATGTGTTTTGAAGATCTAAGGGTTTGAACACCCATACTCTTGAATCATGATGATGAGATGATAAGGGATTGAGATCCCAATGATTAATAAAGCTGTGAAATGAACTTAATACAAATAGTACTCTTTCTTTATAGCAACTGTTATAATATTTTATGTTTGAAAACATGCCTGATGCTAAAAGAATGATGTAATGTACTTAAATAATCAAGTGAAATGATATCATGTAGAGCCCTGACCATAGATCAATCATCGTCAGATGTTGGATGATGGTGAAATAAGTTTTCCTAAGGGGACTCCTGGAGAACATACTTTTGAGTATGTGGGGGTTATGGACGCGAATATCCTTACGTACTAATGGAGGAATTGACGTGAGATAAACATTTAATCTCTCAATCCTTCATTATATGTATATGTCGGGATGATGTATCACTAATCTCCCGATGACGATGTTAATGCTGAATTGATGTGAGATAAACAAGAAATCCCTCGATTGCGAAGAGAGTACAGCATGCCACTGTAAATCTAATAGTGAAGTTGTCAGAATACCCTGGAAAGCTATTTTATCAGAGACACGAGATGTAATGCATGTTGTTCCTCACACTAGAGAATACTACTCTACTTAGATTATTCAATGAATTACCTGTTGTTGATTAATTATGATATTACTGCTCCGTGTTATTCTAATATCTGCAATAACAATGTTTCTGGCGAAGAGTTATAACTCTCGCTGGGACAATTTTCAATTATCTCACCCCCGTGGGATTCAACTTTTTAGGTAGACGCAGAGGAAGGAGAAACCTGTCAGTGGGTGAGCAGCAACAGCAGCAGCAACAATAAGGACAACAGTGATCTTCAGGTGGATATGTTGTCTGTTAGGTTCTGTATATAGACAGTCCTATGTGTCGTCTCTGTACTCTCAGGTCCTAGGAGTTAGTAGATGGTTTGATACAGATTTGAGATTTTTGGCTTAATGCCTCGAGATTTTGTATACTGCTTATGTACAGCTTAACAAGGCAGTCAATGTTATGACTCTCGAGATGAGATAATACAGAGATGTACTGTTGAATCAGTTTGTAAATAACTTACCTTGTTTTATTATGAAAGAGTTTTACAGTTTGTGGATCTCTTTATAAAAGTTTTAATTTTTTAGTGATTTTCAGTAATTCCGCTGCTAATATTTCTCTTTTGCATCGTTAATAATGTCTTGTCCGAACGGGGTATCACAATTAGTGATATCAGAGCTCTAGGTTTGTTGAGTCTACAGAGACATAGGCTAGGGTTGTAGAGTATGTTCTAGTGTCTTCCAGTATATCTGATAGTATCTTCTGCTCATATAGGAGGAGAAGAGAAAATTAAAGATGTTTGGATCACATGAGGAACGTGTTGCTGAGAGTAGTGTCACTGCATTGGGAGGAGCTGCAAGAAACCCAGAAAGGGAGGAACCTGTGCCTAAACTACCCCAGCTCAACCCAACTGACATGGGGAACCCAGCCTTCCAAGCTATGTTTGGGCAGTTCTTGACTGCCATGACACATATGACTGATAGGATGCCCATACTTGTACCTAGGGCACCTACCCTCCAGAAAGACAAGGAGTCGGCAAGACGTTTGAACGACTTCGCCGAGTTGGGGCCACAGAATATGCTGGAACAGTTGACCCAGTAGATGCTGACTTGTGGCTAACTGAACTAGAGAAGGCCTTTAGAATCGTGAACATCCCAGAAGTTGAGAAGGTTAGACATGTTGTGTATCTTCTTAAGGAGAGTGCTGGTCACTGGTGGACCATAGAGGAGGGGAAAAGGCCAGGTGTGGAGATCGAATGGGAAGTATTTCGACGAGAATTTGTCAACAGATACTTTCCTAAGAGGTTCTTGGATGAGAACATCTCACAGTTTGAGAGGTTAAGGCAGGGACCAATGAACATTAGTGAGTACGAGGCTAAGTTCATGGAGCTTTTGCAATTCTGTCTGCACATAGAAACTACAGATGAAGAAAGGATTAGGCGTTTTGAGAAGGAATTAAACGCTGAGTTGACCACTCCTATGTCTGCTCTGGAGAACAGGGAAAGATTTGCTACCTTTGTGGAGTCAGTCAGGAGGATAGAGAGGTCCATGTCAGAGAAGAGACATATCAAGAACAAGAAAATGTATCCCCAGTTCCAAGGATCCTCATCCAAAGATTTCAAGAAACTAAGGTTTTTTGTGCCTACACCACCACCTAGATTCAGTACCCAGATGCAGTGGACGTCAAATAGGGGTAGAGGACAAAGTTTACCACTAGAAGGAGCTCGCAACTCAGCATCTATGTCAGTTACAGGACCATCCAGACCACAGTAAGGGGTCATAAGCTGTTATATATGTGGAAAGGTGGGACATCTGATAAAGGATTGCAGAGCCAGAGAGGCAAGTGTGACTCAACCTCAAAGGCAGAGTTAGCAAGGTTCTCAAAGGAGATAGTTTTCAGGTTGAGTTAGAGGACGTGGACAAGCGTCCCAAGCTGGATCATCGACACCTATTCATTGAGCACCGAATCAACCACAGGCAACGACAAGGTTCTATGCGATGAATCCACCTGATGCAGTGATCAACCCTCAGGTTGTGACATGTCAGATTGAGTTGTTTTATTCTGATATGTCTATATCTTGCGTCGTATCTGTTTTAATTGATCAGGGTGCTATGCATTCCTTTATCACTCAAAGAGTGATTCTTGACTGTGACATGACTACAAGTCATAGAGCAGATAGTTTGTTGTTAGAAACCCCTTTGATGGGATCTGTTGTTTTGCGGGAGGTGTGTTCTCCCTGCATTCTTTTCTTTTCTGAACATCACATTCAAGTGGATCTTATACCACTTGAGATGCATGGGTTCGATATAATCCTCGGTATGGATACCTTAGAAAGGTATAAGGTTGTCTTCGAGTGTGAGTCCAAGCAAGTTGTGTTCACTAATGATAGTGACACGTGGATCTTTCAAGGGGATAGAAAGATCCTACCAACCTGTCTTGTGTCAGCTATGGTTTCTGAGAAGCTGATGAGGCAAGGATGTTATGCATTCTTGGCCCATGTGGTAGATACCACCATGGAGAGTCCTAATCCTGCTGAAGTTCCCGTAGTCAGAGAATTTGAAGATGTATTTCCTAAAGAACTTCCAGATGTACCTCCACCCTGAGAGATTGATTTTGAGATTAATCTAATTCCAAATACGCAACCAATAGCACAAACACGGTATAGGATGGTGCCTGCTGAGATGGCAGAACTCAAGAAACAACTGCAAGAGTTGCTTGAGAAGGGTTTCATCTGATCGAGTACTTCACCTTGGGGTGCTCCGATCCTCTTTGTTAAGAAAAAGGATTGATCAATGTGGTTGTGCATTGATTACAGACAATTAAATAAAGTAACTATAAAGAATAAGTATCCTATGCCGAGGATTGATGATCTCTTTGACTAGTTGTGTGGTGCAACTGTCTTCTCAAAGATAGATTTGAGGTCGGGATATCATCAGCTGCATATTAAGGAGGGTGACATACCTAAGTCTGCTTTTAGGACAAGGTACGGTCACTATGAGTTCACTGTTATGTCCTTTGGACTAACCAATGCATCAACTACATTTATGGAACTCATGAATAGAATCTTTCAACCTTTTCTTGATCAGTGTATAGTTGTCTTCATAGATGACATATTGATCTATAGTAGAGATGCTCAGCAACATGAACAACATCTTTTTCAGGCTCTAACTTTGCTAAGAAAGCATAAGTTATATGCTAAGTTTAGCAAGTGTGAGTTCTGGTTACCAAAAGTTTCTTTTCTTGGACACCTAATATCTGCTTTAGGTATTCGTGTTGACCCTAAAAGGTATAATCTATCCTGCAATGGGAGCAGCCGAAGACTCCGACGGAGATTCGTAGTTTCTTAGGGTTGGCAGGCTATTGCAGGAGGTTCATTAAGAACTTCAGTTCTATAGCTTTACCCTTGATTAAGTTGACCAGGAAGGATGTTCCTTTTACCTGGGGTGACAAGTGTCAACAATCTTTTAAGTTGTTGAAGGAAAGGTTGACAAGTGCACTTGTGCTTGTGTTACCTGAGCAAGGGAAAGGGTATATAGTTTTCTGTGATGCCTCTAAGAATGTACTAGGGTGTGTGTTGATGCAGGATAAACAAGTGATTTCTTTTGCTTCTCGACAGCTTAAGAAACACGAGGAGAATTATCCGACACACAATTTAGAGCTAGCTGTTGTAGTTCATGCCTTGAAGATCTAGAGACATTATCTTTATGGAGTGACGTTCCATATTTTCACAGACCATAAGAACCTAAAATACATCTTTTCTCAGCATGAGCTTAACATGAGGCAACTCCGTTGGATGGAGTTAATCAATGATTACGATTATACAATTGATTACCATCCAGGGAAGGCCAATGTAGTTGTTGATGCTTTGAGTAGGAAATCAACAACACCAGCCTTAGACAGAGCACAGATGAATTCTTTGGTGTTCTCTAGGAGGGATATGCTTATATCTTTAAGGCATGATAATGTACAAATAAAAGTATCATTGTTATCAGGGTTGTTAGTTGAGATGCACATAAAACCTACTCTGAGATAGCAGATTAAGGGGGCACAGCAAGTTGATGCTGCAGTTCAACAGATCAGATCAGAGTATGGTAGTGAGAAACAAGAAGGTTTCCATGACTCAAATGATTAGGCAGCCTATTATCATGGAAGGATGATAGTGCTAGATGTGGATAACTTGAGGAAGATAGTCCTGGAAGAAGCTCATTCTTCGATGTATGCTATGCATCCAGGAAGCACCAAGATGTATCGTAACTTGAAAGATATGTATTGGTGGCCTGGGTTGAAGAAGGACATTGCTGAGTTTGTTATGCGGTGTCCAGTGTGTCAGCAAGTTAAAGTTGAACACCAGAAGCATGCAGGAACAATGCAACCTTTACCCATACCACTATGGAAGTGGGATCATGTGACCATGGATTTTGTGGTTGGTTTACCTAGAACAGCCAAAGGACATGATTCCATCTGGGTAATAGTTGATAGGTTGACAAAGACAACACATTTCTTACATGTCAAAACAACATATTCTGCTGAGAAGCTGGTACAGTTATATGTAGATGAGATAGTGCGGCTGCATGGGGTCCCAGTTACCATTGTTTCTGACATAGGTCCCCAGTTTACGAGTCATTTTTGGGAGCGACTTCATAAAGCCATAGGTACACAGTTAAGGTTTAGTACAACCTTTCATCCTCATACTGATGGACAGTTAGAAAGGACTATACAGACTTTGGAGGACTTGCTTAGAGCATGTGTCCTTCAATTTACAGGAAGTTGGGATCTGCACCTAAGTTTGATAGAGTTTGCCTACAACAATAGCTATCAACATAGCATTAACATGACACCTTATGAAGCTTTGTATGGTAGACGTTGTAGATCTCCCTTATGTTGGTATGAAACCGGTGAATATCAACTTTTAGGTCCTGATCTTATGCAGCAGACCACCGAAAAGATTAAAATAATACAACAACAGTTAAAGACTGCACAGGATAGGCAGAAATCTTATGCTGATAAGCGTCGTAGACCTTTAGAATTCCAGGTTGGAGACAGAGTGTACCTCAAGGTTTCACCCTGGAAAGGAGTTCTTAGATTTGGAAGGAAAGGAAAGTTAGCTCCTAGGTTTATGGGGCCTTATACAATCATTGAACATATTGGAAAGGTAGCATATAAGCTAGAATTACCACCAAAGTTGCAGAGGTTACACCCAGTGTTCCACATTTCCATGCTAAGGAAATGTCATCCTAACACAGAATCAGTTCTGCATCCCATGGAAGTAGAATTGAACGATGATATATCTTATGTTGAAGGACCTATGACAATCCTTGACAAAAGAATTAAAAAGCTGAAAAAGAAAGACATAAGTCTTGTGAAAGTTCTCTGGAATCACCGTGGCATTGAAGAAGCTACGTGGGAAATAGAGGAAGGGATGAGGAGGAAATACCCTACTCTTTTCTCTTAATATGTTTTTGTAATGATTTCGGGGACGAAATCCTTGTAAGGGGTGGATAATTTGTAACATCCCTGACCTGGGTTATATACTAACCCTAGGTGTTTTGCCTAATAAAGTTGATTAAATGTTTGCTCTTATCTGTTGAAAAGTAATTAAGGTTTTTGAGGAACTTATATTTCAATTTCTGTCCTTTTTTAATAATGTTGAAACATTGTTTTGTTAATTTTGGACTAAAGTGCAAATTACCCAAGTTGAGGGGTTAACTTGCAAATTGCACATGTTAAGATGTTACTCTGATGTTGAGACATCATAATAATGAATATGATGTAGTGTTAAGGTTTCCATAAGTTTGAGCATCAAGATAAAGCTTGTAGAGCGAACCTTGTGCATTAAAACCTAGTTTTGGTGTAATATGCAATTTATCCAAAACCTAGGGTTCAACATGAAAAATATCACCTATTGAGGGTCTCTCATGTTTCTTGGCATCAAGAAGAGCAAATAAAATGAGAGGGGCGCCTCATTTGAATTATCATGGAAGAGAGAGAATCTTGATATTGAAATAATCAAGATTTAAGCATAAATGGCTCTTTAGTATAACTTAATGCAAAAGGAAATATATTAATTAAGAACCCCTTCAACCCAAGAGTTGAAGGATGTGTTTGTTATAGTATGGACGAGCTTGTGCCATGCTTGGGCACCAAAAATATCTTGGTTGAGTGGATGCTATTCACATTAATATTATACAAAGCAATATCCACTAAAAAGATGAATATTAACACAACTTTTTAAGGTGTTTAGTTTCTTTTCCTTTAAACCTTGGATAAGGGAGAAGTTTTGCGAGGTAATTGAAGATGGCTTCGTGGCCAAGAAGTGGAGGAGGACTTGGTGGATACAATTAGGAAATAAAAGGAATTAATCCTCTTTTTCTATTTTCCTTGAAAATCCATAAATATATATATAAGTATCCTTTTTCCAAAACACCAAAAGGATCGTTTCCTTAGTTCTTTTCCTTATCACCTTGCTTTGGCCAACCAAAGGAGATCTCTGGACCAGAGAAAGGAGGACCAAACTAGCTTGGTAAGTTTTGATCATCATCTACCTCGGATCCATGGTGGAAACCATAAAACAAGGTTTGATTAATGGTTTTCTTCACACGATTTCCATTTCTAGCCATCTTGTTCATCCAAAAGTTGAAGGAAGGACCTTGGACAACTACCAGAACTCCATCCACCATTATACCCATGGATCTTGGAGCTTTGTATTAGTTCTAGAGGTGGGTTTTATAACTCTAACCCTTAAGCATTAGTATTGCACTCTTATTCATAAGAATTGTTGGTTACTTTTCTTCCTTAGATACTTTTGTGTGTTCTTGCTATAACTTCCATAAAGAACAACGCTTGTTCTTGGTTGAACAGAGGAAGACGAAGGTGACATCATCCTAGATAAATATCTAAAAGTTACTTTACCAAACGGTTTGCTTTTGTTGATCAAACAGTTTCCTAAACCGTTTGAATGCAAACGGTTTCACCTAAACCGCATAGAAGCAAACGGTCCAAGACCGTTTGGTGGCAATGACCATTTGGAGATCTGTTGACAATAATGTAGATTAATAACCTATCAATTATTGTTGATTAACTCATATTGTTTCACTAATTGAAGGCCATTCAATCACCAAAACCCTAATTGGGTTAAGTGCTGATTTGATAAGTGAATAAGGTTGAAACTTGGGTTGAGTGACCCAAATGGTTTCAAAACCATTTGGGAATTACCCAAACGGTCTCAAGACCGTTTGGTGATCACCCAAGACCTTTTGGAGGTCTATGGTTAATTATGGATGACCAATTGATGATCTAATGATACTAGGTTGAAGTATAATCAAATGTTGATATGGTCATCAATCCAATAGACCAAACCCTAATTGGTGGACTTGGATTTTGATGTGGACATGGGCAAACGCTCTCAAGACCATTTGGAGGTCATCCAAATGATCCCAAGACCATTTGGGGTCAGGTCATGTCCAAATTGGATGATGGTTCAATGGTTTCAAATCAATTAGACTCATATTGATTAATGTTGAAGGGTCATCGATTCCCAACCCTAATCCAATTGATTCAAGCCCTAATTGATGATCAATTGAGGGTTAGTTGAGGGTCAAATCAGTTTAAGGTTGACCTAATTAACTCAATTGAATGATGGTGATAGGTCCATTGGTGATTGGTTACATGTACTTAATTGTTGAAGAGATCAACATTGGAAACCCTAATTCAATTTAATAGGTTGAGACCTTACTTGTTCCATGCGGTTTTGAGGAGGTTTGGACCAAACGGTCTCAAGACCATTTGGGACTGACACGAGTAAACCGTGCGTGCAAACGCAAGTATATGTATCAATGTAATATAGGCCTTGTGAGGCCCGAGTCGAACTCAGGGAAACGTGAATTTTAGTAGACTACTACTAACTGGTTGCGATCAGCTAAACCGGTTAAAAGAGTTTGAGAGTTGTTGTAAAATAAAAGAAAATAAAATAAAACAGAGCAATCGATTAAGGGTTTAGTTTAATCAATTCAAATGGAGATCTTTAGGATTGCGGTTTCACCGCGGGTTTTCATTGTATGAATTTCCATATAGCTACTCAAGTTCATCTCTCAATCCGGGTAGTGGCCTGTAGTTAGAATTGTCCACTGTCATGGTACAATTCACTACCTAAGTCTAGGTCGGTTCCACCGTCGTAGTAACCTATACCCTAAACTAGGTGCATTAGAATCGACCTATGGGTTTCCACCATTAATCGTACATTACCTTGTTCAAGGGATTTGTTAATTAATGTGAATTTTGTCTCTTTTCAACCGTTAATTATTCTTTCAAAGTAATTAAAGGCATTATATTATCATTATGGTGATTAAGCATAATAATATAATTGAGAAAATGAAAGCATACGATAGATTTAGGAGACAGATTATGAATTACTATGATAAAAACGTCATACAATGCTTCCCCGGGCTACTCTCGGTCCTAAAGATTAAGGGGATTAGCCCCGCATGGTTGACAATGGAAAATACATAGGAGTAGATAAGAAAAACATGGTAAACATGGAGCAAACTCGTGTAACCCCTGATACACAGGTGTTCCTGGAGATCCTCCTCGAGAAACGTGCATTTTGCAGTCTTCCGGCAGCAAAATCGCCCGTCGGAGGTGCCCGGATTGCTCGGTTGACAACCTTCGTATCTTGTCTCCTCTCTCTCCCCCTCCTTCTTGGATGTTGTGCAACACAATATGAGACCCCCTAGGGCCGTCCGTGCTCTTCTTAGGTCATAGGACCACTTTACGGCTCCGAAAAAGCTCAACCGTCGGATTAAAATGCTCTATTTTAGTGCAGAAAATCGCCAGATCTCGACGTTGTCGATAGTATCGACCCCCAGGTCGATGGTATCGACCATGATACAGGTTTTTTCTTCCAAGATCACGTTTTGGGGTTGCTTTCTGATGAAATGTTGATAGTATCGACACCAAGGTCGATAGTATCGACTCTGGACAATGCAAAAGTGCCTGAAAAAGTGCCGAAACATGTGTTTAAGTCCGTGGATTATATAAAATCATATAAATATGATAAAAGAAGTATAACTTGATGCAAAAAGATTTTAAAGGCCAACTATAGTGAATTATGCAAATATAATCAAGAAAATGACAAATACATGCATAAAATAGATATAAAATAAGCCTATAAAAGTGACTCAAAACCCATGCATCAAACTCCCCTAAGCTTAAACCTTGCTCATCCTCGAGCAACAAAACTTTGGATCTGGTTGAGATAAGTCAGAAATAGGACATAAATACATGAAATGAATCTACATCATCCCCACTTTCTTCCCACAAACCGGCCCTCATTGACCACTGAACACTAACTGCCATCCAGGCGACCAAAGACCTATGTAAAAGATGTCTGTCCCCCAATCAGTGAAACACTATCAATTAAAGCAGTTAATATGATAAACTCATTTGGTCCATACTTGATGCATCTTGTGATCTCCTATCTACATTTCTCTTTTCCTAACTACCATCCAAATGGAAGCAGATCTCCTGATATTAATGATTGAGGAGAATATCATGGGTGGCCTACCGATTAGAGCAACATGTGGATGGGATAGGTGGTTTTGGAAGAGATGGAAGCACATAACAGTCAATCATGCAATACAAAAATTAATGACCTATCATGATGCAAAATGCAAGTGAAAATGTCATAATGCTATATTTTTGGTGGAATGATGCATGCACTATCATTCCGTCTCAAGGTGAGATGGAATATCTAAGAAAACTACATCATGTGCTTATTCTTCTTAGTTCTCAGGTGAGAACATGTTCCTTTCTCCCTCTTCTTCTTTATTACTTCTCAATTCTTTTTTTCTTCTTTTTTTTTCAAGTTTTCTTCAAATTTTTTTTCAAGCCCTTATTTTCATAGATGACAATGAATTATTTGTCGGACTCACTTCTTGTTACATAAATTATACATTTGAAGCATTCTATTTGGAGGGTATGGATCAAGCTCACCACCTTTAATATTTTCAGAGTAACATAAGATACATGGTGTACAATATGCTCAAAAGATGCAAATGCAACTACATAATGATAGTTATGCAATGAAATGACACACACCTAAGGATAATGTGCATGTATAACTACTCTATCCTTTTTTTTCCATTTTCATGCAAAAAAATATGTGAAAATAGATATAATTAAAGACCTATCTACATGAGATGCAATCAAAAAGTGAAAGACAATAATGTGCTCCCATTTCTTATGGTGGAGTGTGAATGAAATTGAGGTGGATCAGATCACAAGACTAATTGACAGAACCTTCCGAAAATTCATATGTCCCTCTCTAAAGACCTCTGTACAGGGTAACTAAAGGATTTCTCTCTTAAACTTTAGTCTAAGGTCACGTTAGCATTTGGTTGGTTTGGGCTCAAACATCCTTCCCAATCACTTTTCCTTGGACAATAAAGATGGTCATTCATGTCCCCATGTCCTGAAGCTGACTCACCCAAGCACTTCCTCAGTTATGCAACTCAATTACTAACAAGAATAAGCTCAAAAAGTTCTCAAAATTCTCATTTTTTATGTGCACACAACCCAAGAGTAAAACTCCCAATTGAAACCATGCATTTATTGCTCCACATATAACACTAGATAGATGTGGATCCTACAAAAGTAGTAAACTTAGAAATAAAAACAACTAATATCTCAAAAGTAAAAGCAACATGAATAAGTAAGTAAAAACTAAGATAGAGAGTTGTTCCAACACCCCCCTTAAGCTTGAATATGACTATGGCCTCATAGTCAACATTCTCACTTAAGAGGTGGAACAATGGTACCGTTCACTTTGAAGTGTGGTGAAGAAGGATGGTTAGATGCTCAAGTGGACCAAGTGATGCTTGCTATCTCCCTCTTTTTTGTGGCCCATTTTTGTGTCTTAGTGGTTCTAAGACGTGACTAGCTTCATCCATCTTTCCTCTGCAAAAAACAGTTCGAAAAAATCTCGTTTCGATACCTTTTACGACCTGTTTTATGTAGTTGTCCTGCAGGTGTCGATACTATCGACACAAGGTCGATGGTATCGACCCAGGATCAGCAATTTTGCTGTATCGATGCATATAAAAGCTTGGGAACTCAAAAGTGTCGATACTATCGATCCTAGGGTCGATGGTATCGACTTTACTGTCACAAATTTTTCTGAAAATCTTCAGGAATCTCGATACTATCGACACTAAGGTCGATGGTATCGACTTTTCTTCAGCTTTTACTGATCCAAACTCGATACTATCGACATGGGTGTCGATAGTATCGACCTTAACATTTTGCACACTTCAAAACACGAGTTAGGGTACCATTTTTACAAAAATTATCAAAACCTAAGCAAAAACTAAGTACATAAACATAAAAGAACATAACCAAACATAAAAATGAACTGAAAGTTGGGTTGCCTCCCAACAAGCACCTTTGTTTAATGTCCTAGGCTTGACATAAAGATACCTTTAACCTGGGTTGTCAAGAGATGTCTCCAATGAGTCATGTGGTAATTTGAATTTAACTCTATCATCACCAATCCCAAGTGTCAAGTAACCTCGCCCAATGGCGGCGATTACACTATCCGTAGCTTGGAACGACCTTCCCAATAGCATCTCACCTCCTTCCAACTCATGCATGTCCATGACCACAAAGTCAACAGGGAAGATGAATTTGTCGACCTTGACTAGCACATCCTCGCATATACCTTGTGGCTTCACAATGGATCCATCCGCCAACTCAATAGTCATGGCAGATTTCTTTAGTGTCTTCAATCCAAGCTTTTGAAACGTGGACAGTGGCATAAGATTAATGATGGCCCCTGAGTCACACTGTGCTTGTGGAAAATGTTGGTTGCCTATGGAACATGGGATGTAGAAACATCCTGGATCTTTCCTCTTCCTTGGTAGCCGTCCTTGGATTATAGAACTCACTTTTTCATCAACAACACAAATGTCAGTGTCTTTTATCCGCCTTTTCTTGGTGATTATGTCCTTGATAAACCTTCCATATGATGGAATCTGTTCTATCATTTCCACTAACGGAATATTAATATGGAGCTTCCTAAACATCTCCAAGAATTTATTGTAGTGCCTATGCTCTTTCTTCAGCCTCAGACTATCCGGGAAAGGCACGTTTGGGTCCTTCGCTCACTTGTGTGGTGGCACATATGGAACTTTAGGGGTCTCCTCCCCTAAGCTTGCTTCAACGCTATCTTCTAAGATAGGATTTGACACATCATCCGTGGATGGCATGACTTGTGGCTGCTCCCATCTCTCAGTGACTGTAGCTTCACCATGACGCATGGCCTTCACCTGCTCCTCTTTCCTAGGTGCGGGAGCGGCCGCGATGTGCTCTTGGTGGATTTTTCTGAATGGACAACATCTGCCCGGTAGTCCATAATGACTGCGAGGATACGATATTCTTGGTGTAGCCTCCGTATCAAAAATCATTTTGCTTTTGTCCTGGACCTCCACCACTGGGGGCTCTGCCTCAGAAATCACAGATATATATTTCACTTGATGATGTGCTAGAACAACATCTGCATTCCCAGCCTGTCTTTGTTTATTTGTATGCTTCATGGCTGCCACTTCATTGGAAATTTGGGTCACAATCGTCTCTAGTGCCCTCATTTGTGCTCCATGACTTTGTAATGTCTTCCCAAATTTATTCAAAATCTCGCCCTGAGACTGTAACTACTTGGTGAATGTACTCATCATCTCTTGATTTGTTTCACCACCTGGCTAAGCAATTCATTGTTCTTTTCCTCTAGGCTAGGCTGCAGCTTTTGAAAATTTTGTTCCTTCCTCCAATCATAATTGTTATTTCTATATCCCTATTGATGCATATACTTTGCATGTGCTTCATCATCAGACCCATTATCCTCTTTCTGTAGGAGCTTCTTGGCTATAAGATCCAACTTGTCATTAAGCACTTTGATGGACCTTGCTTCATGTGTAATGCCAACCTGCTCGGGTGCATCTCTTTCACCCCAAGACTACTTTTTGGACATGTTCCTTAGAATCTCCCAACACCTTGTGCCTGTGTTTTTCAAAAAGAAACCAGAACCTGCTGAGTCCAAATTGCTCCTATCATGTTCATTTAGGGCGAAGTAGAAAATTTTAGCTTGCTTCTCCTTGTCTAAGCTGTGATGTGGACACTTCCTCAGCATGATCTGGAAGCACTCCCAAGTTTCAGAGTATGTTTCACCGGCTTGCTGGCTGAAGTTGTGTATCTTCCTCACTAGATCGTTTGTCTTTTCAGGCGAGAAGAACCTCTCAAAGAACACCTCAACCATGTGATCCCAAGATTCAATGTACTCATCATCCAGATTGTGCAGCCATTCCCAAGCATTGCCCGCTAAAGAACTGGGAAAAAGTTTCAGGTAGAGTGTCTCTTGCGGGAACCTGTCAGTCTTTATCATATCACAATTTTCCACGAACATGCTGATGTGGGTCACCGGATCCTCATTTTTAAGTCCATGGAAAGCCTGCGATTTGACCAACTGAATAAGCCCTGGATCAATCTTGTAATTGGGTATGTTGATAGCTTGTTTCTTGATTGGCCCATTCTGCGCAGAAGAAGAAGAAGCCTTAATCCTTTCCCAGATCGTCTGCTCCTCATTTTCCGCTCCGTCACCCATTATTACTTTACTAGTACCTAAAATTTCAAATGGTAGTGTATGAACCGGTACTAATAATTAAAACAATGAATAAGATTTGCAATTCAGTTCAAAAGATGAAAAGAAAAAAAAATTACACGAATTAAAAGTGGCCTAGTGTGGCCGCTCGCATCACTCGTAGTGCTAAAATTCACCGTTTCCCCGAAAACGGTGCCAAAAACTTGACACGCGTAAACCGTGTGTGCAAACACAAGTATACGTATCAATGTAATATAGGCCTTGTGAGGCCCGAGTCGAACTCAGGGAAACTTGAATTTTAGTAGACTGCTACTAACTGGTTGCGATCAGCTAAACCGATTAAAAGAATTTGAGAGTTGTTGTAAAATAAAAGAAAATAAAATAAAATAGAGCAATCGATTAAGGGTTTAGTTTAATCAATTCAAATGGAGATCTTTAGGATTGCAGTTTCACTACGGGTTTTCATTGTATGAATTTCCATATAGCTACTCAAGTTCATCTCTCAATCCGGGTAGTGGCCTATAGTCAGAATTGTCCACTGTCGTGGTACAATTCACTACCTAAGTCTAGGTCGGTTCCACCATCGTAGTAACCTATACCCTAAACTAGGTGCATTAGAATCGACCTCTGGGTTTCCACCATTAACCGTACATCACCTTGTTCAAGGGATTTGTTAATTAATGTGAATTTTGTCTCTTTTCAACCGTTAATTCTTCTTTCAAAGTAATTGAAGGCATTAGATTATCATTATGGTGATTAAGAATAACAATATAATTGAGAAAATGAAAGCATACCACATATTTAGGAGACAAATTATGAATTACTATGATAAAAACGTCATACAATGCTTCCCCGGGCTACTCCCGGTCCTAAAGATTAAGGGGATTAGCCATGCATGGTTGACAATGGAAAATACATAGGAGTAGAGAAGAAAAACATGGGAAACATGGAGCAAACTCGTGTAACCCCTAATACAAAGGTGTTCCTAGAGATCCTCCTCGAGAAACGTTCGTTTTGCAGTCTTCCGACAGCAAAATCGCCCGTCGGAGGTGCCCAGATCGCTCAGTTGACGGCCTTCATCTCTTGTCTCCTCTCTCTCCCCCTCCTTCATGGATGTTGTGCAACACAATATGAGATCCCCCTAGGGCCGGCCGTGCTCTTCTTAGGATATATGACCACTTTACGGCTCCGAAAAAGCTCAACCGTCGGATTAAAACGCTCTGTTTTAGTGTAGAAAATCACCAGATCCCGACGCTGTCGATAGTATCGACCCCCAGGTCGATGGTATCGACCATGATACATGTTTTTCCTTCCAAGATCGCATTTTGGGGTTGCTTTCTGATGAAATGTCGATACTATCGACACCAGGGTCGATAGTATCGACTCTGGACAATGCATAAGTGTCTGAAAAAGTGCCGAAACATGTGTATAAGTCTGGGGATTATATAAAATCATATAAATATGATAAAAGAAGTATAATTTGATGCAAAAAGATTTTAAATGCCAACTATAGTGAATTATGCAAATATAATCAAGAAAATGACAAATACGTGCATAAAATAGATATAAAATAAGCCTATAAAAGTGACTCAAAACCCATGCATCAGGGACCAAACGATCCCAAACTGTTTAGGTTCATGCGGTTTCAAAAGTCAACCTTGGGCAGACGGTCTTCACCACCTACTTTAGCAAACGGTTTGGAGGTCTACTTGAGCAAATAGTTTCATGGTGGCTACTTTAGCAAATGATCTTGATTGTGCAACTTTATCAAACGGTCTCAGTGGTCTGTGCAAGACCGCATGGAGGTCCAAACGGTCCTAGACCGTTTGGAGGTCTAGTGTGCAAGACTGTTTGAGATCTGATCTATGCAAGACCGTTTGGGGTCTTTATGGCCAAGATGGTTTGGAGAATATTTAACCAAAACCGCATGGATACTTAAAGTGGTTAAAGGTGAAGTTGGTTAATTGTTTAATACATGATGTAATCAAAGATGATTATAGTAATTGTATCTTAATGGGATAGTGTGATGTAAACCCATGAAGTAATTAAGCCTTAATGATCACAATGATAATGACTTAATTCTTGATGTCAATTCTCTTTCATGTTGAGTTGACTTAACCTAATCAAGGCTGAAGTAAACATCATCCTATAGGGGATGAGAGAGAGAAGACCTCTTATATATGAATGTTAATTAAGTAATGGACTTCCAATATGGATGATATCTAATTAGGGTATGATCTTTCATAGTGAGATCATGGAAACCCTAATTATGATGGTTAATGAATTATAACCCTAATTGAGGGTAATAATGGAAGTATCCCTAATACATGATGAAGGTATGATCCTAATTCATAATGATGACATGGTAAACCCTAACCTAGGGCTATGTAATGTGAATAGTAAATCCTAATTTAGGTTATGTTGAATATGAACCTTAATCAAGGTGATTCAATGTGAATAGTAAACCCTAATTCCAAATAAGGTAAATGTAAGTGTGAAACCCTAATTGTGGGTTATGTTCTATAGCATGAAGCTCTATGATTGGATAATGAAATGATGAGTCATTAATCCTATTTGAGCTAAAGGGGATGATTAACCCTAATGTGAATTGAAAAGGGAAACCCTAACCCTAGTAAGGGCATAGTGGTGCAACCCTTAAATAATGAAGTTATCTTTGTTTTGCATTATGCTGATATGAAATTGATGTATCGGTTATCATCTGTACTAATCATGTAGGTTTTATGAGACATTGATCATAGCCAGGTATGAGCTATGATACTTTGTTTATTGAAAACACTTTACAAGCTGTGTAAGCAATGTCATGCTATGGTGCCTAGTGAAAGGTGACAAAAGAAGGATTATACGCCTTAAGGGATATGTGAAATACCTGCACTGCAATTATTATGTTTACACTGTCAGATGACTTGATGTCATTAAGTTACCAGTTAAAGTGGTAATATGTGTTTTGAAGATCTAAGGGTTTGAACACCCATACTCTTGAATCATGATGATGAGATGATAAGGGATTGAGATCCCAATGATTAATAAAGTTGTGAAATGAACTTAATACAAATATTACTCTTTTTTATAGCAATTGTTATAATGTTTTATGTTTGAAAACATGTCTGATGCTAAAAGAATGATGTAATGTACTTAAATAATCAAGTGAAATGATATCATGTAGATCCCTGACCATAGATCCATCATCGTCAGAAGCTGGATGATGGTGAAATAGGTTTTCCTAAGGGGACTCCTAGAGAACATACTTTTGAGTATGTGGGGGTTATGGACGCGAATATCCTTACGTCCTAATGGAGGAATTGACGTGAGATAAACATTTAATCTCTCAATACTTCATTATATGTATATGTTGGGATGATGTATCACTAATCTCCCGATGATGATGTTAATGCCGAATCGATGTGAGATAAACAAGAAAACCCTCGATTGCGAAGAGAGTACAACATGTCATTGTAAATCTAATAGAGAAGTTGCCAGAATACCCTAGAAAGCTATTTTAGCAGAGACACGAGATGTCATGCATGTTGTTCCTCACACTGACTAAGGATGATGAGGTCATAGAAATCTGACTCTTCTGGTGACCTATGTATGGTACCGATTTCAATTTCGCAATGGTCGGTTGGAGTATGAGCGATATACCTCATCTCCTCAGGGCATAAGTATGTTTGTAAAACGTAATCAGCCATGTAGCATAATTGCTTAGGTTGAACTATGAGAAACAATTATTGATGATACATTGTTTATAATGTCCTAGTTAGATCAATAATATACATGTTCTTCATATTCCTTATTAAATGAATGACTTGTTATTCAATCAAGTTATAATTGAAATGATTGCTTAGAGAATACTGCTCAACTTAGCTTATTCAATGAATTACCTTATGTTGATTAATTATGATATTACTGCTCAGTGTTATTCTAATATCCGCAATAACAATGTTTCTGGCGAAGAGTTATAACTCTCGCTGGGACAATTTTCAATTATCTCACCCGCGTGGGATTCAACTTTTTAGGTAGACGCCGAGGAAGGAGAAACTCGTCAGTGGGTGAGCAGCAACAACAGCAGCAACAACAAGGACAACAGTGATCTTTAGGTGGAGATGTTGTCTGTTAGGTTCTGTATATAGACAGTCCTATGTGAAGTCTCTGTACTCTCAGGTCCTAGGAGTTAGTAGATGGTTTGATACGGATTTGAGATTTTTGTCTTAATGCCTCGAGATTTTGTATACTGCTTATGTACAGCTTAACAAGGCAGTCAATGTTATGAATCTCGAGATGAGATAATACAGAGATGTACCGTTGAATAAGTTTGTAAATAACTTACCTTGTTTCTTTATGAAAGAGTTTTACAGTTTGTGGATCTCTTTATAAACGTTGTAATTTTTAGTGATTTCCAATAATTTCACTGCTAATATTTCACTTCCGCATCATTAATAACGTTTTGTCCAAACGGGGTATCACAGTACCTCCCTCTTTCTAATCTTTTAAATCGTACCTTTTAGAATTCGTAATAGGACCTTCAACATAGGAGATATCTTCTCTTAGTTGTACTAGCTCTAATCAATGATTTTCTCTATACCTAGATGACACTTCTTCAATATGAATACAATAAGACATCATGTCATTGGCTAGCTCAGGAGGCAAATCAAGTATATATGCTACTGGTCCAATCCTCTGAATGATTGGATAGGTACTCATGTATCTAGGAGTTATTTTTCCTCACTTGTGCAAACTCAGTACACCTTTTTATTATGACAAATTCAAGTACACCTCATGCCCAACCTCAAACTATAGCGGTGTCCATATTTTCTCTGCATAGATTTTCTATATATCTTGTGCAACTTTCAACTATATTTTGGCCACATATGTATTCTTTGTAGTCTCTTTCACCAATTTTGGACCTAAAATTTGCCTCTCACCAACTTCATACCAACATATACAAGATCTATACTTGCCTAAACTAGAATGATAACTACTATTATATGAAAACTCCATGAGAGTAAGGTGATTGTCCCTACTACCACTAAATTGTAATACACATGCTCTTAACATGTACTCAAGGGTTTAAATTGTTCGCTTTGAATGTCCATTTGTTTGAGGATGACATGCAGTGCTAAACTTTAAATTGATTCCCAAGGCATGATGTGACAAATTTCAAAATCCTGATGTGAACTTAGATTATCTATCTGATATTATAGTGAATGACATTCCATGTAATCTAACTATTTCATCTATGTAGATCTTTTGCAGTTTGGGTGCATCCCAAGTTGACTTAATAAGGAGGAAATTAGTAGACTTACTTAATCTATCTACAATTACCCATATTGAGTCAAAACCATGTTATGCTCTAGGTAACCATACTACAAATTCCATGGTAATATTTCCCTACTTCCACATTGGAATAGGGAATGGTTGTAGGGTGCCTACTGTCTTATGATATTCATTCTTGACTTATTGAAAAACACCACACTTAGCTATATATTGAGATACACATCTCTTCATGCCTAGACACCAATACAATCCCTTGAGATTTTTGTACATCTTGTAACTTCCTGGATGCATTACATACATAGAAGAGTATGGTTCTTTAAGAATATGCTTATTTAACTCAGTGTCATCTGACACACACAATCTATCCTACTGATACAACATCTGATCATCTGAATATCTGAACTATGTCCTTTTTCCTTCTGTCATGTCAGGCATGCTTTGTTTTAATTCACTATCATTCTATTGAAGCTATTTGATTTGCTCATAGAATGTAGGTCTAACTTGCATTTGTGTAATCAACCCACCTTTCTAATACACTCAAATCTGAATTTGTCTTTCTCATTTTCCCCAATAAATCTCTTTGTACACATGCCATAGAAAACATTTTTGCTAGTGGTTCAGACTTACTACTATGATCATTTGCCACAACATTTGACTCCCAAGGTGGTAGTCAATGGTAACATCACATTCCTTTATGAGCTAAAACCATCTGTGTTGTCTCAGGCTAAGATCCTTTTATGTGAAAATGTACTTTAGATGCCTATGATCAGTATAGATCTCAAGTGACTTACCACAAGATAATGACACCAGGCATGCACTAATTTTGCAAGCTGAAGATCATGTGTTGGATGATTCTTTTCATTCTTCTTGACTTATCTACAAGCATAGGCCACCACTTTCTGTTCTTGCATTAGAACGCATCTTAAACCTTTCCTAGATGCATAACAAAAAAACACATATCCTTTACCTTCCTCTAGTAAAATAAAAAATATTGTTGTAGTTAACTTATTCTTTAGCATTTAAAACTTCTATCACATATTTTAGACCAAACAAAAGCTACATCCTTCCTTGATAAACATGTAAGAGGTGTGGTCAATACACTGAAGTTCCTTATAAACCTCCTATAATATCCAACTGACCCTATAAAACTTTTGATCTTAGTAGGAGTAGTGGGTTTCTCCCATTGAAGAAAAGATCCACATTTGTAGGGTCTATACTAAATCCATGCCTTGAAATGACATGTACCAAAAAAGAAACTTCAGCCAATAAAAATTGACATTCACTAAACTCGACATAAAGTTTATGTTGCCTCAACAACTACAGGGCTATCCCTAGATGCTGCTCATGTTGTTTTTCATATCTTAAATATATAAGAGTATCATCTGTAACACTAATACAAATAATATAAGTATGGTTTGAAAATTCTATTCATTATGTCCATAAAGGATGTTGGGGCATTTGTCAATCTAAAATACATAAATACAAACTCATGGTGCCCATACCTTATTCTGTATGTTGACTAGGTATATTTGATGCCTTTATCCTTAATCATGATAACCTAACATGGGACCTATCTTTGAAAAGATTGTTCCTTCACTTATATGATCAAACAAATCATCAATCCTTGGTAGAGGATATTTGTTCTTAATGGTTATCTTATTCAATTGCCAATAATCTATGCACAACCACATAATTCCATCATTCTTCTTCACAAAAATCTAATGATCTCCCTAAGGTGATCTACTACGTTGAATGAAACACTTATCTAGTAACTCATGTAGTTGAGGTTCTTATTCCCTTAACTATGCATGTACCATTCTATAGGTAGGTAAAGCTATTGGGTGACTACCTGATAAAATTTGTATCTCGAAATCAACATCTCTTTTAGGTGGTAAACATGGTAACTCATCAAGAAAGACATCAAGGAACTCAAATAAATAGGAACACCCTCTAAATTGGTTGTTCTTTTCTCTACCCTAGCATCTATCACATGTGCCAGAAAGGCCTCACACCCGTTCTCATCATCTTATCGGCTAAACCAAATGATACTATACACATGGGTAAGAATTTTATGTCTCATGTAAAGACACTTGAAAAACCACCTTGCTAAAAGATAGCCTCATTCTTTCAAATTTGGACATGGTATGTATCAATGCATTCCATATCCAAAATAATTTGAAAAGAATTAATGTCTAAGGGTATGAGATTAGCCACTGCGTTATACCCACTACAACTCAATAGACTTCTGGGACAAAATTATGTCAAAACTGTCGGTTCACCTAACGACACTCTTAACAACAAGTCATAAGATAAATCCCGAGCTAACATATTTAATCCACTAGCTAATAATCATTGTATAAAAGTGTTGGTATGTATGCCCAGAGAGCCAATCATATGATGATTGGATTGGCATATGTTCTGATTGACTTGATAAATAACAAAGGCAAGCTTCTAATTTATTCTAGTTTAATCAATTGTGAGATAAATGATGGAGCAAAATGAATTTCTAAAGAATGACAATACTCAATAACATATGTCTTCAGGTTAATTACCTAAACAATGAGATCATACATATGCTAAGAGTATGTACATTCTTGTTATGTCCCTAGTCAGATGTCATTGTGGAATGTTGATAGACAACAATGACACATCAAGACTAGAGTATGTGTTGGTCGATGACAATGTCTCATTAGTCATGATATATGATATCAAACCAAGCACACAGATACATGTTGAAGAACAGTGTATCAGACAAACCCACCATGAGAGTGACACATGGAACCATGATATGGTAGTCAGAATCATCTCTCATAGTGATGGTAGTGATTGTGATTCTAAGACCTAAGATCACTGCACTCATCGGATGTGATTGGGTACACTTTGATATCATCAAACGCAGTCCTGAAACATGGGTTTTTATAAAGGTGATGATTGGGTGGCTTTGACGCATGAGATAGACTTTGAGTGATAGATATGGGATTTGTCCCTCCTAATGGAGTATGATGTTCAAGACACTTTATAAGCGAGACTGAGAATATCATGCACGTGCACATGTGAATTAATATATGATATTGAGTTCATATATATCTCAGATAGTCTACTCTAGTTCAAGAAACATGAATGAATGTTGAAAGGATGATAGATCCATGCCTTGAATTCATTTAGGATATCAGAGACAAAGGAATTATACATTCACTATAACACCAATCACAGACTATAGGTTGAAGGTTATTCTCCAACTTTCCATTCACTTGGGTAGCACTGACATGTAACTAGGCACCTATCTTTGCTTGTGATGCCATAAGGTAGTTATGGACATTCACTACCAATGTGATATGGGACCTATAGGGTCACACACATAGGACTTACCTGGAAGAGGAGTTTATCCATGAATGATGTTTGGATTGATTACTAAAGTGTTTAGGTACTCAATCAAATAGTCAATCAATAGACTTGACTCAGAATCATTAAGTTCAAGTGTTGAACCAACTGATTAGAGTATCAGATTGATTGAGAACTAAATTGAATGAGTTCTGCACAATCTGGACCACCAACTGACTGGTTCACTGGGTGAACGGATCGACTCATGGTCAGTGGGACGACCGGTTCACTTGGACCAATCGAGAGGCAGAACTCAATTTATTCCTGAAAAAGTAAGTGTTGGGTTTCCCGATTTGTGAGAAAAGTTTCCCATTTCACTTGTTCAATTCGATTGGGACAAGAATTAATCTTTGTATTAATTAGAAATGAATTAGGAAAGTCAATTACATGCAGGTCTGGCTTGTGAACTACCCGGTTCACTAAGTGAACTGACCGGTTCACTATGCCAACCGACCGATTCACTAGTAAACGATCAGTTCGCCTATTGTAGTGCAAATTATTTATGGAAAATCTGGACCCTTCTACTCCCGCACAGACTGGGAACCATGACCCTGCCCTATACAATAAATAGAGGGGTACAAGGGGCTTCTCTAGAGAGACAACTCAGAATATCAATTGCTCTGCAAAGTTGTTGTCCTCTCTGGTTTTGGTAACCAAGAGATCCCAAGCAAGTTCTACCCATCCAGGGAGGAACAACAAGGGAAAGGCAACTATAGAAAAGCAACTGGTTTTGGGAGAGTGTGTTGGTGACTAGTACGCCAACAGAAGGGGACAAATCCTTCTAGTCTATTTTTCAGGATGACTAGAGTTCTCAGTAGTCTATGTGGACTATCTATAGAGGTGAGATACTTCTGTCTCTCAGGAGGACGACAGTCAATCGCATTCTGGGTCAAGACCAGGAGCTACACAAACGCTGTTGAAGATAGGTGGTTGAAGACCACACTGGATGTGAGGTATAGTCACTGAGCAAGCCTCAGGACCATGTATAACTCGCTAAAACCATCCTTCCCATTACATAGATGTTGATGCGATCTGCTGGTTATGGGTTTATGGTCAAGTAATTTTTTTTGTTTCTGCTACCTACTCTGACCACGTAAAACCCAACAATGATATCAGAGCCATGTCAGTACTCTATATTTTAGGATAATCGATATGATCGGATTTTGGTTTTACCATCTTTTATTTATTGCATACGATGCAAATATTTAAATGACTAATGTGAATATCTGATTAATACCACATGATCCCAAACTAATATATACATATATGATATGGTATATCTACAATCAATACACATCACCCTGAAATGGTATTGATGGTGAATGTGTAGCATGGTTATGGTCTATAAACCCTATGTGCATGTGTGTGGTTGGTTATGGTTGTTTGCATCTCGATCTGTGCACTGAGCCCTCTTCTTCTATTCTAAATGTAACACGAGATAACTCAAGATTCTCTTCTACCTTTTCTCCCCTCGAATGTAACTCGAGGTTTCACAAAGATTATGTAAAATAGGATTAGCTTTATTTCTTGTTATGGCAAAGACTGAAGATGACTACTTGATGGACCGAGACGACCGACTAAGGAGAAGTTGGTGGACCGACGAGAAGCCTCGACGACAAGACAAACTGACCATCTAGAGGAGCCAGACGACCGGCTGGAGGAGCCAAACGACCGGTTGGAGGAGACCAACCGACCGACCAAGAGGCGAGTCGACCGGTTCAAAGGTTGAACCAGTCAACCCAGATTGGCAAGCACAAATCTTCATCCTCTTGGTTAATGAACCATTAAGAGATATGAATGTCTTGTTTATTGGGCATGATGACAAATCAATCTTCACTAGATGTAGTGGGAGAATGACTACTCTATTAGGTATAATACATATTGATGTACATACATACCTATAGGAATAAATGATAATACTTCATATATGGTATTTAATGAAATACAAATATGAATATCTTGAAGTGTTCAAGAATATCATAAATGAAGAACAAACTTGGTAAAAGTATTAATTCTTTGATATGATCAATGTATGAGATACTTAAACCAAATGTTTGAGGACCTTGTGAGTAACTATGATAGTGTATCATAGAGAACTCATGATTAAGGCATAATAATGTATAAACCAAAGAAGGAATCATACTCTAAATAGTAAGAGCATGATCATCAAACAAATAACTAATCTTCTAGAATTCTTCTAAATAACATGCTTTACACTAAATAAATGTACCATCCAAAAGGCATAAAAGACACCATATGAGATATGGTATTGAAAATGTTCCAATATGTCTTTTAGTGATTGAATGCTCATATAAGAAAACTAGTTTCTTAGAAAGAGCTTCATTCACAAATCACATAATGTTAGTTGAATACTAATCTCAATCCAGTAACAAAGTGTTTATTATAAGGATATCTGAATTCCAAAAGAATCAGTGGGTGAGAAGTAGAAATCAAAATGTTTGAGATCAACATAATAACATTGAAACCTGATAAGGTACAAAAGGAGATTAAGAATCACAAGTGTTGTGGAATATCAAATTCTTTATGTAATAGATACACCTCATATATATAGTAGGAAACACCTCAAGCTTGATGGATAATGATATCCTACAAACTTAGAGGTGATTAATTGGTCATATGATGATGAGCCAATAATATATCTAGATGATGTTGAGGAACCAAATTTTGTGTTATGACTTGAAGCCATAAGATCTAAAATAACTTCCATGTAAACCAAATAAGGTATGACCTTAATGGTAGCACTTATAAGGACAAAACCCATAAGTGCAATTGGCTCTTAAGAGTTAAGATTGACATGGATGACATCTGAAGAGATGATTGGTTGAGATGAATTCAAGTGAGTTCAATGTGTTAAACCTGATGAATTTATTTAACCAACTGTAATGGCTATAGGACATAAAGGATCATGCTTGCTATTAGAACTTGAAGACTATGAAATTTGACACATGAATATTAAAACCACATTCCTAGAAGGAAAAACATGAGGCTGTGTATGTGGAACAATCTGAAGGGTTTTATAATTCCGTTAATGCAAATGCAATCTATAAGTTATAAGAAATTAATCAATATGATTGATTAAATACAAGCACCTCAGAACTGGAGTCTTTACTTTGATTATATAGTCAAAAGGTTTGACTGATATATCGAAATAAAGAAGGGATCTGTGATTACAAATATTTTTTGGGAGCGTATTCATATTCCACATGATGATGAGGAATGAAATGTTCTAAGAATAGAAATTGGTGTGGAAATACCTTCTTTAAGGGAATAAATAGAAATGTCCTATGTGATAGGAATATAGACCTATAGAGATAGTTCTTGAAAGCCTCTTAACTTGATAAAAGAGAACATACATTGGCAGTCTATGATGAAGCATTCAATAGGCAAATATTCAGTGGGAGAAAACTTGTCCATGTTGCATGGAGTTAGTCTCTCAGATACCCAGTGTCCCAAATTCTTGTGAAGAATAGGAATACATAGATGGATGCCTTATGCATTCGCAATTGGATCTATTATGTATGCAATCATCCCATTATCTTGTATGTATCAGACATGATAAGAAAATATATACACATTCATCATCTTGTATGTATTGGACATGACAATATGATATGCTCATCCAGTTATCTCATATGTAATGGACATGATGAGTGGATATATGTCTACTTCTAGTGAGAGTCACTTGAATGCCATAAAGAACTTATTTAAGTACTTATGAAGTATTAAAGGATTATTTTTATGGTAATAAAAGGAAGAGTTGAGTGTAAATTAGTTACACTGATGCAAGCTTCCAAAATGACAGAAATTGATCACAAAATACAAAATATAAAAGTGAATATATGTTGATAAATGGAAATGTTTTGAGTAAAATTAAAACTCTATCTAATTCTCAAAGGAATGTTGAGTATCCTTGTGTTGAGAACACCAGAGGATACTATATGGATCTAGAAGTTCATACAGACAAACTTATAGATATTCCAACCATTGATGACAAAGTAGAAATACTAAGTCAAACTATGGAGATAATTTTAGGAAAGGAATATCAGATAACATATTACGGAAACTCCATTTCATTTGAAATGTTGTACTATGAGGAGATATGAAACATTCAATATATTGACTAAAGAAAAATGTTGCTAACTCACTGGATTACAACTAGCACAACAGAAACATGTTGGAAATGTTTAGAGATCACTAAGAATATGATTCAAAGGTGACTAGCTCTAAGTGCAAGTGGGAGTTAGTTGGTATGTATGCCTAGAGAGACAATCATGTGATGATTTGATTGGCATATGTTCTGATTGATTTGATAAATATCAAAGGCAAGCTTCCAATTTATTCTAGTTCAATCAATTATGAGATAAATAATTGGAGTATAATGAATGTCTAAAGAATGACAATACTCAATAACGTAAGTCTTAAGGTTAAGGACCTGCATAATGAGATCATACGGATGCTAAGAGTATGTACATTCTTGTTATGTCCCTAGTCGGATGTCATTATGGAAGGTTGATAGACAACAATGACACATCAAGACTAGAGTGTGTGTTGGTTGATGATAGTGTCTCATTAGTCATGATATATGATATCAAACCAAGCACACATATACATGTTGGAGAATAGTGTATCAGACAGACCCACCATGAGAGTGACACAGGGAACCATGACATGGTAGTCAGAATTATCTCTCATAGTGATGGTGCTGATTGTGATTCTTAGACCTGAGATCACTGCACTCTTAGAATGTGATTGGGTACACTTTGACATCATCAAATACAATCATGAAACATGGGTTGTTATAAAGGTGATGATTGAGTGGCTTTGAAGCATGAGATAGACTGTGAGTGATAGATATGGGATTTATCCCTCCTAAGGGAGTATGATATTGAGGACACATGATAAGTGAGACTGAGAATAGCATGCGCATGCACATGTGAATCAATATATGATATTGAGTTCACATATATCTCAGACAGTTTGCTCTAGTTCAAGAAAAATGAATGAACATTGAAAGGATGACAACTCCATGCCTTGAATTCATTCAGGATATCAGAGACAGAGGAATTATACATTCACTGGAAACCAATCATAGAATTTAGGTTGAAGGTTGTTCTCTAGCTTTTCATTCACTTGGGTAGCACTAACGTGCGACTAGGCACCTATCTTTGCTTGTGATGTCATAAGCTAGTTATGGACATTCACTGTCAACGTGATATGGGACCTATAGGGGCACACACATAGGATTTACCTAGAAGAGGAGTTTATCAAGGAATGATGTTTGGATTTATTACTAAAGTGTTTAGGTACTCAATCAAATATTCAATCAATAGACTTGACTCAGAATCATTAAGTTCAAGTGTTGAACCAATTGATTAGAGTGTCAAATTGATTGAGAACTGAATTGACTGAGTTCTGCACAATCTGGACCACCAACCTACCAGTTCACTGGGTGAACTGATCGGCTCATCGTCAGTGGGACAACCGGTTCACTCTAGTGAACTGATCGGTTCACTTGGACCAAACGAGCAAGTGTTGGGTTTCCCGGTTTGTGAGAAAAGTTTCCTGTTTCACTTATTCAATTCGATTGTGACAAGAATTAATCTTTGCATTAATTAGAAATGAATTAGGAAAGTCAATTGCAAGCATGTTTGGCTTGTAAATTGCCCAGTTCACTAAGTGAACCGACCGGTTTACTATGCCAACCGACCGGTTCACTAGTGAATGGATCGGTTCACCTGCCGTAGTGTAAATTATTCATAGAAAATTCTGACCCTTCTACTCCCGCACAGATTGGGAACCCTGACCTTACCCTCTACTATAAATAGAGGGGTACAGGGGGATTCTCAGGAGAGACAACTAAGAACATCAATTGCTTTGCAAAGTTGTTGTCCTCTTCGATTTTGGTAACCGAGAGAGCCCAAGCAAGTTCTACCCGTCTAGAGAGGAACAACAAGGGAAAGACAAGTGCAGAAAAGAAATTGGTTGTGGGAGAGTGAGTTGGTGACTAGTATGCCAACAGAAGGGGACAACTCCTTCTAGTCCGTTCTTCAAGACGACTAGAGTTCTTGGTAGTCCGTGTGTACTATCTATAGAGTCGGGAGACTTCTTCCGCTCAGGAGGACGACAGTCAACCGCATTCTGGGTCAAGACCAGGAGCTGCACAGATACCATTGAAGACAGGTGGTTGAAGACCGCACTTGCTGTGAGGTATAGTCGCTAAGAAAGCCTCAGGACCAGGTATAACTCGCTAAAACCATCCTTCGTATTACATAGATTTTGATGTGATCTGCTGGTTATGGGTTTATGGTCAAGTAAATTTTTGTTTCCGCTTCCTACTTCGACCACGTAAAACCCAACAAAGAGAATGTGTCTCACTAGGATCTATGAAAACTGTAACTGAAATGATGTTAATGAGAAGCATCTAACTTGTAAAAAATTTGGGCGAGACTACTCCTTATGGTGAATTCATAGATAATAAACATCTTGTATCTCTTCCTCTACCATGATGTTCTCTCTATCCACTTTTGATAATATGTGCTCCCCCTCTAGAGAATGAAGCTACTGAAGAACTTTCTCCTTTAGATGGGGCTTGTCTGTGTGGAGTTTGATATAGAAACTATGAACTCTATGAAAGTGTGAACTAAACCTTTGGGAAATCTTCCTTAAAGGGTCCCACCTATCCACAATAGTGACATCCTTGAAAATTTGTTCCAAAACATTAACTAGAGTGTACTTTTCCACAAGTGTCACACACAATCATATCTTGTCTCTGTGATTATATCACTAATGTTGATGACCCTGAAGGCCTTGATGAAGGTGCCCACCTAGGTGGTGTATTCCATTTTCTAGGCTAGGTATGGGAAGACACAACATCACTTGAACGAGGTTGCTTCCTTCCAAAAATGAGATCTTGTCCTAACATGGATAAGAAACCACCACCTCCTATGTATCCAATACTACTCAGTCCTCCTCTACCAAAATTTTTGGATCTTTTCCTACTATCAAAATGTTTATAAGATACAATTGATTCTGCAATACATATGGGTGTTGGATCTAGGATGGGATCTAGGGGGGTGAATAGAGCTACATCCACTTAAACAAAATTCATTAGACCTTCAAGATATTTCTAAGATAATATGGTAAGTATGAACTTTGAGTGCAACTAAAACATATGTAGCAAGGGAGAGAGAGATTGAACAAGCACAAGAATACAATCTACATAGAGTGGTTCCAATCTACAAACTAGAAGAAAGTCATTCCACTACCTAGAGAGACCAAGCTCTAGAATTTTACAACCATTTCATACTTATATTCTATTATAAGACATGAAATATATGACCTTCCATATTCGGGCCAAGGATACCCAGCCTTCCCTTTAAGAAGAAGGGAGCCAACAACCTACCAAAGGACTTACCTATCTAAGACTGAGTCTTCAACCTCGCCAAGGACTTACCCACTTCTTCAAGTAGTCTTTTCCCTTCACGAAGGTCTTACCCACTCTTGAAACAAGTCTTCCACCTTGAAAGAATTATCCACTCTTCTTGGATCTTCCACCTTTGACTTCACCTTCTCCAAGGAGACACTTTCACTGAAGGACTCCTTCCCTTCTTCTTCACCTCTCTTAGTCAAGATAGAGAATCTTCATCTACATATTCATGGTAGAAAGAGAGATTGGGAGCTGAAGGAAGTGATAGCCTCACATGATATACATGTAGGACTACCTCTCTTACAAATCTCCTACTCACTCTAATGGATATAGCAAGTGATTAAGATTAGAGACTGGAAGGAGGCTATAGGAGGCACTCAACTATAATATAGAGACCTTCATAGTAGTTGGCTAACCATGGGATGAAGCCCAAGGGGTCCTATTTGTAGTTGGGGATGCCTACTAGTCAGTAGAAACACTTAAGGACAAATACTAGTCGTTTGAGATGAATGGATATATTTTTGAGTTTTGCAACACCCCAATAGCTAGAAACACTTTTTTTGCACTTATCGTACAATGCGATCAGTCCAGTTTACTTTTGGGAAACTCGACTGATTGCACTATGCAACAAAGAAATTTGAAGTGTTGGTCAAGTTTATCCTAGATGAAATTTGATCGATCACTTAAATTTGATTTTCCATTGTAGAGTGTCGGATGAGTTCTGTGTTTTGGGAACACAATCAAACCTGGACATTCTCAAAATGCATCAAGGGTGTCAGTCGAGTTTGTCACAGGAGAAACTTGACCGAATCGGCATTATGCGATGTATTTTGGAAAATGTCATTAGAGTGCTTAAATATTTGATTTAAGTGCTCTTGATTTTTTCTAAGCTTAATTAAAAGTGATACAATCATTACAAGTGATTTATAACATGATTCTAATACATATACATCATATTCCACAAAAGTGCACTTGCAATGATTTTGATTTGTCTTTTCTCCAAGTTAGGATACGCAAGTTAGGGCATTTGGAGTGTGTCTATACCTAATCTGAAATCACTCAAGTGAAAGCATTAGACACAAATAAGTGGAATGGCTATTCATCATCAAAACACATGTTTAGTCAATTTAGACCTTGAATCACCATTAACCTTTAGTCAACACTGGGTACTTCCACATATTCTCTAAAATTTTCTCTATCTCTCCTACTGACTATTGATATGTCTATTTTCTAGTCTTAAATCTACTTGAAACCTTCTACATTTCTCCATGTCATCTTGTACAAGTTGTGGATAAAAGTTATCCGATCTTGTAAAATACGCCTCATATTCTCAAATTTTCATACTACCATGTCTCGTATTATCCAATTGTCTAAAATTATCACTTAGTAAGGTAAAGTGATTTAGGTGAAATTCATGCACAAAGTCTTTCCATGATATATTTGCATTCCTCCTTTTATCTTCTACTCGTCCCACCATAATTCATCATCTCCTTTCACAAGATTGATATCATGATTGATCTATTTTTCTTCTGAAAACTCTATTAAGAGAAAGACCTTCTCCAGTGTCTGAGCATGTGAGCCATATGCCAGTCACTAGATTTATTATCCTAGAGAACTTGATCCCACCTAATTTCTTTACCAACCCATAGGATCTATGTCCTTATTGGAAATTAAAGACCTCATGTCCATTTTATATTTTCTTTTGACTCCAAAAAAATATAGTACATACTTTATACCTCATCCCTATCTTCTCCATCTTAATCCATTGCTTGAGGGCCAGGGTCATAATGGCTCTCATCTTGTTCCTCACCAAGTCCAAATCCTTTTCATGTCATCTGCATATCCATAATAGAAACATGCCTATTAAAAAATTGTAGTTCAAAGAGAAAAACATCTTGATTCTAGTGATCTCTTACCATCTCTGTTCCCAAACCTAAGATTTGGCCTAAGCTCAACCTTTTCTATGATACCAAGTTATTGAAGAAGTCCAAATCTACTAAGTAGCATTTAGGCCCATCAAGGAGGGATTAAAACTAAACATTCACTATTAGTTACTAACTGAAAATAAGACTTAAGTTTTTCTTCTTTTCAAATATGTATGAATATCATTTTACTAACCAATAACATATTATTTAAGAATAACATGAAAGTTACAACAAAGTTCAACTTCGGCATAAAAGAAAGAGTTCTTGTTTAATATACATAAAGTACAACTTATTAAAAACTTATGTCTTTTCTCACTCTCTAAATCCAGGATTAAAAAAAAGGATAAGAGACCATCTAACTATTATAACTATTGATATTGGGACCTCAGCTAGTCTAGTCCTTATGAAAGAAAGCTTCTAACTCCTATAGAGATGGACCCTTTCTTGAAAAAATGTTTCAATAGTTTGTATGATCTATGGGATCACTGTGTCGAAAATCAACAAGAAACCATGATATTTCTGATGTAATATGTTGATAAAAATTCAATTCAGAAGAAATACTTACATGGCTGGTGTAGTCTATTATCATATGACAAGACATGAAATACTAATAATTGACTACATGTGAAAATAACTAAATCCAATCATGATTTTCTTGAAGAACTCATTTGTTATATGTGTTGGACCCTCATGAGGTGTATCGCAACATGTAGAAGTATCGTGGCAATCTATGATCTCACTATTCCAAACTTAGAGTAAACCCAAGGACTCTAAGTCTACTAACAAGATATCCATTCTACAATGGCCCTTGCTACATATTGTCTCAGAGGCTAATGATAGCAGTCAGACTATCTAGACTTCTCTTCTAAACCTAAGTATTCAAGAAGAGAGTCAAATCACTTCGACTACTATCTGCATCAGTGGTTCCACTAGGACTAATTGTCTAATCGATTTTACAATTCTCTATATTAAATTGAGTATCATTGGAATCTCCATTACATGTTGTGTACTCCAATATTTTAAGGAGTCCTTCCTTGTTGGTCTTAGATACCCATACCCCTCTAGTACACTCCATCTACCTCGTCCTGGACTCAACCAATTAGTATGCATGTTTCCTCCCTCACAATGTAGACCTTCGTGATGGATTCTATAGTGTTTAGTGCATCTAAAGTCTAGTGATTCTTTAGTATCACAAGCAATAATCCATTATTTGCTACTACTTATCTTAAACATATTCTTAGGATACATTGAATTATAGGACCAAATAAGTCACTAGAACTTATAGAAGATTATGCTTGAATCATAATTGAGCATTCAAAATTATCACTGAAATATTATGTTCATTGTACTTTATATACTTATGAGTAGTAACACTTACCAATCAAGTTAGGAATTAAACAATATAATTCAATACTTATAGAAATTATGTTGAATCCTAGGTCTCCAGTGCCTCTGATTCTACTTTTAGAAATTACCATCACCATGATGTAGCTTAGTCTAGGGCTAAAAGTATCATTATTTCATCATGAGTATACTAAATCGTTTAAAAAGCTCAACTAGAATCACATAAAAAACTTACAAAATTCATAAGTATTCATAAGTAGACAAATCCATACATATTAATTATAATTTTAAGTGTGATTGCTATACAATTAGGGTTGAAAGGTGATTTTCCACTCACTATACATGATTCTTACATGCTAATCTTCAAGATGAGCTTGAATGAATCAGATTCCATCGTACTGAGCTTGCATTCGAGTTCAAAACTCCAAGGTAAGTCTCTAATTAGCCTAACATCGAGACAATAGACTGAAATGGGTATCGTATTGAGTTAGAAGATGAAGAAGAATGTTTTATAAAACCTTTGGTTAATGAATAAGATGTATTTGTGCAAAAGGGAACAAAGAAAAGAAGAGATCTATGGTCGAAGCCTACTTACCCAGCTAAGTCTACACCCAAACTGTTGGTTTCTGACATTTGTCCTTATTTTCCTTCATTGTTGTCGATGTCTGCCTCCATGATCTCACCTCCTTTTTTGTTGCTCTAATGTTTTTAGGAGAAAACATAAACTAAACCAAATATAATTAATATCGTTCCATCAGTTTTCATATAGTATTTATAGAGATTGAGCTTTTCTATGGTAGGTGGAGGTGGCGGCTGCACAGGCAAGCCATCAGTTGGCTCCACTAATGGTCTGTGCAACCACATATTTCTTGACATTCAGTAGGCAATAGCCTTTGATCTAGACATCCACCAATTGTCACCTTTGAATGTTGAGCCTTTAATTGGTGGTTGTCAATAAAACCATCCATTTCTAAAATCATTGGTCTCTTCTACCTTGGATAGGTTCTCACCCAACACACTATTGACCAAACCTTTGATTTGTAGCTAGGACTTCCATCAATTAATTCAAATACAAAACCATTGATCTGCACACTCAATGAAACCTTTGTTTTGTAACCATTAGGCTAGCCATATTTTTGGTAAACTATGAGAAACCTTTGATCTGAAGACACATAAAACCTTCTATCTTAATCCATTGGTTGTCAAGCGATGGAATCTCTATAGAAAATTGAAAAGTTTGTAACTTCACCATTTGAATTCTTGTTTAAGTTCTTGAATTTGTGGATTCATAATAGATATCACTACATTTATACGTCAAAAGTTGATTTAAAATATTAAGACTATAATCAATCATAAAATAATTAAGATACTTACAAGTATAACTATCACTAATATTATATTTAACTTTACTAATTAAGTTTGATTCTAGTTATAACACTTTCATTTTAAATAATTTCACAAACACAATCAAACAAATATTTGCATATTGATTATAAAAAAGGTTGGCATAATCTATAAAGCATGACATGAACGTATATATTCCATACCAAGGGACAAGAGGACTAAAATCCCAATTCCAAACTAAATATAATATTGTACGAGGAATACAACCTCTGAGCACCGCAGTAGGAATAAAACCTTAGTGTCTGGTAGGTGAATAAAACCTAGTACCAAAGCATATCACATGTGGTAGAGGAGTGAAACATATTGTCTAGAAGGGGAATAATATTCAATGCCTAAACGTATGGTGTTACTACTTATAAATATGACTAGATAAAAACCACATGCATAATAGATTATGCAAGTTCATAAGTTACATCCAAATTATATTCATGTACCAGAAAGGAATCAGAACATCCATAGTATAAGGCCCCTAAACTTCCTTAATGAGATGAATAAGCTTAATTATCATAATTGAATTCTTATAACCCTAATATAACCTATTGATATGGTTTTAAATCATAATACAAGCTTAAGTTTCAAATTTGGTCCAATTTGGACACTGTTTGAGCAAGTTATGCAATTTTACGCACATTTTGGACTTTTCTATAATTTACCCAATTGAGAGGTTTATTTGCAATTTATCACTTACATTATGTTCCTTGGATATTCTCTCATCATTATTGATCTTTTTGAGCCATGGAGTGCCTATTTAAACCTTGGTTTGAAGGTGTTTTCTCTAAGGGTATTTTAGGGTTTACCCCTTCATGGATGAGCTACCTTTAGTAGCTATCAACTAATGAGTTATTTGTTTTGCTTGGAAATTCAAGAAACGAGGCATAAGAATGTCTCTATGGACGGAAAGGGATCTGCTTGTGTGTGTTCCTGTATATTCTTAATAGTTTAAGGCCATAGACACATGGGGAAGCTACTTTTACACCTCATGCTTGCTCCCATCCTTATCCATGGGCTATATTTACCTCTTCCTTGCCCAAGTACGAAACTTTGCTTTCTTTCTCTTTCCTTTAACCTGGATCAATGACTCCACTCTATGTTTCTGCAGAACCAAGTTCTCTAAGGTATAAGACAACCTCTTTTCGGAGAAGAAGCTCTCCTAGAGCTCCATTTAGCCCTACTTAGGGTTTCCAAGGTCATCTTCTAAGGATTTTGACCAAGGCAAGTTATTTTCTTCCTTCCTTCTCCATTTCTCTTGCTATTATCCTTCCTTATACCTTCCTTCAGGTCGGAACCTTGCTGTTCCATGGTAGAAATTTCTCTAAATCTCTAAAATCCTACATTTCTTGCTCCTTATGCTTAGGGTTTGCTCATTTGATGAAGAAAGGTGCTAGATGGACGAGTTCATAGCTTATACTTGGCTTTTCTACCCTACCTGCTCGAGATTTCTTATATGTGAGGTTTCATATTCTCAGTAGAGGCAAGTTTTATAACTTGCTCCATGTTTATTGCTTACCATAAGCTTTCTAGATCATGTTCTTGCTTGAAAATGATGATCCATGCACTAAAAAGCCATGCTTGACTTGGATTTCAATTTTTATGATGTTCCCTATTCTGATTTCAGTTCTAGATGAACCTGTGATCATGTGTTCGTTATTTCTAAGGTAAAATATGACTTGGATCAGGTTGGTTTGACAACCTATGGTGCTAAGAACCTATCAACCAATGGTCAATTTTAGGGTTTAAAGCTAATTTCTTCTATAAATCCATGACCCGATGATGGTACCATTGCAACAACCCTATGGTGTTGACTTCATGACAACTGATGGTCAAGATCAAAGGTGTCAGATGATGGTGACAAACTATGGTCACCCCTTACGTCAGGTTTTGGATCAATTAGAAGTTTAGTGATCAACCATTAAGTACCCTACTGATGTTATCAAACAATGATGACATTAGCTTAATATTTGATGCTAATTAATGAATATAGTATTTATCTAACAACCTATGGTGACTTAATGGTCACTAATTATGGTGGATCATGTATCTACAACCTATGGTGAGTTAATCATATAGTTGTAGCATCAATTAAGCCTTAGACCAATGGTTTCTTGGGTAACTTGGTGCAATGGTTGGACCTATATTGTAATTGATAGTTTTAATATATGAACTTGACCCAATGGTCCAGATATAATGTTTATTCCACCAATAAAGTGGAATGATGTCTAATGTAATATGTTGTTCCTAATAATGTGATTTAGATGGTTTTATTTACATGATCAACTTAAGGATCTTACTTGTTGATAATGGATGGCTTGTTTTAAATGAACAGTCGATTGTGGGTTTTACCCTACTTTCAGTGGAACTTTTTGTGTTGTTAATCAAGGGATGTCTAGGATTAGATGGTGACTCTTTATAGAGAACAAATCAAGGACTTCATAGGTGGTTTATCCAAGGTGTTTACTTATGTAAACAACTAATGGTCTTACCTTTTAAACATCCAATGGTTCTGACATTGTGGTATAGTGATATGGGTTGAATGATGATGGAACAAATGGAGGGTTACCCTTAATAAGGTAGTTTTACCTATTCACTCTTATGGATAGAAGGGATGATAACCATATTGTGTTGATATGTAACCCTAATGAGGTATAGCTTGCTATACCTAGCTTTAATATAACTAAATGTTGGTAATTGGGTATGAATAGTCCTTGATTGACTAATACAATCATGGAGTACTCTATTACTATTGTTGAAACCTTAGTATGCTATAAACCGATGGTTACACCTTGATGTATGTGTGGGTTCATACTTGAGAATAGTATGGAATGTGATGGTGATTCTTCACCTTATGCATCCATGATCCAATGGGGATGTTGTGAGTTAGGGTTTGGGTATAAGTGTTGATTAGTAACATTGATATAATTTATCATGTTGAACCTAACTATAATGCAAATAGATAAATATGAGTATTCATGTTAACATTCTTATATGATGGAACAATGGTGGTATGACCTCCTTAACATGGTCATAACCTTAATGTGTTAATTGGTGGTTATCATAGCCACATGGTTGATACTTTCTTATGCTAAACATGTGCATTATGGATATGATGAGTGTTAATCATATCTAGATTCCTTGCATCTTAATGTAATAAAGGAATGTTATTAATGTTAATATAACCCTGCTATGATTGTTTATGAATATCTCCTAGCTCATTAATGTAATATTGTGTTGATATGGTGTATTATATGTAAGTGATGTTGTTGAGCCTTGTTATAAGGCATGCAAAGATAATGATGATCGTGTAGGGAATAATATGATTGTCTTAATGACCTTTGGGCATGGTTGATCCCTGAATGATGTGTAATCCTCTTATGTTGATAAGGGTTGATACCCTGTGATATTGTGAAAAAGATTTATATCTTGTGATAGTATGATGGCTAGTGTGGTCTCATGAATGGCAAGTGAATAGTATCATGTGATGATGAGATGAAAAATTATGTTTCACACATTTTATATCTTTTCAAAGTTTTGATATTTATATGCTTGCTAGAAGTGAATTAGGGTTTGTATGTCCACTTGTTTGATGCAACCTTAATTCACCCAATTGGCATAACTAATCAAGTGCAACTCTAATCATGTAGTGCCCTACGTCGTAGAACCATCTTCAGTGTTAGAACTTGCTAGATGGTGAAATGAGTATTCCTAAAGGAAACTCGGAGCTCATACTATTGACTATGTGGGGGTGGCAGGTTGAGGATACATCCTTATCATCCACAATGCAGATTGTGGAGGTTGGCTATGGCCATGCCTCATACATCTGATGTGATTGAGAATGGCTACGGTTGTGTCTCGGTGATTATAACAAGATGTGATTAGAGGACAACTACAGTTGTACCTCAGTGATTGGGTTTGTATACCATGGTTTTTTGTGTCATGACCTATACCAAGGGCAGACTAGTGGTTAGCAGCTTGACTATATGTCACTGTGGTGGTAGCTTTGACTGATATGTCACTACCTTTTTACTCGTACTAAATGAGGGAAAGAGATCTGAGGATACTGACACTCCTAGATCTTGTACGGAACTGAATAGCCCTTCCTAGGGGTCAGTTGGACTTTGAATGGTACGATTCAAATTCCCCAGGGCATAATAAAAGATGTAATGCATCTGTGTAACATATTTTTTTAGGGTTATACACAACGTTTCACATTGGATGATAACCCTTGTTTGTTATCTTCACATAAAGATGATGCTTAATGCAATTAAGAGATAGTAGATACACTTAGATTGTGGATATTCTTAAGATTATAGATGCAAACATACAATATCTATGCTTGTGTTGATAACTATACTACTACTACTACTGATTATAATCATGATGCTAGTTATTTCATGTTGTTAGTTATGTTTAACATGCTAGCCATGCCTTTGTAACTAGAGATGCATATACTGAAAAACACTAGAGGGGGGGGTGAATAGAGTTTTAAAATAATTTTAACAATTTATTGAACTCAAACAACCACAATTGAAATTGGAAGAAGGAGACAGGTGTTTAGAGTGGTTCCAACTTTAGCAAATACTAAAGTTGTCAGTCCACTACCCGGTTGCTTACCCAACCGGGATTTTGAAAGTATTTATTTTATTACCTTCTCAAGGATTTATACAAAATACAATACTTTCCTTTACACCCCTTGAACAGCCTTCCCTTGAAGTAGGTGCACCAACTTGAGGTAGCCTTCTTGAAGTAACTTCAAGCTCCCCCTTGAAGTAGCCTTCCTCTCTAGAAGTAACCTCCCGTTGCACCAGCCTTCTGAAGTAGCTCAAGGTCGCCTTCTTCACCAAGAAGATCTCCACCCTCTCCAATCCGCAGCCTCCAACCTAGGAGTAGCAAGGAGAGTACAAACAGTAATAGAGAACAAGAAAGGAAAAAGGAAATTACAACTTATCCTTTGTAGCCCAAGGCTTGATTTGCCTAGATCAAGCGTATAGATCTCCTAACCAAGTGTATGAACTTGTGATTGCAGTGGGTAGGAGATGCGAGCCTATAGGACACGAATTTTGAGCTAAGGAAGGAAGTATCCAATTGTCACAATGCTCAAATTTCTCACAAACAGATTGCTCAAAGTATGCTCAAGGATTTCTCAAGTGTAACAAGTGTATTTGAGTGTCCTATGGCTTGTCCTATTTATAGGAATGGTCTAAGGATGCTTAAGGACGTTCTAGACAACTTCTAGGGGTTTCTAAGTGCTTAACTAGCCATTAGGTACAAGTTTGTTGCTTTAGCAACGGCTAATTAATTTACTCTGCAGTTGCTGTCAGAGTTCATCTCGGTCGAGGAATGGTCGACCGAGATACCTACTCGGTCAAAGTTTTGTCGACCGACAGGCTCTCTGGATCAAGTGATTTGCAACGTCTATCTCCAACTGCCAACTACCTTGTCCATTGTGTCTAACGACTACTTTGGATCTTTCTCAGTCGAGAAGATTGTCGACCGAGAGTGTCTCGGTCGAGGAGTTGGTCGACCGAGATTGATCCTGTTTCAATGTTTCAATTTAGGCACTAATTATATGTATGAGTGTGCAAATGTGATCCTATTTGAAGGGAATGACTTATCTAAATGTGGTGTTTAGCTAGGGAGAATCTAACACTTGATTTACATGAAATCTAAGTACTTGTACATTATATATTTGTACAAGTTTTTACAAGGCGATTACATTTCATGAAAACATAAACATGTAAGCATATGGATTTCCCTAGTTGCTTTGTCATCCACCTTAATCCTGCACACTCAAGTAGCTCGTTAGATCAATAAGAATGAAATGTTTGTCATAATCAAAACAGAGGGATTTATAGATGTCCATTTAGCCAACAATCTCCCCCTTTTTGAAGATGACAAACATTTCAAAATATAAATGAAGGAAATATAAAACATATGAGTTTCATACCTTTAGATTACCTTTTGTAGCTTTTCCTCTTGTTTATAAAATGTGTGCTTATTATTCCCCATGAATTATGGAACATGAAATCCACTTCACTAGGGAATACAACAACGTTCAATGTAAAGCCAAGAGTTTATTTATGAAACTCATTGATTGAGTTTTTCATAATTACTAAGTTTTAGTTTTATATTTATTTCTCCCCCTTTGTCATTTTAAAAAGATATCCAGTTGAATAATTTATAGTATTTCTCCCCCGTAATTTTATACTATACTCCCCCTTAATTAGATATCCCAAATAGAAGTTTGAATTCTTTTCAATAGATAGTCAATTTAGTCACAATTTTTAAAGATTGCATTCTTTTTTATTTATTTTTATTTATTACTCCCCTTATTTTGGATGCTCTACTATGATAGTCTTATAATCCATATTTAGAAGATGCTTTTAGAAGAATATCCATTGTAAGACGTGAAGATAACCAATTTCATTAAAAACATGGAATGTATTACAAGCATGGAAAGATAATCAAATCATATAGAGATGTCCCATTTATTACAATCATTCAAAGATGTCATTACAACTAATACAACTCCAAAACTCACTGGAAAGACTTAAGAATTACATCAATATCAGGGTCTTTCCCAAGAAACGACTCAGCTCCATAATATTTAACCAAAGTTTGCCAAACCAGAGCACCTGTCTTGGTTAATGCATACGCTTCCAAGAAGGTAGGAACTCGATCAAATAGGAAGTTAGCAGCAATATCTTGCAGTTGCATGGATGAAAACTGAGTGTGCGTGAGATCCATAGATGATGGAGGTGGAGTTTGATAATAGTTGTAAGAAGGATTATATGGATTGAGCATGCCAGGATTTGAAGAATATGGATATTCGTCAGGTTGGTTTGGAGAAAGGGTTTGCATTCTTTGGTTTATATAAGTCATGGCATGATGGTTATAATCTAGTTGTCTACTAAGATGATATTGGGAACCCGCAATATAAGTAAGGGTGTTTTGAATGGGATCATAGGATGGGTTAGTAGGAGGAGGAGGTGGTGGTATGTCTTGACTAGATGTCTCTCCTTCTACCCTAGCCCTTTTATGACCGAAATCAATTCCCATTTTTTCTACGGTATTCTTACTTATTTTTTGTGGTCTACGCTCCCATGTATATCCCATATCCTCAATTTGTGTCTTAAGAAAATGTTGAGTAATTTGGCATACAAGATCAGCATATGGAGGATTGCCAGAAAACTCAAGCATGTTTTTAAGAATAATGCAGATAAAATTTGTGGGAATACGTCGGATAATGGCATAGATTAGACACATGCGAAAAATAGGAACTTCAGACTTATTTGCTCTAGGATGTATGTTTGTTGAAACAATAAGGTTTACAATCCTAGCTGCCGGTTTGAGATTGATAGCGTAGTATGTGCCCCTATCTTCGTGACAGGTTGTATTTGATTGAAAAATGGTTCTTTTGATGTCACTAAGACTAACTGTATGGTCATCTTGGGAAAATTGATTAAGTGGGTTTCCAGTGGTAAGGTCAAGGGTGTCTTGATATTCATCTAGGTCAATGTTTAGCATGTCAAGAATATCTCCTTCAGTAAATCGAAAAGCTATGCCCATTGACCATAGTATAGAAGAAGATGGTTTCTCTTTCAGAGTGGGAGATGAGGTTAGCATAGAATTCATTCACTACCTTGGTGGAATAGGAAGGGAAAGAAGGGTTGATGAATTCTTTCAACTTTTGTACTTCAAAAAGGTCCTCCAAGTCGACGATGTTGAGGAAGTCCATAACTTCAACTGGTCATCGTGGGAGAGGAGCTTCGGAGGAGAGCCGTAGATAGTGATCACCAACATCTCCGTCGACGAAGGCAATGTCGTTGATGATCGTCAATGGTGGAGTAGCTTCCCTTCCTTTCCTGCCTGCGACCTTCTTCTTCCCACGAGCAGATGATGAGGCCATTGCGGTGCTTGATGGTGGAGAAGAAGCAAGGAGGTCTTGGGGATGAGGATGCTAAAGATTTGCACAAGAATGCACTAGAGAGAACCTATGGAAGCAAGAATATGAAAGTGTGAAGAAGTGACCCGTTTTTGGTCCCTTTTATAGCAATCCAGTGACCGGGTCGGTCGACAATTTGTCGACCGAGTGTCCGCAACGGTCATATTCCAGACGCGCCACTCGGCCGTCCAACGGTCGACTTGCAATGGTCGGCCGTCAACGGTAACGGTCGGATTGCAACGGTCATATCCCAACGGCTCATTCTCGGTCGAGCAATTGTCGACCGACACTGCCTCGGTCGAACAATTGTCAACCGGAAGTATGTCCGATGTTAGGTCTGTCTAGATTCTGTCGGTCGAGAGAGGTGGGCTGACCGAGAGGTTTTCGGTCAAAGAAGTCGTCGACCGACAGACTTACTGGGTATGAATCTTTAATGAAAATGATGGACTAAATTTGTAGAGCATATATATATTTTCTAAGGGAGTAATATTTTGTTTTATTATTGACAATATTGGGACAATTTTGTGATCATAAATTAATTTTGCTTTTAATCACAATAAAATGATATTCAATTAGTTATTATGTCAAACTTATTTTAGGTCGAATTTGACTACGACCATGGCGCCCCTTGGTCAAATTTCATTTTAACCAAGAGGCAAATTTGCAGATTTTCAAATTGAATATATCGAGTATAATATATGCATAAAATTTGATTAAGTAACAAGTTGAAGCATACTACTTAATATGATTCTTAAATGAAGGCACAATTAATATATCAAGTCTTCAAAGATACTAATTTAGAGATTTTGTCTTAAGTGTTGCAAGCAATAGCATATAACTGACAAATCATTTTTCTTGCCGAATATATCATCACGGATCCATGCATATAATTATCATTTTCTATGCGTACCAAATAGTGAAAGCATATCCATGATGTAATGATAACAGCATATAATGATAATTCCATCACATGATTTGTATATGAATAGACCAGAAAATACTTTAGGAAAAATCATGTGAAAATAGAAATTTTCTTTTCATTGAACTAAGCATAATTTTAGTTTAAACTTAAATCATTTAGGGAATAAACTAATATTAATCTCATTTAAATTTGCAGGGATGATTTTCAAAATATATCCAGCAATTTCATCAAATTTAAAAGAATTCAGCAATTTTGTAGCAGACTGGAGATCAGTGACATGCTCGGTCGACAATTTCTCGACCGATGGTCTCTCGGTCGACAATCTTTCGACCGATAACATTTCTGGAACTGTTAATTTCTTCCAAATGAAGCATAATTATGCAAGTTAAATATTTAGATAATTAAATTTATTTGTTATCCCATTGTGTTGAGTTGAGATAGACATAGAAATATGCAACTAAGGTCCTTGGTCATATCTCAACTTGATTCTGTTCATTTAGTTTGGAGGTTTTGGAACCCAAACTAACTCGACATCTTTTCTCTTGTAAGGGCATGAAAAAGAATAGTGACCAAGGCGCAAACAATAATGACAACATATCGAGTCAACCTCATATCTTTTTCTATGGTTATGTTCTGTGTTGTCCTTGGGTGAAGATGTTCCTTTAGGTACATATATAGATTGATGAGTTTGTGACTTTCCCCAACTAGGTTGTTGATAGGATTTCCATTTAGGCTTGTAACCTAGTCCTCTTCTCCCAATTTGATGATAGGAATTATCTAAGATTTGATCAAGAATGCCATTATTATTTAAACTACTAACTTTTTGTTGTAACTTGGCAATCTCATCCATTCTCTTCTTGATATCTAGTTTTTCTTGGTCTAGATTAGATGACAATGAGTTTCGTTCTTTGACAATAGTGTCATAATCTATATGAGTGCTCAATATGGGTTGTTTTTGAAGATCGTTCACTTGATTTTGCAAATTGATCTTCTCTAAAGAAAGTAGATTGCAATTTGCCTCTATAGATTTTATCTTACTATCATGATCTTCAATGATCTTTTTAAGATCTTCATTTTCGGAAGTCATAGCAAGAAGCTTAGCATGTAATTCATCATTTTCTTTAATAGATTTCTTTAATTTTTTCTTGCACTCAACATATTTAATATGTGTTTCTTCAAGACTAGCAACTAGTTCTTCTTTAGATAAATCAAAAAGACTTACCTCTTCTTCTTCTTCACTAGTTGTAGCAATAAGACAATCTTTGTGCTCATCTTCCTTCTTTGATCTCCATGGGATCTAGTTGTTGTGTGGCTTGTTCCTAAGCACCAATTGCAACATGTTGTAGTTTTGTCCAAGCAGCACCTTTTGTTGTGATTGTAATCACCATTACCCTCCATTCTTCAAGACCTGGTTAGGGTTCCTTGAAGCCTGCTCTGATACCAATTGGAAAACACTAGAGGGGTGTGTGAATAGAGTTTTAAAATAATTTTAACAATTTATTGAACTCAAACAACCACAATTGAAATTGGAAGAAGGAGACAGGTGTTTAGAGTGGTTCCAACTTTAGCAAATACTAAAGTTGTCAGTCCACTACCCGGTTGCTTACCCAACCGGGATTTTGAAAGTATTTATTTTATTACCTTCTCAAAGATTTATAAAAAATACAATAATTTCCTTTACACCCCTTGAACAGCCTTCCCTTGAAGTAGGTGCACCAACTTGAGGTAGCCTTCTTGAAGTAACTTCAAGCTCCCCCTTGAAGTAGCCTTCCTCTCTAGAAGTAACCTCTCGTTGCACCAGACTTCTGAAGTAGCTCAAGGTCACCTTCTTCACCAAGAAGATCTCCACCCTCTCCAATCCGCAGCCTCGAACCTAGGAGTAGCAAGGAGAGTACAAACAGTAATAGAGAACAAGAAAGGAAAAAGGAAATTACAACTTATCCTTTGTAGCCCAAGGCTTGATTTGCCTAGATCAAGCGTATAGATCTCCTAACCAAGTGTATGAACTTGTGATTGCAGTGGGTAGGAGATGCTAGCCTGTAGGACACGAATTTTGAGCTAAGGAAGGAAGTATCCAATTGTCACAATGCTCAAATTTCTCACAAACAGATTGCTCAAAGTATGCTCAAGGATTTCTCAAGTGTAACAAGTGTATTTGAGTGTCCTATGGCTTGTCCTATTTATAGGAATGGTCTAAGGATGCTTAAGGACGTTCTAGACAACTTCTAGGGGTTTCTAAGTGCTTAACTAGCCGTTAGGTACAAGTTTGTTGCTTTAGCAACGGCTAATTAATTTACTCTGCAGTTGCTGTCAGAGTTCATCTCGGTCGAGGAATGGTCGACCGAGATACCTACTCGGTCGAAGTTTTGTCGACCGTCAGGCTCTCTGGATCAAGTGATTTGCAACGTGTATCTCCAACTGCCAACTACCTTGTCTGTTGTGTCTAATGGCTACTTTGGATCTTTCTCGGTCGAGAAGATTGTCGACCGAGAGTGTCTCGGTCGAGGAGTTGGTCGACCGAGATTGATCCTGTTTCAATGTTTCAATTTAGGCACTAATTATATGTATGAGTGTGCAAATGTGATCCTATTTGAAGGGAATGACTTATCTAAATGTGGTGTTTAGCTAGGGAGAATCTAACGCTTGATTTACATGAAATCTAAGTACTTGTACATTATATATTTGTACAAGTTTTTACAAGGCGATTACATTTCATGAAAACATAAACATGTAAGCATATGGATTTCCCTAGTTGCTTTGTCATCCACCTTAATCCTGCAAACTCAAGTAGCTCGTTAGATCAATAAGAATGAAATGTTTGTCATAATCAAAACAGAGGGATTTATAGATGTCCATTTAGCCAACATATACTACTAATAATGATTATCCAGATAGTTGTGCTTATGTTTTTATCTCTTCTTATGATGTTGATATGTTCAACCAATTAGACATGCTCATGTTGTTAGCTATGATATGTTACTAGACTTGCACATGATGCTAGATATGCATATGCTACTGAATTGCTTATATTGTCAACAAGATAAAGGATGATAGTCTGGCTAATGATGATAGTTATTATCTACTCCTTTATGTATTTTATTAATCATCAGTACTAGTGATCTTATTTTTTATATCTGATTAAACTGCTTAACTATTTAATTACTTTAAAATGTTGCAATCAATAAACATTGTTGGAGGTTATATCTCTTGCTGGGACATGGGTCTCACCCTTGTGGTTTGCCACATTTTTTTAGGTAATCAAAAGTGACGAAAACAAACATGTGGCAGCAAAGAGGAGCTATAGTAATGAATCTTTGATAAATTTGATTAGATTTCTAGTTTATCCTAGAGTCATCCTTGTATTCTCAGGCCTGGACAAGAAAAATTTGTATATGGTGTTTCTAATAAATCAAACTTTTGTTAGCATATTAATGCTTGTATGTGTGGCATATACAAATATTGTTCTCCTATATATATATATGTTGTGGCTAGGAGGATAGAACAATTTGTATCAAATTCTTGGCATATTATGGATACAATAAAGATGTTGGGCTCTTATGCAAATATTTTTAGTGGGTGTTAATGTTGAAATCAGTTTTAATTTACCCATATTTTTGGGTATGTGATTAAATAGTGATTGATTGTGTTTTATATTTTGAGTAATCTCGTTTAGTGTAACAGGTTATCACACATAGAATACCAAATGGGGTCATAGGACCTATAAACAAAGATCTAGAAATTTAGTATTTGATGACAGAGAAACAAATAAAAAATGAATATCTCAATAAGATTCTCAAAAGAGAAGAAAGTAGTACCAAAAATAAGACTCATTAAGAAGATTAGGGCTTCAAGACTCAGATAGATAAAGAGAGAGAAAATTAGGTGATTGACTATTTATAAATGAAATAATGAAACCTTCTTGATCACTTAGAGGCAAAGGTCTCAATCAATCCTGAGTTCACACTAATGTCACAATCCACCTAGTAACAATCATATATAATTTTGTTTAAATCCCACTACACAAACAAACCCTAAACATCTACGTTCAAAACAAATCAACTTAGTTCCTAGAGAACCACACCATACATCAAACACACCTATTTTATGAGTGAGAAACAAATAAAAATGAATATTTCAATGAGATTCTCAAAAGAGAAGCAAATAGTTCAAAAATAGGCATCATTAAGAAGCTTAGGGTTTCAAGTCTCAAATAGATAAAGAGAGAGGAAAATAGGTGATTGATGATTTATAAATGAAACAATGAAACATTCTTGATCACTCAGATGCAAAGGTCTCAATCAACCTTGAGTTCATGCCAATGTCACAATCCAACTAGTAACAGTCATATATGATTTTTTTACCCTTACACAAACAAACACTAAACATATACTTCCAAACCAAATAAACTTAGGTCCCAGAGAACCATACCAAAAACAAATATCACAAATCTTATTTCAAAACATTTTTCTTCAAAAATTTTGACCAAATAATAGTTGTGGATTATATAAATGAACCAATACATATAGATTAAATAAATGAAAATATCATGCCAATATATCAACACACCCTCTCATTGGCTTATCCATCATATTGTATGACATGAAATTTCCACACTCTAGAAAACTACATGGCACAGATAAATTCCATACTCAAAAGACCAACATTCACTTATCATGTAAGATAGAACCCAACCGAACCTAGGGTAAAACTGGAAGACAAACCACCCAGTTGTCCATAGTATAAAAGCTCTTATGAGTATATTGACATGTTAAATTCATTTTGTTCCGAGGGCCAGACTATTGGATTCAACTCATGTACCCATGGTTCAATGAATCTATGGAAAAAGGTGGTTTTGTTCATCGAGTTGCCCCGGTATCAAAGATCGTAGACTCAGACAAGAAAAAGACTGGGATCTAATGAATCTTGCTCTTCAGTTTGGATGAAAAGGAATAAGTTGGGGACAACACAATGCAGTGAAACATACAAAGTAAACACCAATTTTAAGGGCTTAAAGACGTCCACCAATGTGCCTAATCTTTCAGGTTATGATTTGAAATTAGGTGGGTCCCAACTAGCCAATGAAGAAGGTTGAAGACCAAAGAAGTAAAAGATTAAAACTAGAGCTACATCGATATTGAAAATGGGAAGATCTTCATAGTACTCTCAATGATGTCATCAGTCAACACACACTTTAGTCTTATGTATTATTGTTGTCTATTTTGCTTCCACTATAATATCCGACTAGGGACATAATAAGAATGTATATACTCTTATCATACATATGATCTCATTGTCAGGTCATCAACATGAAGACATATGTCATTGAGTAACATCATTCTTTAGACATCTACTATGTATGTGTCATCATCTCATGATGAGACAAACAAAATATATAGAATTACCTTTATTATTATCAAATGAGGTATCTAATGCCCCCATTGCAATCATCATATGATTGGATCTATGGGTATACATACCAACACATAACATACACCATGTTTGGGTGTTTTACCTAAGATAATACCAAACACAAAAACCATGAATTTAGGGTTTCTAGGGTATTAGGTGAAGTTTAGATCTGTTACAACACTCCATCCTTCAAGAAGATTTCATCTGTGAAATCAAACCATCCATAAATTACTAACCAACTACTCTCCACTCCTTTATTAGGTACAACTTTTAAAGTCAACAAAACCAAACCCAATTGTATTAAGATTATATATGTACCTCTTTTTAGTCACGATTACTATATGTTGTTTTGATGTATATACATCATGCTAACCAACTAGATGATCTTAGCTACCTAGGTCTAAGATACTAGGTGTCTAGGGTTCTAGATGATAAACAACCCCAGAGTTCACACTACATCTCTAGAGGTTACTTAATATAACCTTCCAAAACCCAAAGCGAGTAAAAGAGTAGGTCATCTAAACCTTTAGTACTAATCACATCTTCCTAGACATTGCTCCATTCTCAATATTAGGGTTCAGAGTTTTTTCTAGCTAGTACTTGTTTTTTCTCTTCCATTATGACACACTTTCCTGTATTGTTCCTTAGTTCAAGAAATCATCGATAAAATCTAAAAACATATGTGTACATATGGTAGTATAGTGTGAAGTAACTTTTGTCATGAAAATTCCATGGTGTAAAATAAAGGATGGGTCCAAAATAAAAAATAAGAACAAAGTTATAATTTCCCATATTAACATTTCCTTATCCTACTTCTTTACCATCCTCATCAATTTGTTCCACGCTAAAGACATATCAAGTAACAACAGAAGGACACATGGATTTCAGATGCTATATCAATGTGTATAGGCACATCAGGTCCAATGACACTAGAGTTAAATACTCCAAATCCTTATGGATACTTCATCACATTCTATGACTTCTTCCATACTAACACAGGTAGATTCTAGGGGCAACATTTCATCTAGAGTTTACACATAACATAAGGGTCCCATGGATATAACCAACTTATGGGAGATAAAATAAAAATATTCATAGAATCAATCACCTTGGCTCTGACACCATATGGATAGGAGTTAACTCGAGAAGGGATCCAATCCTTATCAATATAATAAAAGGAAAACATTCCATAATGCCAAACCCCTTTGAATTTTCACAATGGATGATAATTCAATATATTCAAATTAGTATGTGCAAAAAAACACAAAACATAGAAACAAAATAAAATATTCCAGACTACACAATTGTATAAGAATACAAGGTTGACATGTGTATGGGTGGATACATGAGGTATATGATATATTACTAGTTTTAGATGCAAAGGATAATTTGGCTACTTGAAGTCTATCTCCCAAGGAAAGTTTGCTACACATATGTATGTCGTGGTCATCTAGGTCATCCTTCCTAAGTACTATTTACCTAAGGGGTTGAAGGACCAACCCACAAAAGAAGAAATAGTGGAAGATGTCAACTAAATATGGTATGTACATATAATGGGGAATTGTGCAAAAATAAGGAAAAGGACAAAAATAAACTTATCAAGACTTCCAATCAAAGATAGATATGAATCATCCAAATGGATGTCAACATAATAATGATTCCAAAAAGGTAATTCATTTAAATAAATTAAACAATATTTCAGATTTAGTTCCTTATTCAAAAATTATACAATCAAAATTAAATAAATAAATACATTCTGATTATAACCAAGACTAGTATAATAAAAAAAGAAGGATAGGAAACCATATATTCCTTAATGTGGATGGAATGTCAATCATCTTAGTAGTTTGGAATGAGGTTTTGTGTATCCTACATATAGGAGTTTAGGGATACATGGGTAACTTAAATGGATAAATGGATCCTCACTTAAATGTACTTAAACTAAGAACAAATTAACTAATGAACCACATATACTAACTCTCTCCCTTAAATTGGGGAGTATATGTTGTGTATTCCCATATTTTAGCACTTGTATATTGAGAAAATGTTGGGGGAAGTGGTTTAGTTAGGATATCAACAACTTGATCACAAGTCCATATGTGAGGACTCACAATCTTTTTAGCTTTACCAGGTTCTGTACATAATTACTGTCCGCCTCAATGGGTTTTGTACATTCATGAAACACTATATTATTGGTGATTTGGACTTCAACATGGTTGCCATAATATAGGGGAGTTGGAGTCTGAACAAGAATTCCAAACTCAATCAAAATTGACCGTACCTACTAGATGTCACAAAACATACCAAGGGCTAAATGACTAAAAGCTCAATGTCAAATAAAATATGGCACCACAGGAGGATTAATATCTCAATTCAAGGAGGGAGCACAAAACAATAGTGTGTGGCATGGGAAAAAATAATGCCTATATATATCACATGTGGCAAGATAATAAAACCCAATGTCTGGAAAGGAAATATACATTGCCTAAATATATGGTGTAACTACTTGTGGATATGATTTACACATGCAAAATAAAATTATGAAAGTTCAAAATCTCATTCCAAATATTATTCATGTACCAAATCTGGATGAGAACATCCATGGAATATCATGGGTGGTTAGAGAATCATTAGATAATATCCAACACTTTCCATCTTTGATGAAAAAGAAACAAATAATAAAAGGAAGATCCAATAAGATCATCAAAAGAAAGCCAATAGAGACTTAGTTCAATAAATAAGCCTCATTTATACAATTAGGGCTTCAAGTCTCAAATTGATCAATAGATAGAAAATCTGATGATTCACAATTATCAAGAAATAAGCTAAAAATATTGCTCATGAAATAATCTAGGGGTATAAAATGGGTAGCAGTGTTTGCATGTTGGTGAGTGGAATTTGTTGGGGAAACCCAATCCAAGCTCTATCAAAAATATTAAAATCTACCAAAAGATCGACCACTTGATTTGTTCTATTAAATTAGTTTTCATATACCTTGTCCTATTTGTTCTTGTTAGTTATCTTGTTTCACAAGAAACACTAAACTCAATATTGATTTGACTTAGCTAAGGTATTGGGTTATATTTTTTCCCTTATGTATGTGTCTGACCTTACTTACTACTCATGTCTCCATATTATTTTTTAGGGAGTCTAAGGTATTGGGTTATAAATTTAATGTCCAATCATAGCTAATTTGTTTCCATTTTAGGAACAAAAATTGTAGGCAATCAAGTATAGAGTCACCAAAATGCACTCATCATGATTCATCATGGACATGATATTTCTCCTACTCCAAATATCTCATGCTTGATATGTTAATTTAATTTCCAACATTCTTTATGAATTTCTCTCTTGACCACATCAAGCAGTTGGTTGTTCGATTGTTGTTTGGATTGATATGATATTTTTTGGTTGGTAGTTTTGATTTTAGTGTCATCTTTGGTCGATATTTCACTTTTCCTTGAATGATTCATTCAAATCTAAGAGTACTTAATTCTATATGATCATTAATAGTTTTAGCCTACATGAGTTTGATTCCTATCAATTTAGTGTATTTTTTTATAATTTGATAAATATTGTATATCGTTTTCAGTAAATATTTCAAAACAAAAGAATATTTGTTGTTGCATCAATTCTAGTGTTTTGGAAGAAATAGGTCATGCATAAGATTATTCTTCAGTGATACATTTATTAATGTGTTGTTGATTGTAGGTGATTTAGAATATATTTATAGAGAGCCCATGCATCAATCCATGGTCATTTCTATCAACATAATGGCTATTACAATTTGCAAGAAGACACAACAGTTGATGCATCCACTATCTAATCAATGATATCAACCCCATTGCATCATGAACAAGTATACAACAAATAACACGCACAAGCATCATTAATGCATTGACATCCATGCCGATAGCACCAATGCAAAGTCCAATTCAATAGGAGTGTCCAGGCACACCAGTCAATGCATCAACACAAAGGTCAATAACATTGATGTAACACATCCCAAATATGCATTGATATGTTAACTATGGTCAAACAACTATCATTAAGAATTGAGTGTCCACTTAGGACATGATACAAATTTTTACATAGGAGATCAATTTGTTGGACACATGTAACATCTATGAACATAAGGAGAGAGGGGAGAATACCACCTTATAACCCATGGAGAAACTAGAGGTGGATAAAAGAAAAGTAAGTGGATCAGAGACACCTAAAGCCTCTCACTTTGTGTTTTACACCAAGTTTCTTCTCCTTTGTCATTGCTTCATGATGGATTTCATTTCTCTCTTGTTAATTTCCTGGTGCATGCTGAATCCATGACACACTAAATCTCCTACTCTAGGATATGTGAGTATTCTAGCATATAGATGTTGGGGATTAGGGATGGCGGGGAAGGCATTAGAAATAAAAGTTTAGTCCCTATTCCTTGCCATAGGATCGTGTCAACAATGATGTATCTAGGAAAGAAGGGTAATAATAGTTATAATTGGTCTTTGAGCAAGTCCAACGACTATTCTTTCTTTGTGATGTGCACTCTTTTCAAGACGCACACGGACAACTGGTGATGACGACCACCTAGTGAAACGCCACTGAAAATAGTTGTTGTCCTCCTAGTGTGACAACAACAACCTCCACACATCTACGTAGTCCACATGGATCATCAGGAACTCCATGTTGCGCTACCAGAGCCAACCAGAAGAAGTTGTTCCTTTGTACGTCAACGTGCTAGCTTGACTTGCTCTCCCTTGATGTCTCTCCCTTTTATGGGTTAGACTTGCTCTGGCTCTCTAGTTGCCACAACTATGAAGGACAACAATTTTTAGAGCTTACTATTGTATCTATTAAAATCCTTGACTGCCCCTCTATTTATATGAGGGAAAGGGTTTCTAAATCAACTAGAAGTTAAGAAAACAAATTTTCACAAATTTCTAGCTATTGCAAATCACAAACCAGTTGGTTCACTTTTGAACCGGTCGATTCACATTCTAAATTGGTCGATTCACATGTGAATCTGTTGATTCTGCACTTGAATCAGTCGATTATATTTTCTATTTGCAAATATATTGGCTTTCAATGTGAAGATTAATGCACAACATGACTTCAACATCAATCCTAGATCAAATCATACTAATCATCAAACTAGGCGATACATAATCTGAATCAGTCATTTTACATTTTGAACTGACTGGTTCACTTATGAACTGGGTGATTTAAATTCCAGTTCAACCAATGTATAACTAATGTTGTTGAAATTGAATACCTAAATACTTTAGTAATAAAGCTAAACCATATTCATGAGTAAACTCCTTTTCCAGGTTCATCCTATGTGTGTGACCCTATAGGTCCCAAATTACATTGGCAGTGTATGTCTATATCCAATTTATGACATCACAAGTAATGAGCGATATCAAGCAAAACATCATCGCTATACCCAAGTAATTAAAAAGTTGGAGAACAAATTTAACTGATAATCTTTGATTAGTGCTACATTTATCATATAGTTCATTTGTCTCTAATATCTGGATTGAAGTCGAGGCATGGAATCGTCATCCTCTCAACATTCAATCCATGTTCCTTGAACTAGAGCAGACTGTATGAGATGCATGTGAGCTCACATATCGCATATCGAGTAACACGAGTATGGCCATATGTTTTTTGGTCTTTCTTATCAAGTGGTTAGGACATCAATCTCCTATAAGAGGGACAAATCCCTTCTACTTCACTAACACTCAATCCCCATGTGTCACAACATACCCGATCACCACCTTTATGGAAACCCTTATTTAAGATCACATTGAATGGTGTCAAAATACAATGAACAACATGTGATGATTGTAACAACTTTAGGTCTAAGAACCACAATCACCACTATCACCATGAGAGTTGATTCCGACTACCATTCCATGGTCTCCATGTATCACTCTCAAGGTGGGTCTGTCTAATATGTTGTTCTCTAACATGTATCTATGTGTTTGGTTTGATATTACATATCATGACTGATGAGATATTGTCGTCAACTAGTGCACACTCCAATCTTATGTATTACTATTGTCTATTTTTCTTCCATAATAATAACCAACTAGGGACATAACAAGATTGTATGCACTCTTATCATACATATAATCTCATTGTTCATGTCCTCAACCTATAGACATATGTCATCAAGCAACATCATTCTTTAGACATCTACCACGTTTGTATCATCATCTCATGATTGATACAAACATAATATATGTAATTACCTTTATAATTAACAAATCAAGTATATGATGCACCATTACAATCATCACATGATTGTCTCTATGGGCATGCATACCAACGATAAATATTTTAGTGGATCTAATGATTCAGATATTTTTTATAGCATTTGATTTCAAGTATGGAAGCGTCTTCATCGAATATGATTGATGACCCTTTTTAATGTGTTAGATAGGAATCCTTTAAAATGGAGCTTGTTCTATCCAATTCTATTCATGAACACAAGCTCATAAGAACATGAAAGTATCCTTATGCTTGTGAGGTTTCCCCATTGGAAACCTATTCCAAATGGGCTTGATTTCATTATATGTCATAGATGTAAGGCTTATCATCTCTTAATTAGTGCCAAGTTTACAAAAGAATTTAATGGTATTGTGCAACAACTTTAAACCAAAGTAATATCAATATATAGTCAATTTAATCAATTGATATTAGTGAATATCAATGGTGAATCAAACATTCTAAAGACTCCTGGCCATGATTTTTATTCTAATTAGATTATTCCCTTACTTTACTATTTGGATTCTTGTAATTAAGAATTAACCCTTTTTATCAGCCTAGTTAATCTAATAGTTACTAATGGACCAATTCCTTCTTGGGATGATGACTCAGGGTTCTTTGATCCTATATTACATGCATGCACTTTCCTTTGCATCAATTGTAAAGGTGTGTCAAATTCCATCAATATCTCCAATTATTGTTGGATACCCCTCTAAACTAAACTAGTGCCACTAGTACTTAGTGGATTAGTATACTTTCTATTAATTGAAGTGTTATTGATACTTGGCCAACTTGTGTCAGATACATCCTATCTATTCCAGGATAAATCCTCATGTATGTGATAGTTTGTATGTCAGTCCACCCTTCATGATATAGACCTCTAGGGAAAGGCTATGTTAAGTTTAATGGTGTTAAGAGTATCTTATACTACTGATGTTCCTATTACATACTACTCTTAGACTAATTTCTTACTTTTTGTACTTCATTTTATTACTATATTTATTGAACTATATTCACTATAAAACACTATAAATACTTGAATTCACTAAAATCTCTCTAAATAGAGTTTCACTTATCTAAACCACATTTAGAATTTCTCTTATATGGGTATTTGACAAATAGAAATCACAATTGATTAAAGAAAAATTTGCACTTTATATTTACAATTGCATACTAGGCATATTATTGTATAAGATTGAGCTATGGTTTCACACTATTTACTATCATGTCAAAAAACCATGAACAATTTAACTAGAAATCCTACTGGAAAGTTGATTCATCTCTTCTAATCATTAATAACTAATTTAATACTTGATGAATATGAAAAATGTAATTTATTACATGTTTGTAATACATCTCAGAGGTACAAGAAAACCTAATAATTGCATAAGAATAGATATCTTTTAACAATAAAATTAGTCTTTTAATTTCATCTACAATACATTTCAAAATACCAAAAACCCTAATAATTGCATAGAAAATGAATCATCTTCTAACCCTAAAATTTGGCTTTCAATGTTGCTTTATTATTAAGAATAATTGAATAATGAGTTTCTTCTCACTACAATAAAGAAGAATCTAGCAATCTATGATATTAGATATTCAATTGCATTATACTTCTATATAGATAGACTCTCTCCCCTCTACAATTTCAAGAACCGTGAAAGTTTTACTCTCATTAGAAAACTCTAGTCAAATACTCTAGTTCATCATTAGAAGTGTGGGTTTGTAAGATAAATTTAAATGATTTCATGGTAATGCATTATAAGATGAGAAACTTGATGTGAAATTTGATCATAAACTTTTCTGAAAGAAATATGAAATCCAAAATTGAAGTTCATTGGGCTTAAATTCAGGGTTCATTCCTTCAAAACCCTTGTTTCTCCCTCCATGGACCTTACTATGAATTTTAAAATATGGGTAGAGCTCTCAAATCTCAAATATGTGTATTAAGTATATATAGGCATACATGTGTTACTTAACAATTGCAATTTTGACTCCTTTTTCTCAAAAACATCTTTGATCATGCTTAGTCAACCAATTTCTTAATAAGTCACCTAGAACATTAATTAAGTTGGTATGATATATTATTCATGTATAGGTTAGACTCAATTAGTCGGTTGATCTTTTATCATTTGTTCTTACCTTCTGTTAGTTGGATGACTTCCAAGATGTCCCTAAATCAAGATATATCAAATGCAATAGATGATCCAAAACCAAACCTAGTACCCTACATGCGTTCATGTGTGGTTTAAGGCATGTCTACCACACTCTCTTAATAATGTAATGGTTCTTCAACTCCTTGGTTCAAATTGGGGTTAATTTATCATGTATTAGATCACTTAATAAATTTGTTGTTTAGTTTCCATAATATGTTGGATCATGAATCCAATTATACTATATTAAGGTTTACTATTGTACAATGTATGAAGTTAGGGTTTCACCCCAAACCTGGATATGATTGAATTGAGCTAGTATTTAAACCAAGTGAATTGATAGCTTAAAATATGTATTAAGTAATGAATATGAATTTGGATTTTTAAAACCCAAACTTGTCGATTAAGTAGAAAAGGGGATTTTAGCATTTGTTTCCTGGGAATGGAGTATGGAAGCATAAAGCTATAGAAGTAAGGGGGTTCATGGATGATGCCAACATATGTAGTGGAGAAGGTGGTGGAGGAGTCGATTGCTTCAGGGGAGGTTGTGATAGAACTATTAGCAGTGTGGAAGACTCTAAGAGAATTTTGAATTATAATGACTAATGATTTATAGTTCGTTGGAATGAAACTATCCCTTGGAGGTTGGGAACAAGGCTTTAACATGTTATGCATGCATGGTTGATTAGGTACATATTTTATGAGACTGGCAAAATTTATATACACCTACAAAATTGGCACCAATGGCTCCTTTCGTGAGGGGGACTTGATTAGACATGGGCCAGTTACCATAATTCATGTGTATTGACGACAACTATAGTCCACAAATGCATGCAAAGATACACCAAGAGCGATCAAGTGACTAGATAAGGATAAACTAGCTAAAGTCCATGAGCTTGTCCGTGCCCCACCAATGCTCTAATGCTTCATTGGATTTAAGCAAAGTTGTAATTCAATTAACTCCTATATTGAGAACTTCCACTTGGGGCTCGTTTAGTTCTGTGTACTTACAAGTTACAAGACCTAGAAGAAAATGCAAATTAGTAAATGAAAATATAAGGATTACAACTACACCTTTATTCATTTGGTTGCATGTTCTATAAACTTCACTCTTTGGGCTGTTTTCATTTGGTAAGAGGTTGTTTGATGCACGGGTAGGAGCGGAGCACAGGGGGAAACCAGAGCTCTACCTCCAACCCAATCAAATTATATATATATATATATATATATATATATATATATATATATATATATATATATATATATTCACTATCTATGCGGGTAACTAATTTTTATTACACGAGGATCTATTTTGTAATAGGAATGCACCTAACTGTAATGAGACAGCCAAAATTATAATACAAACACTCATTTTGTAAATATAGTGTGAAATTTTTATTCTTTCTCTAAATATAGTAAAAATGATATTTATGACAACGGTTTACATATTATTACAAAATGAGTCTTTGTATTAGAATTTGGGTCATCTCATTACAATGTTGTCTGTCTCATTACAAATATGAATCTTTCTATTATAAAATAGATGCACATGTAACTAACCGTAGTTATCCGCACAAGTAGTGAACAAATGGCATATATTAATATGTGTGTGTGTGCGCACACGTGTGTGTATAATCGTCAAATACTCTACATATATGTAATTTTTATATATAATACAACATAAATTTGTAGATAGATTGTTGTTTATATTTTTTTCTAGTCAAATGGTATGGGTTCAAGACCCACCATAATATCTTTTTTGTAACTTCATTTAACTCAACCCTTCTTGTAATAACTAATACCGTCTTCATCAATTTTGCAACCGGAGTCATGTTGCTTATGTTAGGAATTGTGGTGGGTAAGTGACGATGCTCTGCAAGACTAAAGGCACAAGATTTAACATGGAAAACTCTCCCCAAGACTAGGAGAGAAAAACCACGGGGCTATACTGACCAACAAGCACTATGTAATCTGAATTACAACTCACACTGCCCAGATTTAATCGCCCCTAAATCTGGGAGGCTCCCCCTTCCCGAGAACAAAGATAAGGAAGAACATAATTACACCCAATGTGTACAAACCCTCCCTTTTCACTTTTTTCTCCTCACGACACCACTGCTGCTGCTGGGACTGCTTGTTGTTGTTGCGACCGTTGACCGGGTCGCCTCTTCTGCCGTTGTCTGCGGTACTCGTTCTAGTTGGCTCCTCCAACTAGGATTCCAATATACCACCACAACTCTCTCCGCCTGAGAGAGTCGATACGCGTCCTCCGCTGATCAGACAGACCGTTGTCGTTGTCGCGTCACCAATAGTGTGCCACCAACTGGTGTGCGTCTTCCGCTGCTCGGATCCGCCGTCGTAGTTGATGCACCACCTATGTGTCGCCGATTGATGTGCGTCCTCCACTGACTGGACCGTCCTCTATCATTTCAGTAGCCACCGACTGATGAGCGTCTTCCTCTGCTCGGATCCGCTGCTGTAGTCGATGTCAACAAAGTGCCACCAACTGATGTGTGTCCTCCGCTACTCGGACCTGCCTCCGTTGTCGATGCACTGTTGTTGTGTTGCCGACTGCCAACCACTACTTTGTCTCAAGACAAATTCGTTGGCCCTCTCTCATCCACAAGAGAGCTACACTGTCGGTGCACCTAATGTGCCACCAATTGTCAGCCGCTACTTCGCTTCAAGACAAAGTCGCTGACTCTCTCTTACCACAAGAGAGCACCACCGGTTGTTATTATTTTCTGGCTCTTCTACCACAGAAGGCACCAACAACCAACAACTGGTGGGATCACACACCAACCGGTGGGATGATCTCCATGGCCTCCCCAAGGGCCTCTATTTATAGGCCTCCATGCATGTGATTGCAACCAGAAATTCTAGTCCTAGTTCGAATTCTAGTCCAATTGCATGTTGCGCATAGCCACCTTCTTTTCTTCTTGGACTCAACTCATATTAGGATTGGCAACACAAAATACCAACTCCAATTAAATCCTAATCCAATTCTAAAGGTGTACGTAAGGAGCCATCTTCTTTCCTTCTTGGATTTAACTTCTATTAGGATTGGAAACACAAGCCAACTCCTAATAAGTCCAAATCAAAATAGGACATGGGTCGGAACCTTTCAATCCTAACAGCTTACACATACGTAGTGTAGCTACTGAAAACATCATATGTCGAGAACCGATAAAACAAATCACGCTCAAAACAATACAATCTCTTTGCACATAGATTTGTCGCCGGTTGTACTTTGTTTTCCACATGTGTTTTGCAACACCACCAAACCAAACTTGGAGATGAACGAAGGCGCGAACAAAGTGAGAGTAATAGAATCACTTGACTGCTAGAGAGAGATATTTGGGAGGATTAACCCAGCAAAAAAATTCTTAGTATAAGTTACAAGACCTAGAAGAAAATGCAAATTAGCAGAACAAAATATAAGAAATACAACCACACTTTTATTCATTTGGTTGCATGTTCTATAAGCTTCACGCTTTGGGTTGTTTTCATTTGGTAAGAGGTTGTTTGATGCATGGGCAGGGGCGGAGTACAGGGGGGCAACTGTAAAAATGATATTTATGACAATAGTTTACATAGTATTACAAAACAAGTCTTTGTATTATAATTTGGATCATCTCATTACGACGTTGTCTATCTCATTACAAATATGTGTCTTTCTATTACAAAATACATGCACATGTAACTAACCTTAGTTACCCGCACAAATAGTGAACGAGTGGCATATATTAATATGTGTGTATGCGTGCCCGCGTGTGTGTAATAGTCAAATACTCTACATATATGTAATCTTTAGATATAATACAATGTAAATTTGTAGATAGATTGGTGTTTGTGTTTTTTTTAGTCAAACGGTATGGGTTCAAGACCCACCATAATATTTTTTTATAACTTCTTTTAGCTCAATCCTTCTTGTAATAACTAATACCGTCTTCATCAATTTTGCAACGGGAGTCGTGTTGCTTGCAGGTACGTAGTGTAGCTATTGAAAACATCATGCGTAGAGAACCGATAAAACAAATCACGCTCAAAACAATGCAGTTTGTTTGCACATAGATTTGTCACCGGTTGTACTTTGTTTTCCACATGTGTTTTGCAACGTCACCCAACCAAACTTTGAGATGAAGGAAGTCGCGAACCAAGCGAGAGTAACAGAATCACTCGACTGCTAGAGAGAGGAATTTGGCAGGATTGATGATATTGGCTTCTCAGAATCCAGCGTTTTTCAAAAAAAAAAAAAAAAAAGACATCCCTCAGAAATCATGATTGGGTTTTAAGTCTTAACAAAATAATATAAAACAAAAAAAAAATTTATTTAGTTGGTTTCATCCCAAACAAACGGGTCCTTATGATAGAATGCCTCTCAACTACCCGGTAAAGAGGTTCCATTAGCTCGATACATGGTGGGAAGAAAAGAACGCATACTAATCAAATCGATGTGAGAGGAACGCACACTATCTCCAGTCTGCTGCTTTGTCGTGCCTTCCGGTGGCCTGTCGCCACTCGCCACTCGCCACCAGAGCTTTCCAAAAGAGACCGAGACAGCTTCATCACCGCTTGCCGATCTGGCAGCGACTGCCACTTGTTTCCTCCCACCACCGATAGCGGAGTCGTGCCGTACGCTCCGGTGGCCCCATTCCGACGCCTTTGGGACTTGGGAGGGCTCTTTCTTTGGGAAATCCAGGACTACAGTAATGGTGGACCAGTGGTCGCCAGTACTAAGAAAAGAGGATCTGAATCCACCGAATGATGATTCCGGCTTTTTCCTTTATGATGTAGATATGTATATCCAGACAGCACACGTTTATCACATCCACAGCACTGCCCCCACCACGATATTTCTTAATCAGGCGCATGCAGGCTATGCAGCGCTATACACCAAGGAAAATGTTATGCAAAGGCAGACTTGGACATACTTTGAAAAGAATTTTGACATTTAGTTACTTTACTCTTCTATTTTGTTATTTAGCAGGCTAAATGTGAAAATTTGTTCCAAAGTGTGATAAGTCTGCCTATGTATAGCAGATCCCATCCACCAATAATATTGACACTTGCCTTCCGGAGACACGCGTCTCACGTTCCATCGATCGTTTAGGGGGCAGAAGAGAGACAGCCTATCTCGGGAAGCCGCTAGAAAATGAGCAGCTGAAGATGAGTCTGTACATATATTCATACTCCCTAATAAGTCTGGAATAAAGAGAAGGGAAGCACAAATGGAGGCCTTGGTGAGAAGGAATGATGGGGAGGCTGTTTTGGTGTTTACCAGCCCGGTGAAGGGTGGGGATGTGCTAGAATGCATAATGGAGGGAATGCAACTCGAATATTACTGAAGTAATGAGGATCACCTTTCACATTGTGGAATGCAACTCCCACGTAGCTGCTAACCAGCACAAAGGAACCGCCGTGGAGGATCACGAAAATGACATATTACATTAAAAATAGAATCGCTCAAAAGCGGATTCATGTATTGTTGATACCAAAAACAGGCAACAAAGTGGCTAGGGAGATTGCGGTATGGGGCAAGATGCACCAGCGTGTCTTTGTAGCTAACATAGAGCAGCTGCTAACCTTGATAAGAATAGGATACCATATGTGTATAGGCAAGGAGAGAAGAGGAGTATAGATAATATACGGACTATCTTGAAAGAGAATCGAGGGTCAAATTTTGCTGACGCAATGTAATTGCTTGGATGCCCGCATGAGGATGCGGGGTGAATGAAAAATCTCCTCTCTTTTAAAAAAAAAAAATCTATCTCCGAATGGTGTGTTGGATCGATTGGCAACCGTTACGGTGCTAACTTATCAATCAGGTATCAACTCCCACTCTCTCTTCCTGGCTTCTCACCTGCTTCAATCCCCTTTACTCGCTCTCTGACCAACTCCCTGTGTGCGCCGAACAACGATTGGCAGCCAGGTATACAACACCGACAATAGTCAGGGCACTATATGCAAATGCTTTAAAAACATCAACTTTGCGCTTCAAAGTTGATAGATAACGTGGTACCAGACTCCGGGGTCTTTTTTTTTTTAATTTATTTAAAGAGGAAGATATTATTCATCCCGGTTTCTCTCCGAGCTATAAAAAAAATGCACCTCTCTACAGGTATCTTCGTATGCCCTTGTCCCAAAAAGAAACAAGAAAAGACTAAATCTGGAATAACATTACAGGCATCCGTCCACATCTGCGGGAGCCTACCTGGTAGTTGAGAATAAGGCACTGTTGATGTGATAAAAAGTTACTGGAAAGTTAAAAAGAGAATAAAAAGAAGAGAGAGAAACTGATTTTGCTCATAACTATCAATTCCAAATGAATTTTTTTTCGAAATAAAAAACATCAGATTCTTAATGAAAAATACTTTCTATCAAGACCAATGTTGACATACTTTAGAAAAAATAATATTAGAAGTATATTAAGAGAGGAGAGAAGTATACAAAAGTACATTACGTTTTAGATATTGTAATCAGATTGACCATTCAGGTACAATACTTATTGCCTCTTTATTTCTTCATATTCTATATTATGTCATAAATCCATAAGTACTGTACATGTTATCATTTATATTAATTTTTGCATACATTCAAATATAACGTTTGACAATAATCATATACAAGGATACTCAAGGTACCGTACGAGACACAACAACAATATATAATTTGATGATCTTGTTGTTATTAGAAGTACAGTACTAACGGCCACATTTTGTAATACAAAATATAGTATTAGACGTACAATACTAGAGGTACTGTACGAGACAAAACAACAATACATGATTTGATGAACTTATTGGTACAAGAAGTACAGTACTAACAACCACATTTTGTAATACAAAGTATAATACTAGACGTACAGTACTAGATGTACTTTACGAGACATACAGTGCATGATTTGGTGATCTTGTTGGTACAAGAAGTACAATACTAACAACCACATTTTGTAATACAAAATATAGTACTAGACGTACAGCACTAGAGGTACTGTACAAGACATACAGTAATGATTTGATGATCTTGTTGGTACAAGAAATATAGTACTAACAACCACATTTTGTAATACAAAGTATAGTAATAGACGTACAATACTACAGGTATTGTACGAGACATACCAACAATACATGATTTGATGATCTTGTTGTTACTAGAAGTACAGTACTAACAGCCACATTTTGTAATACAAAGTATAATATTAGACATACAGTACTAGAGGTACCGTACGAGACACAAGAACAATACATGATTTGATGATCTTGTTGGTACAAGAAGTACTGTATTAACAACCACATTTTATAATACAAACACTACTACAGAACCTACCTTTAGTGTCGGTTATTTAAAGCCTTTATTGTCAGTTTCTAAGCGACACCTATGTGGGCGACACTAAAAGCTCACCCATTAGGCGTCAGTTCCAAAACCGACGCCCAAACTCTTCGCGTGCCACCGAAAACGCGCCATCATGGCACTATAGGCGTCGGTTATTAGATAAGAAACCGACGCCCAAACCCTTCGCGCCACAGAAAGGGCGCCATCTTGGGCACTATCAGTCGGTTTTTTACAAATAACCGATGACATATATCTTCGCGCCACAGGAGGGCGCCAACTTGGGCACTATAGACGTCGGTTATTAGCTAATAACCGACGCCATATAACTCCCAACACGGCCGTGCTGGACAGCACGGCCGTGGTGTCTGGTCCGCTGCCACGGCCGTGGTGTCTGGGCCGCTGCCACGGCCGTGGTGTTAAGGAAATAGACGTCGGTTTCTATTAAAAACCGACACTGTAACTATTTGGCGTCGGTTTTATACAAATAACCGACGCCTATTGTTTTGTTTTTTTTTCTGTCAGTCTGCAGACCTGCTGTGGCTGGTCGCAGGATGAGAAACCTGTTCAGTTCAGTTATGAACCGCAGGTTTTACGACATCCATTGATATCAGCCGACAACAGGCCACAAACCTACAAAATTAACAACAAAAATATTCACACATGCATTTAGCAATGCAACCTGCAGTTCCATTTTATTTTCACACATTTAGAAACATTCATGTAGCAAGCAATCTGTAGTTCCATTCATTCACATTCACACATGTAGAAACATTCATATAGCAACCAACACTTTCATTCATTTTCACTCAGACACATGTAGAAACATCCAGACATGTAGAAACATTCACACATATATTATAATTCAGAAATTCATTTACAAAATATCATTGTTTAGTCATTATTCGCTATCAGGATCCCAATTATATTTTAAAGCCCCCACTATTTGTATGACTGTTGCCCATTCTTCTCTTACTTCATTTAATTCTCCCATCGTATAGCGAGCATGTACATCTGGTAAGTCCGTTCCTGTAGTGGGGTCAGCTTTAAACACCTGTAAAGAGAATGATGTATATATATAATTAATGAGCTATAAATAAGATTGATATATTTCATATTATCTAATGAGACTATATAATATCTGAGCAATACAATCGATGTCCATACAACATGACAGACTAACACATATATAGTACATAACAATAACAACGTCAAATTTACATACAACACTAGCTTAGTACATATATAGTGGGACTTATAAGGTGACGATCCCACCTGGTAAAATAGGTTACCGACAACTACATGTTATGACTGGGAGGTCGTGATTCAGCAACCGTATGCATTAGCAGGAGGACAAACAGATCACCATATGTTTGTCCTCCTGCTAATGCATATGGTTGCTGAATCACGACCTCCCAGTCGTAACTTGTAGTCGGTAACCTGTTTTAGCAGGTGGTATCGTCACCTTAGTCCCACTATATATGTACTAAGCTAGTGTTGTATGTAAATTCGGCACTGCTGTTGTTATGCACTATATATGTGTTAGTCTATCATGTTGTTATATGAATCTGAAGCACTTGTGTGTGCTGCACTTTATGTATTGTATCTGTATCCTGCTTCTCTTCATTGGGGCTTCTTCCTGCATATCCTACATATCCTGTATAGCTATGTCATGGCCGTCCTGCATAGCCTTCTTCCTATATTTATTTTTCAAAGAGAATACAAACAAAAATTATTAGTGTAGAGTTAGTGAAATATTGATCAATGTCTAGAATTGGAATCAATCAAGAACCTATTCTCAGCATCGCGTATGTAATCTCGGGTGAGATTGGTCCTATAGTTCTTTAGCACCCTCCCACAATGTTTAGCATTTGTATTAACTAGAAGATAATGAAACATCAAATCAGAAAATGATATTGATATTAAAAAAGTAAACATTTAGCTTCAATAAAAAAATATAAACATGCATGCCTCTAAAATTGTGATCTTTTATCAATTAACAATCCTTCATTGTGATCTCCGCGCACATATAAGTCATCATTAGCTTCAATATTTTGTGGAGTTGGCAACCCAACTGAGAATGGACTGGAGTCATCATACTTATCATAGTACTCTTCTTCATCTATAGGATCTTCAATGAACTGTCTTTTACCATGAAGAACAACCGACCATTTATCATTTGCAGGATCATCGATATAAAATACTTGTTTCGCCTGTGATGCCAATATGAATGGTTCAGCCTTCTCGCCAATCTTTTCAAAGTTCACTAAAGTGAAACCCAATTCATCCACTATAACTGTTGGTATGTATGCCCTGAGAGCCAATCATGGGATGATTGGTGGGATACATTAAGATTGATTTGATAAACATCAAAGGCAAGCTTCCAATTCATTCTGGTTCAGTCATATGAGATAGTGATAGAACAGATTGAATGTCTAGAGAATGACAGTACTCAATGACGTATGCTTTCAGGTTGAGGACCTGAACGATGAGATCATACGGATGCTAAGAGTTTGTACATTCTTGTTATGTCCCTAGTCGGATGTCATTGTGGAAGGTAGATAGACAGCAATGACACACAAGACTAGATTGTGGTGTTGGTTGATGACAGAATCTCATTAGTCATGATATAGAGATATCAAACCAAACACATAGGTACTTGTTAGAGAACAAGGTACCGGACAGACCCACCGTGAGTTTGACACATGGAACCATGAGATGGTAGTCACAGTCAGTACTCACAGTGATGGTGGTGAGTGTGATTCTTAGACCTGAAATCACTACACTCAACACATGTCGTTGGGCACACTTTGACATCATCAAACGCAAACCTGAAACATGGGTTGTTATAAAGGTGATGATTGGGTGGCTTTGACACATGGGGCTTTTGAGGGGTGAGTGATAGATATGGGATTTGTCCCTCCTGAGGGAGTTTGATATCCAAGGCCACTTGATGAGTAGGATTGAGATAGGCGTGCGCACGCATGTGTGAATCAGTATGTGATATTGATGTCATACATATCTCCTTCAATCTGCTCTGAGATCAAGAAAGTGAATGAACGTTGACAGGATGACTGTTCCACGCCTTGAGTTCATTCGGGATATCAGTGAAAAAGGAATTATACATTCACTGTAACACCATTCACGGATTGTAGGATGAAAGTTGTTCTCCAACTTTCTACTTTCACTTGGGTAGCAATGATGTGTGACTAGGCACTGCTCTTTGCTTGTGAAGTCATAAGTGTTATGGACTTTCACTGCCAACGTGAAATGGACCTGCAGGGTCACACACATAGAATTTAACCTGGAAGAGGAGTTTTGTCCACAAAGCAATGTTTAGATTGATTACTAAAGGAGTTTACTAGTTCAATTAAACACTCAATCAGTCGATAGCTCAATATCATATGGTTCAAGGTGTTGGACGCATTGATTGGAGTATCAGATTGATTGAAATCGCAATTGACTGATTTTGCCCAACCTGTGCTCCCAACCGATCGGCTCATGTGATGAACCGGTCGGCTGAGGTGCTGAACCGGTCGGCTGGAGTGTCCAGGCCGATCGGCTCATGCCCAGGTTGAAACGACCGGTTCAAGAGTTGAACCGATCGGCTCAACTGGTGCAACCGACCAGTTGGGAAAGTCATGTCGGCAAGAATTTTCCTTTGGTTTCAAATTGCCCAATTCGATTGGGAATAACATTGGTATTTGATACCAATTGAGAACGAAACAAGGAAAGTCTTTTTGAGCCGGATTAGGACCATGAACCGATCGGTTTAGGGCACCAACTGATCGGTTGGAGTGCCCCAAACGATCGGCTCAGGTCCAACCGATCGGCTCAATGGCCGAACCGATCGGTTCAGTTGTGAACCGATCATTTCAAGTTGCGAACCGGTTGCTTTTTGTGGAAAATTCTCGAACCCTTCTACTCCTTCTTTAGTCCCATATTGCCGGAAACAGAGAACCCTGTCCCATGACCCGCCTATATATATAGGGGTATTGGGGGCTTCTCAAAGAACAACTCAATGCAAGTCGGTTGCTTTGCGAAGTTGTCGTTCTCTCTGGTTTTGGTAACCATGAGAGATCCCGAGCAAGTGCTTCCCGCAAAAGGGAGGTGCAACAAGGGAAGGACAACTTCAGTTGCAACTGGTAGCAGGAGAGTGTTTTGGCGACTAGTACGTCAACAGGAGGGTGCGACTCCTTCCACTTCATTGTGGGACAAGGAGTGTGGAGTTCCAGGTGGTCCGTGTGGACTACTACAGAGGCGGGAGGACACTGCCGCTTAGGAGGACAACTGTCATCCGACAGTCTGGTAGGAGGAGGAGTCGTCAGTCCCGGTGCGACCAGGAGCTGCACAGACACCGTCCAAGACCGGAGTTGAAGACCGCGCATTGCGCGAGGTATTGTCGCCGAGCAAGCCTCGGGACAAGGTATGATTCCACAAACCATCCTTTCCTATTATATAGACGTTGACGCGTTTCCTTGGTATGGGTTTGGGGAGAAAATTTTTGTTTCCGCTGCCTTCTCTGTCTCCCCTAAAACCCAACAGTGGTATCAGAGCCACGTCAACTGCTCTATGTTTTAGGAATATCGATATGATCGATTTTGGTTTGTCGTCTTTATTTATTGCATGCGATGCGAATAATATTGGCTTTATGCATGTCCAATCCTAAATCTACAAATCCCTAATTACATATATGATATGTATTATTATTGCACTCGATACGCGTCGCCCTTAAACGAGTTTTGTGGTGGATGTGTGTAGCATGATTATGGCCTATAAACCTCTATCTGTGTATGGTTGTTTGTGGTTGCTTGCATCTCGGTCTGCGCACCGATCTTCCCTCTCTTATTCCTGATGTAACTCGAAATAATTCGAGATTCTTTCCTACCTTTGCTCCCCCCAAATGTAACTCGGGGTTTCCCTTTTTTTAAAGCAATGTAATAATAAGGATAGATTTTATTTCCTGTTATGTCAAAGACCGGTGGACATCAAGACGACAGCTGAGACGATCGGTTCAAGGCGTGAACCGATCGGTTGACGTTCCAGACGGTCGGTTCAAGGAGTGAACCGATCGGTTGATGTCCAGTTCGAGGAGCGAGACGAGCGGGTGGCGGACATGACAAGATGCACGACGACCAAGCGAACCAATCGGTTGGAGGAGCCAACCGATCGGCTGGTGGCACCCAGACGACCGGCTGGAGAGTACAGATCATTCATGAGATGAGTTGATCAACTCGGAAGGCAAGGCACAGAAGTTCATCTTGTATAGGTTGCATGTGATGTAGACATAGATGACCGTGATTCCTCTTGGCTCGAGGAATCACATTAGGATGGCCATAATCATCGTTTTTTATCGTTTGTGCATGCTTTCTGTGGGATATAGCATGTATATGATACATACTATGTATTGTGGTGATTGGATATGTATATGTATATAAAACCAAATCCCTCATTAAAATATTAAGTTTTAGATGCCTTCCAAATGCGACACACGTGAAAAACTTGTTCGACCAAGTGTGGGCACGCCCTAGCGTGGTGCACCGTCTACCTCGTGGAAGCGTGAAGGATGAATGTGTGGGTCTGCCCTAGCAGGGTGCATGTTCATCGTGTTAGCTTTGGGTCAGACTTAACAAGGTGATCTAGATGGGATCTAGTACCTTGAGGCATGGAGATGATCATTGCAAAGAGTTGTATATGACATCTTATCAAGAGTTGCATATGATGCAATTGGCAAAAGTTTCCTACCTGAGAGATCTATGTTGTGGGTGACAGCCCTAGCTGGTCCATGGCTTAGAGGATTTCAGGATCTTGCCCACTAGAAGGTTGTACGCTGCAATCTTCCGAATTGATGGTGAGGGCTATCAATTTGAACTAAAATAGTGGGAGCGATAATTAATTAAAGGCCTAATTTTATCGTCAACTTTTCAAATCAATCAAACAAGTCAAAAATGAGTTTTTAGACTAAAATTGCATATATTTCCTTTTGTTAAAATAAATGGTTAATCAACAAATCACTTTATTTGCGATCGGTCTTTGAGACCAACAAATTAAATGGGAATAATTCCACGACTGGTTAGGACGATGAGAAGTGTTCTCAATCAAAGAGTGAAAGCTCTAAGTCCTAGTTATACCAGAACCAGATGAACTCGATCCCACCACATCAATGGCTGAAAGTATGCTTATGAAAGCATACCGAGGATGACATTGATGAGGAGTGCTTGATGTTGTGTTCTCTGAACTATGAGTTGCAGAGACAACATGAGACATGATGTCTCCAAGATACTGTCCTAGTATGTCATGACAGAAGGAGATCCAGTAAGGTATTCACACACTCAATGTGATTGGGTATGTGGAAAACCTGACTGAGAAGGATTCCCTCTGAGCCAAGGGTTGGCTATTGGTATGATACTGCAAATGTTGCGAGAATCATACAATTCATGATAAGCTACAACATGAACGACTTTGACAATCATTGAAAAAGTTGTTGGACATGTTGAGGATAGTAGAGGCAAAGATAAAGAAAGACAAACCATAATCTTTGATGTGATCAAAGAAAAGGTAATTCTTAAGGGCAAGGACAAGGGAAAAGCTAAGAAGTGTTCTGATGCTAGCCAGAAATCCAAGCCGTCTTCAGCCTCAAGGCACATGGGAAAGGGTGTATGAGGGATTTCCCTCTATATCTGGAAGAACAAAAGAAGATGAAGGAGGGGATGGAGATCTCCACCTAAGGTATCAGGAAATGAACCGCTTCTTTATCTGAGGTATATGATACCAAGATATGGATATGTCATATATGATATGCAATATCCGCAAAGAAGTGATGGCCTTTGTGAAAGGACCAAGAAAGAAGTACCCATCATTGGAGCAAGTGTTGCGGCCATAGATAGGAGTATCTTTCAGTTTATTTCAGCCTAAAGGGCACGAAATAGAGTTGAGAACTGCTATTTCATATATTTCCAATAGATAGAAACACTTTATTATTGTATATCGTATGACAATGATGGCAATTAATAAAGTTGATGTTTCAATCTTAAAGATATGATCTTTGTGGCAATGCCTTGTTTATCTTGTGATACATGGTATGCATAAGATAAAATGATACCTAAAGTTATTGATAACTCAAACAATCAAATTAGCATCAATCATGAGAAATTCATTTCTAGTTTCCATATGATGGATAAATCTAGACTCTTTTGGTTAGAGAACCAGTAAGAGACATGAATCTCTTGTACATGATTAATCAATCTTCACTAATGGTAGTGGGAGAATGATTGTCCTATTAAGTATAATACATGTGATGTATTTACATACCTATTGGAGCGAATGCTAATACTTCAAATGGTGTTTAGAGAAATACCAATATGAATATCTTGAAGTGTTCAAGAGTATCATAAATGAAGTACAAATTTGGTAAAGTATTAATTCTTGATGAGATCAATGAATAAAATACTTGGACCAAATGTTTGAGATCCTTATGAGTGATTATGATAGTGTATCATAGTGAACTCATGATTAAGGCATGGTGATGTCTAAATCAAGAAGGAATCATACTCTAAGGAGTTAGAGAATGATTATCGAATAACTGAATTCTTCTTAATAAAAGAATACCCCACACTAATAAAGGAAATTAAGAATCACAAGGGTTGTGAGTTCTCATATCCTTAACAGATACACCTCAATTATCTATGTGATGAGTTGTTCATGTGATGAGTCAACTATCTAGATGAATATGAGGAACCAAATTTTGAGTTATGATTTATGATCATTACATCCTAAATGATTTCCATGTGAACCATAAGGTATGACCTTGATGGTAGCACTCATTGGATGAAATCCATAAGTGCAAATGAGTCTTAAGTGTTAAGACACATGGATAACATTTTGAGAAGGATGATGCTTGTTGATTGCAACTTAATGACTGAGACATTTGGCATATGGATACTAAAACCACATTCCTATGAGGAATAAAACAAGGATGTGTACATGACACAACCTATAAGGTTTAAGAATCCACTAATGCAAATGAAGTCTATAAGTTACAATGGACTAATCAATGTGATTGATTGAGTACAAGCAACTCAGAATTGGATCTTTACTTTGATGATATAGTCAAAGGGTTTGACTGACATGTCAAAGATAAAGAAGGGATCTGTGATTTAGTGGGAGCGTGTTCACATTCCACATGTTGATGTGAAATGGAAATGTTCTAGAATGGAAATCCAAAAGTGGAAATTATCGTTAAGGAATATAGAGATGTTTCCTATATGATAGGAATAGAGATCTATAGAGATAGTTCTCGACAAATCTCTTGACCTGGAAAAGAGAGAGCATACATTGGCAATCTGTACTGAAGGGTTCAGTATGCACAGATTCAGTGGGAGAAAACTTGTCCATATTATATGGATATTAGTATCCCAAGGCCAAGTGTCCAATTCTTATGAAGAATGGGAACACTAAGAATAGATATGGATCTATCATGTATGTAATCATCCCATTGTCTTACATGTATGACATGGCAAGAATAAAATGCATTCATCATGTTGTATGTAGGACATGACAATATGATGTGCTCATCCTGATAACTCGTATGTGGGACATGACGAGTGGATGTCTGTCTGCTTCCAGTAAGGGTTACTGGAATACCATGAGAACTTGATAAGTACTTATGAAGTACTAGTTCCATGGAGATAAGGAAGAGTTTGATGTAAAGAGTTACATTGATGCGAACTTCCGAAAAGACAGAAAATTAATTGCAAAATATACATAGGATGTATAAAAGTGAAAGTTTGTTGATAATTGGAAATGTTCCAATAAAACCATTTAAAAGGGAAATGTCGAGTATCTGTGTGTTAGAGAACATCAGTGGATACTATATGGATCTAGAAGTTCATGAGATGAACTTATAGATATTCCGGTCATTGATGACAAGTCAGGAATCCTTGATCATGCAATGTGGCTAAAGGTTAGCAAAGGAATACTAGATCGCATATTACGACAACTCCATCTCATATGTGCGACGTACAATGAAGAGATGAGAGACATGCAATTTATACTGACTTTGGCAAGGTGTTGTCATTACTCACTATGTTCACACTGAGAGCACAATAACATGTGGGATATGTTTGAAGATCACTATGAATATGATTCAAGAGTGATTGGCTCGCAGTGCAAGTGGGAGTCTATTGGTATGTATGCCCTGAGAGCCAATCATGGGATGATTGGTGGGATACATTAAGATTGATTTGATAAACATCAAAGGCAAGCTTCCAATTCATTCTGGTTCAGTCATATGAGATAGTGATAGAACAAATTGAATGTCTAGAGAATGACAGTACTCAATGACGTATGCTTTCAGGTTGAGGACATGAACGATGAGATCATACAGATGCTAAGAGTTTGTACATTCTTGTTATGTCCCTAGTCGGATGTCATTGTGGAAGGTAGATAGACAGCAATGACACACAAGACTAGATTGTGGTGTTGGTTGATGACAGAATCTCATTAGTCATGATATAGAGATATCAAACCAAACACATAGGTACTTGTTAGAGAACAAAGTACCAGACAGACACACCGTGAGTTTGACACATGGAACCATGAGATGGTAGTCACAGTCAGTACTCATAGTGATGGTGGTGAGTGTGATTCTTAGACCTGAAATCACTACACTCAACACATGTCGTTGGGCACACTTTGACATCATCAAATGCAGTCCTGAAACATGGGTTGTTATAAAGGTGATGATTGGGTGGCTTTGACACATGGGGCTTTTGAGGGGTGAGTGATAGATATGAGATTTGTCCCTCCTGAGGGAGTTTGATATCCAAGGCCACTTGATGAGTAGGATTGAGATAGGCATGCGCACGCATGTGTGAATCAGTATGTGATATTGATGTCATACATATCTCCTTCAATCTGCTCTGAGATCAAGAAAGTGAATGAACGTTGACAGGATGACTGTTCCACGCCTTGAGTTCATTCGGGATATCAGTGACAAAGGAATTATACATTCACTGTAACACCATTCACGGATTGTAGGATGAAAGTTGTTCTCCAACTTTCTACTTTCACTTGGGTAGCAATGATGTGTGACTAGGCACCGCTCTTTGCTTGTGAAGTCATAAGTGTTATGGACTTTCACTGCCAACGTGAAATGGACCTGCAGGGTCACACACATAGGATTTAACCTGGAAGAGGAGTTTTGTCCACAAAGCAATGTTTAGATTGATTACTAAAGGAGTTTAGTAGTTCAATTAAACACTCAATCAGTCGATAGCTCAATATCATATGGTTCAAGGTGTTGGACGCATTGATTGGAGTATCGGATTGATTGAAATCGCAATTGACTGATTTTGCCCAACCTGTGCTCCCAACCGATCGACTCATGTGATGAACCAGTCGGCTGAGGCGCTGAACCGGTCGGCTGGAGTGTCCAGGCCGATCGGCTCATGCCCAGGTTGAAACGACCGGTTCAAGAGTTGAACCGATCGGCTCAACTGGTGCAACCGACCAGTTGGGAAAGTCATGTCGGCAAGAATTTTCCTTTGGTTTCAAATTGCCCAATTCGATTGGGAATAACATTGGTATTCGATACCAATTGAGAACGAAACAAGGAAAGTCTTTTTGAGCCGGATTAGGACCATGAACCGATCGGTTCAGGGCACCAACCGATCGGTTGGAGTGCCCCAAACGATCGGCTCAGGTCCAACCGATCGGCTCAATGGCCGAACCGATCGGTTCAGTTGTGAACCGATCATTTCAAGTTGCGAACCGGTTGCTTTTTGTGGAAAATTCTCGAACCCTTCTACTCCTGCTTTAGTCCCATATTGCCGGACACAGAGAACCCTGTCCCATGACCCGCCTATATATATAGGGGTATTGGGGGCTTCTCAAAGAACAACTCAATGCAAGACGGTTGCTTTGCGAAGTTGTCGTTCTCTCTGGTTTTGGTAACCGTGACAGATCCCGAGCAAGTGCTTCCCGGAAAAGGGAGGTGCAGCAAGGGAAGGACAACTGCAGTTGCAACTGGTAGCAGGAGAGTGTGTTGGCGACTAGTACGTCAACAGGAGAATGTGACTCCTTCCACTTCCTTGTGGGATAAGGAGTGTGGAGTTCCAGGTGGTCCATGTGGACTACTACAGAGGCGGGAGGACACTGCCGCTTAGGAGGACAACTGTCATCCGATAGTCCGGTAGGAGGAGGAGTCGTCAGTCCCGGTGCGACCAGGAGCTGCACAGACACCGTCCAAGACCGGAGTTGAAGACCGCGCATTACACGAGGTATTGTCTCCGAGCAAGCCTCGGGACAAGGTATGATTCCACAAACCATCCTTTCCTATTATATAGACGTTGACGCGTTTCCTCGGTATGGGTTTGGGGAGAAATTTTTTGTTTCCGCTGCCTTCTCTGTCTCCCCTAAAACCCAACAATAACTCCTTTGGTGTTATCAACCCAATTACATTTGAAGAGCGGAATTCTGAAATCTATGTAGTCAAATTCCCATATCTCTTCAATGACACCGTAATATGACATTTTAGCTTCACGTGGACTCTTATCCTTTGCACTTGCAAAAAACATAGTCGATGCTTGAAGGGTGACCCCACTGTTTTAGACGACACTCTTATCATCTTGGCACTTTGTGTAATATGTGAATCCATTAATGTCATACCCTTCATAAGACATAACAGTCAACTTTGGTTTAAAGGCGAGGCATTTGATAGTTTCAGTAATATCATCTGGTGTTTGAGATAGTTGATGTAAGACTTTATCTTCAAACCACTTAATAAAAGTCTTGTTATGCTCTCTAGCAAGCCACATTGTATTGGCTCGAGGATATTGTCTTTTGATGAAATTGGTATGTTCCTCGATATAAACGTTCACTTCGTCCATGTTGTGTAAAATATACAAATGACCTTGTTCCAACTGCTCACGGCTGATTACTTTCACACGTGATCCCAAAATTCCTTTGCCAAATAGCTCGTCAATATTCTTGTCATTATCAGGAGTGTCATTACCACTGAGAAAGTCATTGCAGAAATCCATAACCTCTCTCGCCACATAACCTTCAATAATACTCCCTTCAGGCTGATAACGGTTTCGAACATCACCTTTAAAAACGCTCATGTATCGTTCAAAGGGATACATCCAATGCAAAAAAACCGGTCCCAAGATTTTCACTTCCCTAGTCAAGTGGACAACAAGATGTACCATGATATCAAAGAACGAAGGAGGGAAATACATCTCAAGCTGACATAGGGTAACAACCACTTCTCTTTGCAAATTATCGAGTCTCAGGGTCAATAACTTTGCTGCAGAGACTGTTGAAAAAGAAACAAAGTCTGGTGATTGCAAACCTTACATGCTTCGACAATATAGATCGAATTGCCACGGGCAATATTTGTTGCATTAGAGTGTGACAATCATGAGATTTAAGACCTATCAACTTCAGATCTTTCATTGATACCAATCTACGAATGTTGGATGAGTAACCATGTGGCACCTTAACATTTACCAAGCATTCACAAAAAGCTTTCTTCTCTTTTCTAGACAACGTGTAACAAGCGGGAGGTAAGTATGTTCTTTTATTACCCATTTCATGTAATTCTGTTAATTCTGACCTTATTCCCATTTCACGTAGGTCCAGTTTGGATTTTATCCCATCTTTAGTCTTACCTGGTATATTTAATAGAGTACCAATGATGCTATCACAGACATTTTTCTCAACGTGCATTACATCGATACAATGTCTGACTGTCAAAGAACTCCAATAAGGAAGATCCCAAAATATTGACTTCTTCTTGAATGAAGAATTGTCACTCCGTGTAGTACATTGTGATCTCTTACCAAATTCATTGAAAAAGTCTTTTATTCTTTCATAAACAACCTCCCCTGGTATAGGTTTAGGTGCACTGCGTTCCTCATTCAATCCATTGAATGCTTTGCGCTTCCTACGATACAGATGAAATTTTGGAAGAAACCTTCGATGATCGAGATATACATTCTTACCGCCATGTTTTAGTCTTGTTGAATCAGTTTTCTCTTCACATATAGGACACACTTTAGCTCCTTTGACACTATATCCAGACAAATTCCCATATGCTGGAAAGTCATTAATAGTGCAAAACAACATAGCATGCAAATGAAATGTCTCTCTTCGTGAAGCATCATAGGTCATCACACCTTCACCCCAGAGTTTCTTTAAGTCATCAATCAGAGGTTCAAGATAAACATCGATGTCATTTCCATGTTTTTTAGGGCCCGATATCAACAACGACAGCATTACGTACTTATTTTTCATACACATCTAGGGAGGAAGATTGTATATAACAAGCATGACTGGCCAAGTACTATGTTGGCTGCTCAATGTCCCGTACGGATTCATCCCGTCTGTACAAAGCCCAAGTCTTAGATTCTTGACTTCTTCACCAAATTCAGGGTACAATACATCAATCTTCTTCCACTGTGGGGAATCAAACGCATGTCGTAGGATCCCATCATTATTTTTCTTAACATCTGCATGCCACCTCAAATTCTTCGCATCTATCGGATTGGCAAACAAGCGTTGAAACCGTGATATTATAGGTAGATACCACATCACCTTGGCAGGAGAACCAGTTGTGGACTCCCCCGAAGTCGTCAATTTATACCGTGACGCACCACATTTTGGACAATCTTTCAAATCCGCATAGTCCTTTTGAAATAATACACAATCATTAGGGCATGCATGTATCTTCTTGGCATCCATTCCCATTGGGCACAACAATTTCTTTACCTGGTATGTTGAGATTGGCAGCTCGTTTCCTTCAGGAAGCATTTCTTTCAACAAAGACAGCAATGACGTGAAGCTTTTGTCGCTCCATCTATTGTTAGCTTTCAACTTATACAATCTCAACACAGCGTTAAGCTTCGTAAACTTAGTACAACCTATGTATAACGACATCTCAGCATCATGCACAATGTTTCTAAAAATGGGAGGTGGATCGGTGTGCTCTACCCCATAACTATCCAACATCGCATCAACGATGTCTACTGGAACTGGTTCATTCACATCTATGTCATCGTAGGCAATTTCTTCTTCCACACAAGCACTGCTATCGACATCCACTGGTTTCGGGTTTGAAATCTCTCCATGCCAGTGCCATTCTGTATAGCCTTGTATAATCTCGTTGCACATGACATGAGTTTTGATTTCGTCACCAGTGTTGACTTTCAAGTTGTTACCGCAATGCCTACATGGACAGTAGAACCTATCTCCAGGTTGTTTCCTATGTTCCTCGGCAAATCTAATGAACTGGTCAAGACCAGAAATAAACTCTGGGGTGCAGCGATTGCGAATGGACATCCATGATCTATCCATTCTATGATCAAAGAGAAAACAAGTATATATTAGAACAAGATTAGGGTCTAGGGTTAACAAATACATGTGATGTCATTATTATATATAATAAATGTGTACCACCTATCCATTCTTGAACACCTAATCTCACTAGTAAGTGTATAATGTGTATTGAGTTTTCAAGAAAATTTCGGCAACATTTCCCCGCTGTTCTCCAAGTACATATGTACTTCGAGAACAAACGGGGAAATGCTGCCGAAGTTTTCTTGAAAACCCAATACACATTATACACTTACATCCTAAGAGAGATTAGGTGTTCAAGAACAGTCCCAAACCGGGGACTATCCAAGATTTACTCCTAATGAGTAAATCTTGGACGGGTTTCTAGGCCAACAAATAATGTGTTGTCATTCTTATACCTAAAATCCTAGCTCTTCAAGTTAGGGTGATTATTGATGTCTTTAAAAGCATGATTGGCAATTTAGGGAAAAGTTCATCATTTACATTCCAAGCATGTCACATGTGTGCATTACAGTTCATCATTAAGCAAGATATAAGTAAGTATGTCATATTAAAATAGACTATACAATATGAGAAAATAGTAGAGTAATCATGCAAATGGGAACATTCATGGGAACACCCACTTCAGTTATAAGCATTCATGTAGAAACTTTCAGTTCCATTCATTAATCTCTTTTTACATCCACACACAGGGGTGTACCCCTAAACAATAACTAAACAAAGGGGTTGGTGTACCCCTAAACATGTGCATAATTAAAAAAACTATTAATACAGACAAGTCTAGATAGATAGACAACTAAATACTACACCAACATGGTCCCGCATCAATAACTTCTTTTTGATGATGAAGCTGTGTCACGAAGCTCCTCACTGTATTTAGACGAATCTGAACTGACAGGGGCCTCAGATTCAGATTCGTCCGAGTTGATATGCGACGTCGTGCGCTCATACCGCAGTAGATGATCGGGGGTCTCGCAGTTGCTGTTGGTTATCCAAACTTTGATGGAATTATGGCCAACTGGACGGAGAAAAATCATGTTGAAACGGACCACATGCATCTCTCCAATCCAATCACGCCAACCGGATTTTGATACAAGATTTCCCGCCAAATCATACTCAACCTCGATAACATGTGAATAATTGCCAAAAGTTATGGTCACTTTACCAGGCATGTAGTGTCTTCCTTTTAGAAAACGCCAATGTTTGGGTATGACCAATTGGTTTAAGGAACGATCATCTAGGATGATGTCCAATTGTTCTTCAATAGGGAACGTTAACATTGACATAGAGGCCCAGTTCATAGTGATTGTTATGGGTGGACAGAGACTGCACAATATTAGTATTAACAAAGTGTAAGTACATAGAACGATGTTATATATTTTCAAAAAAAGTTGTATAACATCAGTTAACCTTTTATTTCTTGTCATAACCAACTTTATTGTGGTAGACATGATAGCTTGAAAAGAAGTCTACATATGTACTTAGAGAACAAACGAGGAAATGCTACCGAAATTTTCTCAAAAACCCAATACACATTATACACTTACATCCTAAGTGAGATTAGGTGTTCAAGAACAGTCCCAAACCGGGGACTATCCAAGATTTACTCCTAATGAGTAAATCTTGGACGGGTTTCTAGGTTCTTACTAAAATAGAATCATTATATGGAACTAATCCTACATTATACACATACTTTTCCTGAGTAAGATAATGTGCACTTCATGGAATTATTAAGATCTGGATATATATAAGTTGTTTCTACCTACTTTGATGGGATTTTATAACATTCAAGTCTTCCATTTAAGGCATTAGATGCATATATTGCAGTCCATTGTGTTGAGATAAGAATCCCATGTGATACACACGATTGAGAATCTTTCACGATATTAGGAAAATACACAACTAGATATTCATTTAGGTGTTAGACATTCATTTAGGTGTTCCTGATAAATCGTAGGTATGCACAACTATAAAACAATAGACTTGTCACACATAAAACACCCTATACAACAATAAAACAAAAAAGTATTAAGATATGCATGATACAATAACTATTTTGCATCACATTACAACAGACTTATCATTGATACCTTACTAACTTATTTCCACATTTACATATCATCACTTGATCAAAATTACATGTATTGTATAGACAATAGAGGATTCAACTCAGTAGAAGCACAAAATCAGTACCTAAACCCTAAACACAAATAAGTAAATAATTTAAAAAAAAACGCCCAACAGCTGCTTGGGCGTGCCTTGGCACCGCCCAAGCAGCCGCCAGAGCAGAGGAAGAAGGAAGAAGGCAGGGCGGGTGGGCATACCTTGAGGGAAGAGGAGAGCAGCGGCCGGAGCACAGCAACCACCGGCGGAGGCGGCGGCAAAGAGAGGAGAAGCGCCGGCGAGGACACGGAGCAGCGGCGGCGAGGGCACGGAGCAGCGGCGAGGGCACGGAGCAAGAGCACGGACTGCCGCCGGTGAGCACAGAGGGCAGGAGCAGGAGCAGGAGCACGACCGCCGGTGAGCACGGAGCAGCGGCGAGGGCAGAGCAGGAGCACGGCAGCGGCGGCGGAGGAGCAACGACCGGAGGAGGCGAGCAAGAAATCGCCGAACCTAACTGAAATCGGGATTGAAACTGGGAAAGGGGGAAGAGTCGCTCGCGCTGGTGAGATATTAAGTTGACAATAAGCGTCAGTTATTCAAAATAACCGACAACTAAACCAACAGTGTCGGTTCTTTTCCAACAACCGATGCCTATACTAGATTCTAGTCGTCGATTTTTAACTAAAAGACAACCGACAACTATTCCTGTCCCGCGAATAATCTTTGGTCGTCGGTTATTAATTTATGAACCGACGCCATATGTGAATTTTTGGAGGTAATTTTTTCACTGGAATTTTGGTTTTGGCGGTTGATTTTAGGTGTCGGTTTTTTATTAATTAACCGACACTTAATAAAAGCGGTACCCGTGTCTGGTCGACCTTCACAGATTGTATGTCGGTTTATGTTATAAACCGACACTGTAGAGTTTAGGTGTCCATTTATGTATACAACCGACACCTTGAAAAGTGACTTTATAAGCCATTTCTGTAGTAGTGAAAGTATTGTACTAGACGTACAGTACTAGAGGTACCGTACGAGACATAACAACAATACATGATTTGATGATCTTGTTGGTACAATACGAGACATATCATGTATAAAAGATTGTCAATAATCACATACCGTACCTATATAAACTAATTCACATTTCATTAAAAACATACACATTTTACTAAACTGCAATACTTTCACCTATGTTTAAGAACAACTAATCCTTGATCTTATTCATTCAAAAGTACAGTACTAAACTCATTGCTAATGTTAGTTCAATCGAATCCATAGATGAACAAGTAAATATTGTATATGATTTGGGAGAAACATGAATGTGATGTACTATACTCACAAGTACTGTATGTCTATACCCAAAGCATATGTATGGTATCCTAAAATACGGATACTATATTTCTCTCATATTATCATTATTTTAAAGTATGTCAACACTAGTCTTGTTGGAAAATATTTTTTACAAGGATTCTAATACAATTTATTTCATTAAAAAATATGCTCCAGAGTGAAAGTTATGGACAAAAACATTTTCTCTCTTCTACTTCTATCATCCTTATTTTCTCATATTATTATTTTTTTTAAAATATGTCAACAATTGTCTTATTGAAAAATATTTTTATTAGAAATCTAGTACTTTTTGTTTCATTGAAAAAATCATTGTGGCTTGAAAGTTATCATCAATACAAGTTTTCACTTTATTTCTACTTCCTTCCTAATTTAAAAAAATAAAGATGGTCTACATTGAACTTTGCACTAACCCAGCCGGGTGGGTGGCCGAGTGGGCAGCCGGTTACGGCTAAAATTACTCTAAATCTGTCTATGTCGTATAGCATATTTCTTCCCCAACCTATCGTCCAGAAAGAAGCGCTGCACAGTAGAGGCATATGGTTCAAAGTATTAAAGAAAAAACAATCAGTGATTTGATCCCCGTATGTCGCCAGCTGTCTCGCCGCCTGGTTACTCATCTTGTCCACTGTGAAAATCCGCCCATTAGAAGAGGCAAGTTCTTTCACGATGGGCACGTTTGGTTAGCAGGATTTACTGAAATCCTATATTCTGTCCATCTTGTATTACTGAAATACTGTATTCCCAAAATCCCGTAAAGTAAATTTTATGTTTGGTTTGCTGGATTTTGTAAGTGTGGGATTTTTTTTTCGTGTCTACCATCTTGCCCATGATGGATTTTGGCGTTCGGGAGAATTTTGATGGAGACCAAAATACGGGATTCCTATTATGTCTGAAAATCCCGGGATTAAGCTCATTTATCCAATCCTGCAAACCAACCAAACATAAAATTTGCTGAACTGGAGTCCAAAATACAATCCAATACGGCAAAATCCAGGTAACCAAACATGCCCGATATGGTTCACCAGCTTCTTGATTCTCCAAGGGGTGTCGCTGGTATTGGTGATCAACTCAGCCACGCGCTGCGAATCCAACTCAAAAAAGGCATGCGTTATCCCTGTTATACGCGCCACATTCAAAGCGTAGAACAAGGCTTCCAGGAATCCATCAATCTTGTTAGCAGCCATCCCGTTCGATGTGAAACCCCAAATGAGGTTTCCTTCAGAATCCCTTGCTATGCCTCCTACCGAAATCTTGTTGAATTGGTTAGGTCCTCTTATTTTCCATCGCTTAGGGTTAGTTTGGTTGGATGTAATACTAACCAACATCAAGAGTTCTAAAATAGGAAATGGTAAACGATGACTTGAAGCTGCAACATATCCGTCTGGTACCTAGTAGATTGAATGCAGAATGTTGAATTGTTAACGTCTGGTTGGATGCAGTTCATAGTTGCAAATGACAGCTGTTATTAAAAATTACAGTAGTAGGTATCCGCGGCAGCCACAACTCACAGTGAAGTTGATTCCCTCACCACGAACTGCAAGCACGCCTAACCAAACGTAAAACTTTCCAACTAGTAGTTGCAACCGGACACCTTGGTTTACGGCCCAACCAAACGGGCCCTTAGCAGCAACGTTGATCTTCATTACCCCATCAGGCTGCGTCTCCCAGCCTACCGAAGAGTAAACCCACGCACTAATGTTTGGTAGGATAATACTGTGTTTAATCCATACGTCCTTCGTACCCTGTTGCCCATCCAACTCATCAAGAGTCAGATTTATGCAGAAGAGAAGTTAAGAAGTCTGATTGCTGGTCTCCCGATAACGTTCGGTGACAGCCGCCTTCCCGCGAACCTGCTCGGGCATCTCGCCTTCCAGAGCGTCCAAAGGACCACCTGAGGTAGATGACCTCTAAGGAGTCCTAGGGGGGTCAGCAGATAAGAACGGGCCAAGCAGCAATGAGAAAACAAAACCCATGACAACCCTAACACGCATCAAAGGCATGCTAAGAAAAAAAAAAATCACATAACCAAATTTCAACATCTTTTTTTACAATAGAACAGAGTAAGGCGCATCGTATGCACACAACACCAAGTATCTAGACATTAGGTGACTCTGGCCCTAGGAACTCCATGTATATAAATTTAAAACTGTGTTCTTTAAATCCAACACATGAAAAGTATACAAAAACATACTACATGTAACGATCCAAACTAAGGCTTACATGAACTCTAGATTAACCTTCTTGCTTATACCTTGTCTTTCTTATTTGAAGTCAATCCCACAAATAATGCAACTCAATATGTTTTCTAGAGAAAAATGACCAACAAAATGTTAATCCTCACACAGGACTTCTGATTCCCACACACCAAAGGTATTGATGTGAGATTTCCCGTGTGTGACCCCTCACACCAGACTTATTATCTCACCCAATCACCTTTTGACACTACCAAATTTACCTTGATGACTGCCACAACCAAGCCCTGTAGCACATTCAATGACTGCGGAAGCAACTCATTGGCGCCAGTGGCTCAATTGACATAGGCCACCTCCATATGTAAAACACATTCATGTTGTCACCGTCCTAGAAAGTGCCATACACCTTAATGTCGACTCTATTCTAGGGAGACTTGCAGTTGCTATTCCTCAACAGTTGGAACGGAAACCTTGGATTTGGAGACAAGTAGAGAGGAGAGCAGACTTAGACAGGAGAAACCACCCTGTTGAAACAAAACTCTGGAAGCTTCTATATTTTTTTTGTCCCATTTGATAGAAGATCTACAACCGTTTGGGGCCCAAAGATGGAGAATACTATATGGATGGTGAATTAAGCACAAGGAAACGATAGGAATAATCAATGTTGTCAGAGCATGACATTGCCTATCATACGCCACATGAAGCTAGAAAGAATTGATGTATTGGACAATATATTTTTTATAATATTGACAATGATGAACAATTATCGGCTAGGGTTGAAATAGGTTTCTATATTATAGAAAGATAAGAGTATATTGTATCTAATTTGCAACTAAACACAAGTTGTCACTTTCTTTTTTCTTTCCTTTCTATGTATTTGACAATCACATACCCCATCATAAGGAGAATGTGGTAGGAAGCTCTTCACATCCAAGCTCAACAACAAGGAGCAAGTAAGACACTTCCGCTAAAGGCACCACACACATGCCACCAAGCAAGCTTTGGACACCAACACACGTCTATAGAGCCGAAAAACCTCCAATGAGACCCAAGATCTAGACCCACAAATCTAAAAAAACTAACACCATGGACACCAAGAAGACAAAAAAGAACAGTCAATACATTCCTCCTGAAGGAAAGATTCTTTCAACATTGAGCAAGAAGAGGTCATGGGGGAGTGGGGTGCCAGTTCACAACAACTAGATTTTTCTCCCCTGCCAGCCTTCGTTGAAGAAAAAAACCTTAGCCACATTTCCTAGTCTCTAGAGATAGAGTTATTATGTGCTTTGAAGAAGGGCGTATACTTAGAATCAAGATTGTAAGTCTTAGATTTTTGTTTGTTGCCTTTGGAGCCTAAAATTGATAACCTCAAGCCAACTTCAACGAGCTAGATGAAGCCTATTTCGACGATACAAGATGGACAAAACTTTCATGGACTCGTAACAAATTTAGTGGACTTCATGTCCAAGTCGTTCGATATTCCATTGGCCAAAATGGTTGGTTTTTCATGCTTAGGCTCTATATCAATCGATGCACCCTCTTTGGGCTATGAATTGACTAGTCTAGTAAGAAGTTGGAAGACTTCTCCAATGTCCAACTTGAAAGATCTAGAGGGGGTGAATAAAGATTTTTGGAGTTTTTAAAGTTAATTAAACAATTGAACACTTGCACAAGAAGTAGGAGGAAACAAGGAAGACACAAGGATGTAGAGTGGTTCCTACCTTAGAAATCTAAGGTAGTCAATCTACTACCTGATTGTTTCCAAATAGGATTTTGAAAGAACTTATTTTATTACCTCTCGAGGATGTTACACAAACTACAATTGCTTTCCTACACCCTTGAAGTAGCCTTCACCTGAAGTAGCCTCAATCCTCCTAGAAGCAGCCTTTTGAAGTAACTCCAAGCCCACCCTTGAAGTAGCCTTCACCTGAAGTAGCTTCAATCCTTGAGGCAACCTTCTGAAGTAACTCCAAGTCACGGGGAGCAACCTTCACCACCTTGAAGTAGCTCCACAAACCTCCTTTCAATAGCCTCCAACCTAGGAGTAGTAAAGGAGAACAAAATACAATAAAGGAACAAGATTGGAAGAAAGAAATAATGTTACCAATGAGTACAACGCTTTGATCCAATATCAAGTGTATTGATCTCCTATCCACTATAGATGAATGTGGTAGCTAGGAGATACTAGGCTATAAGACACTAATGTAGATCTCAAAGAAACAAATTGCAAGTGTAGTTTTGCTTGTTGCTCACTAAGATTGAATCTCAAGTGTGATTGTATGCACAAGTGATGCATTGGGTGTCTTAAGGCCTCTCATATTTGTAAGAATAGGTTACAAGTGCTTAGGAACATTCTAGACACTTTCTAGGGTGTTCTTAGTGCTCAACTAGCCATTATATATCCATAAATTGTGCTGCAATGACTAGTTGTTCAGTGCTGAAAAGTGCAGTCCAGAACTTCTCTCGGTCGAGGAGTTTGTCAACCGAGTGTGTCTCAGTCGAGCTTTTCTTCGACCGAGTGGGAGGTTGAGGTAAATGTGTTGCAACGTTCGTTTTCAACTCCCAACTACTTTTCCAACTCAGTCTAACAGTTATAGAGCTTGCTGGAAGGTCTATTCTCGGTCGAGAATTTTTTCGACCGAGGGTGTCTCAGTCGAGAACTTTATCGATCAAGAATGTCCATGTTTCAATGTGTTGAGTCATCTACTAAATGTGTGTATCAATGTGTAATTGTGCCTCTATATTAGGGGAGGGTTTATCTAAGTTTTGTGAGTGGATAGGGAAGATCTAACGCTTGATTTACATGATATCTATGTACTTGTACATTATATACTTGTACATTATATACTTGTACAAGTTTTTACATTGAGTACAATCATGAAAATAAAAGTAATCTAAGCATGTTGATCTACCAATTTGTAATGATCTTCAACTATCCACTACCTTATTTGTTTATCCCTGAAACACTCAAATAACAACTTAGATCCAAAAGAATGAAATATTTGTCATCATCAAAACAAAGGGTTTAATAATGTCCAATTTAGCCAAAAATCTCCCCCTTTTTGAAGATGACAAATATTTCTAAAATATAAATCAAGATAATTTAAATACCACGAGTTTCATACATGAGATTTACCTTATGAAGACATTCTCTTGTTTTGAGTGTGTGCTAGTTATTCCCAAAGAGGTATGGAAAATAGCATCCAACTCTTTAAGGAATATAGAAACAATTTATGTGAAGCCAAGAGATTATGAAACACATACATTTTGATTTATATTATTTCTCCCCCTTTGTCATTTCAAAAAGATAGCCATATAATCAATGTGCTCCCCCTGAATGAGATACTCCCCCTTAATTGAATACTATAACAAAAATATCAAATTTAGCCACAATTTTAAAATCATGATTTATTTCTCAATCATTTGCAAGGGATGTTAAGCCCTGAAATGACATGAGAATCCTTTAGGCTCATGAATATATTTTAATAGTTTCTCAACCATTTACAAGGGATGTTAAGCCCTGAAATGACATGAGATTCTTTTAAGCTCATAGTGGAATCAATGAATGTATCTCTAACCAAATACAAGGGATGTTAAGCCCTAATTAGTGTAGATAATTCAATTAAGAGAATTGTATTCAAGAACATTGTAGGCTCCCTTATAACCAAGATTACTTTAAGTATAGTAAGGTCATAGCTAGCTTTGAAATAATGAATGATGTTCAAACATACTAAGTTTTAGTGAATGATTCGATTTCATAAGTAAGCATGTTGTCAGGCTTATTTTAGGTCGGCCATGACTTCGACCTGGGCGCCCCTCGGGCGAACTCTTTTTTGACCAAGAGACATTTCTGTAGCTATCCAATATATGCATTTTGATAAGTTATCCAATGAAACACTTCTTCTAGAATATGATTTGATTTTGTTGTATATGATCATTATTAGTTCTTCATTTTTTTTGGAGAAGGTAAATATATTCTAAAAGGGGGTAGTGGAAACTACCAAAAGGTAGGAAGACCTACCAAAGTACAAGGATCAATCAGCCGTAAGGGACATACAATCCCAGAAACTAAGCGGTAGTATGGGCAATACAAAATGCCAAACTGTAGAAGTGGCTAAATACAAAATCCACTATCTATCTGTCTATCTCCCATCTATGAAGAATAGATGGGTCAACTTTGTCTATCAACTTTGGCTTGGCCTTAGTTTCCCTCTGTATCGTCTCCATAAGCTTGTAAAAAAGGGTCGTGTAATCACTTTGTCCCTTATCGTGCAACCTGTTGTTCCTTTCATTCCAAACCACGAAACACATCGAGGTGTAACACGAGCTTCCAAGCAGAGCAGTCCTGTTCTTTGTGCACTTCCTTTTCATCCACATAAAGACATTATGTAGATTAGTAGGAGGAGTCCCCCCCATCCCAGATTAAGATTGATTCTACACCAAATGTAATAGCTATACCTGCATTTGAAGAAGATGTGTTCATGCGACTCATCTTCCTCGGTACACAACATACATCTTGGGTTGGCATTCAGACCCCATTTTCACATCCTATCAAGAGTCGAAAGTCTCCTCATCAGTGCTTTATACACAGAAGCTCCATTTGGGCGTATGAGCTTTGCACCAAAGAGTGGAGTCCATGGCACCTGCGGTTCATAGAAAGAGATGATACATGGAGGTTTCTTCTCATTAACCAAGCTCCAGTTGATACCAACGTCAACATAGTCCCCAAAAACCTCCCGCCACACCTCCACCATGTGTCTCCAGGTGCGTGAGCATTTCTCTTTAGATACGTGGAAGCGCAGCTGATTCCCATACCTCCTTCTTATCCAGTCCACCCAAGGGGAGTGGGGCTCACATAGGAAACGATCGATCCTCTTCCTAGTTGCAGCAACAGCTGAGATGTTGGGATCGGTGATGTTCAAACCCCCCTCCATGTAGGGTCTTTCCAGGGTGCTCCAGGCCACAGCATGGTGCTTGCCGGCCCACAGGAACCCGCCCATCACCGTCTTGATCTTTAGAATGATGAAGGTAGGTAGCTCCACTTGCCCACACCAGAACCACACTTTGGCAGAGAGCACTGATCGGATTAACACAACTCTCCCAGCCAAGGAGAGGTTAATCCATGTCCATCTTGAGACTGCTTCCCTAGCATTGTTGATGCAGGCAGTGTAGTCAATACCCTTTCCTCATCCTCTAGTGAGTGGGATACCCAGGTACATGGTCGGGAAGCTTCCCTCTTGCAATTGGATTATTCTCTTCAACCTACCCTTCCTGCTGTCACACGATCTTAAGAAGTAAACCCAGGATTTGATGTCACTCATAAAGAGGCTGGTTAGCTGCCCAAACCTCATCATTATCTTCCTGAATGATCTCAGCACCTTCTTCTTGCTAGAGAGGAAGAACAACACGTCATCCGTGAAAATAAGATGACTGATCACCTTCATACCTTCAGCCTTAAAAGTTTGCAAATCACCTTCAGCTTCCTCCTTCTTAACCATCTCAGACAGGCCTTCCATGACAATGGTGAATAGTAGGGGGGAGAGGGGATCCCCATGTATGAGCCCATTGGAGGCAAAGAACAGGTCGTAAGGCAGACCATTGACCAAGACAGAGAAGGAGGTTGTCTCGACACATCTGCGAAGAGTGTTGATCCATAAGGGAGCAAACCCCATAGCCTCCATGATCCTCCAAAGAGCTTCCCATATCACATTATCATAGGCCTTTGAGAGGTCCAATTTTGTGCAGACCTTCTTGGATTGATTCTTAACATTGAACCCAATCAAGAACTCCACATCGAGGAGGGCTCCGTCAGAAATATGCCTTCCTTTCACGAAGGCGATTTGGTTAGGAGAAATAACCTCAGGAAGAACAAGCCTCAACCTGCTAGAGAGCAGCTTAGATATGATCTTGTACATAACAGAGCAGCAAGCTATCGGTCTCAGGTCGTTGAGGTTGTTGATGACATTCTTCTTAGGTATCATCTTGATGAAGGCATGGTTGAGACTTCTCAGCATGGCACCCCCCTGTAGGAACCAACGAATAACTCTACTAACATCATTTTCGACAATGTACCACATAGATTGGAAAAACTTAGCATTCAGCTCGTCTGGCCCGAGCACTTTAGAGGCCCCAATGCTGAAGGCAACACTTTTGATTTCCTCGTCAGTTGCATATTTACACAACCCTTCATTCATAGTGGTGGTCACTCTCGGCCCAGGCAGGGGCAAGTCCTCTCTGCATCTGTACTCATGATTGTAGAGATTGGAATAGAATCTCACCACCTCATCAGCAACCTCCTCAAGTCCCCTAGCAATGGTACCTTCCTCCTTAATCAGGGAGTGTACATCATCTCTCATGTCATTTTTGCGAACTTCCGCGTGGTACGTTTTGGTGTTGCGGTCATCGTCCTTGATCCAAGTTAATTAACTTCTCTGCCAAAACAAACTCTCCTCATCCTTCTCAAGGTTGATCAAGTGTTTCATGGCTTCTTCTTCTCTAGCCATCACCTCCTCGTTCAGCGAGATGAATCTGAGATTGTATGCCGCTTTCTGGTACTCTTCCTTTGCCTTGCCCAACAGGTTATTGAGGTTGACATGCTCCTTGGACCAAGCCTTTAGCACCACCTTTGTTCTCTTCATCATCTGTGCAACCACATACAGGGGATTACCGTCTATAGAGCAGCTCCACGCCTCCTTGATGATCTGCTCGTAGGCCGGCCACTGCAGCCATTGATTGAGGAAGCAAAAAGGTCGAGCCTTCCTACTGTTCTGAGTAAGCGCAATCCTTAACCAAGAATGGTCATTGTTAGCATGATTGCCCAATTCAATATTCACCTCCAGGAACACATTGAACCATGCCTCATTAACCAGGCCCCTGTCCAGATTGCTGGTAATGCGAAGAGCCTGCCAATTGTTCCAAGTAACATTCCCGCCCGACATACGTAGTTTGAGAAGGTTAGCCACATCGATGGCCTCATTGAATCTGGTCAGGACAGAGTCAGGAACATGATTTCCCCCTCGCTTCTCCCTGGCTTTTCGTATGTGGTTGAAATCTCCTATGACCAGCTAGGGTAGGGCCTCCTGGTTTGACAAGGCAAGGGCCTCCTGCAGTCGCCTTCTATCTCGCTCGACTATTTGGCCGTAGATAGTATACATCGCACAGTGGAAGCCACCTCAATTGATGCAACTCACCGTGATCATTTAATCCACAGAATTAGTCACCTGCACCTCCCAGACTCTAGGATTCCAACCCATAGTGATCCTTCCTCTATCAACATGGTCAATGTTGGAAGCATACTCCCAACCCCCTGGGAACAAACCTTTCAATATTCCTTCTACCTCCTTGTGGATGCACGTCTCAAGACAGACGACCAGTGACACTCCACACTCCTCTATCACTTTCCTTAAACGTGCTTTCTTCCATGCCAGAGACGCACCACACACGTTCCAGGAAAGGATGCACATATCTAACAGGTAGTGTGTCCACCCCGGCCCCTCTGGCTACGGGTGGTGCCCCCTCTGCCCCTCCTCGCAATGGAGCCTCTAGTTACTCGGGAAAGGTCAGACTCGTCGGCTTCCAACCCATCAAGGCCCCCGAAGGGGTTATCGACAGGGATCACGGTGGGGTCTGGCTCACTGTCTGTGTCCAGCTGCTGCTCATCAGTAACTGGGGTCAGCCCTCCGTCAGGTGGCTGCACATGCTCAGTTTCCTCGTGTCCGCCCTCAAGCATAGTCTCAATGTGCGAGTTTGGTTGCGAAGAAACTGCGTTCTCTTTGAGGTCCTCCCTGGCTGTGAGCGCACCATCTTACAGGTTGGTCCTTCCACACCTCCTCCTTAGTCGTCTGCTTCTTGACCTGGTCAGAGGGTCCGCTTGCGGAGGTGGTCTGCTACTAGGGCAACCAACATCCTTGTGCCCAAACACACAACACTTGTCACACAGATCTGGCAATGCGTTGTATACCACACACAGACCTCCAGCTCACCGCCATTCGAAAGCTCTATCATGACCACCAGAGGCGGCAACTTGTCAGCACTGATCTTAACACACATCCTAGCCATTCTGAGATGATTACCAACCACCTTGTTGTCAATCGCTTTTGGTGTGCCAATGACATATGCTATGATGGATAGCGCTCTGTGTATCCAATGCTTCCCCATATCTGACAGCGTGACCCAGACTGGGGCCATCTTCAAGGCAGCCCGTCTGACATCTGCTTCAGGCATCCATCTGCAAACAAGCTCGAGCTGGCTATCAAAGAACCAAGGACCACGCAGTAGAGCTCGGTTCATGTCCGTCTCATTAGAAAACCTCTCCAGGAAGAGGCCATCCCTCAGTGCGGATAGCTGCAACTCTCCTTTCGGCTGCCTGGATATCAGCATCCAACCATAAAGCTGCTCAAAGAAGCATTTCTTCCCCAAAACCTGAACGATGAGTGAAAACTTGTGAAAGTTATCCATCTCATACAACACAAGTTCAGGGAAGTGCGTCTAAGGACTTCGATCGTCTTGCTTGAAGAAGGGGGCTTTCGAGTCCGAGTCCACCTCTACTGGCCGCTGGGTGCCAGGGATGAGTGGCTCCTTCTCCAGGGTGTCCACCCAGATCTGCCCGATGGTGACATTCGTATGGGGATCAGACCATGCACCAGGAGCAGAGGGAGAGGAAGGTGTGGTAGAGGAGGAAGTGGGACCGGCGGCGGTGGTGGTGTGTTGAGGTGGGATTGAAAAGGAGGATGAAGGTGGGACTCTCTCTGCCGCCATGGTGGCGGCTTGAAAGCTAGCTCAATCGCTTGCCGATCGCCATAGCTCAACCCGAGAGTGTGATCTTCAACATATATTAGTTCTTCATTTTTCTCATATAGGAACTTGTGAATGTTGAATAATTCTAAGATAAAACCTTAAGATTAAGTTTTCCTTTTATAGTTTAATTTATGTGAGCATGATTATCTTGTCATAATTTCTTAGAATGCTCAAACCTTAAATTTTCTCACAAAATGGTGATGATTATATTTTAACCAAGTTCCTTATATGATCACTTCTTTTGTTTTCAATTTTGATTATGTTAATGTTGAACAAAATCTCCTATGTCAATAGATTTTCCATTAGTAATTTTATTGAATAAAACCAATCTTTTCCTCTTGTATGCTTGTTTGGGACAATTTAATAATGCAAAGTATAAAGTTTTTATGCCCATATATTCTTCCCTTTGATTAGGATCATTCAAATATTTAAAGCAATGTAATATGTAAAGTGCATTACATATTTGAGTCACTTAAGTTAATTGCAATTGAAGTATCTTGTTCTTATAAAACAATTCTGACAAAGTTTTCCTTAGTCGACAAAGTTCTCGACCGAGTGAGGTTCGGTCAAAGTATTTGTCAGCCAGATGTTTTTCAAATCTTTGTAGGCTTAAGACAGTAACTTATTCAGTCGACTATTTTCTCGACCGAAGTCTTCTCGGTCGACAACTTTCTCGACCGATAAGGTTATTAGTTCTGCAGAAAATGCAGGTTTGAGACAGAAACTTCTTTGGTTGATAATTTTCTCAACCGAAGAGTGTCTCGGTCAAAGTTGTTGTCAACCGAGAAGGTTTCTATTTTGTTTTCAGCAATTTACTAGTTTCAATTAGGGTTTAGATTACATAATTATCCAAGATAGCGATGAGTTGAGTTGAGATAAGACATTATGAATATCAAAGTAATGTTTTAGGTCAAATTTCAACTAATCATATTCAAGTTTCCTAGGTTTGAAGTCTTGGAACCCACACTAAATCAACATTCTTTTTCGTGTATGGGCATGAGAAAGAATAATGTCCAAGATGCAAACAACAGTGACAACAAATGGAATCAATTTCATTTCTCCTTTGACTTGAGTTGTTTTTAGGTACAAATATGACCTTGGTCTTGGGTGCTTGTGTTCTTCTAGATTTAGGATGAGGTTTTCCTCTTGGAATATATCCTAAACCTCTTCTTCCAATTATGCTGAAGGAATCCTTTAGGATCTTATCAAGAATACCATTGTTTTTCAAGCTACTAATTTCCTTTTGTAACTTAGAAATTTCATCCATTCTCCTTTTAATGTCTAACTTTGCTTGATCTAGATTAGATAACAAACTATCTCTTTCTTTGATAACAACATCATAATCTAAATGAGTACACAAGATAGGTTGAGTTTGAAGATCATTTAATTTTGCAAGTAATTCAACCTTTTCTTGAGAAAGAAAATCATAGTTTGTTTCTAGAGTAAGCAACTTCATATTGCAGTCATTAAAAGATGATTTCAAGGTAGAATTTTTAGAAATAGTACTTTCCTTTTCAGAAGCAAGATCATTTAATTGAGCATATAATTCTTCATTAGTCTTTGTAACTCTTTTTAATTTCTTTTTACAATCAATATATTTATCATGTAATTCTTTAATGCTAGCAATTAACTCTTCTTTAGATAAATCAAGCAAGCTTACCTCACTTTCTTACTCATTTGTTGTAGCAATAAGGCACTCCACTTCTTCTTCTCCGTCCTCACTATCATCACTTGAGTCATCCCATGTAGCTTTGTAAGCTTTTTCCTTCTTCTTGTGAGAGGATTTCTTTCCCTTCTTGAGTTTGGGACAATCACCTTTTAAATGTCCCTTTTTGCCACATTCAAAGCACCTAGGGGAAGAGGAAGAAGAAACACTAGAATTTTGTTAGTTTTAAATCTTCTTCACTACTTACCATTTACAATGAGAGTCTCCTCTTCGTTGTCTTCTTCACTTGTGAATTTTCCTAATGCACTCAAATTGTTAATGATAGTAGAGAATCTTGCATACATTTCACTAATGGACTCATTTGGTTCCATACAAAATTGTTCAAACTTTTGTTTAAGCATACTAATCTTGGAATTCTTAACTTGTATAGTTTCTTAATGTGTAATAGAAAGTCTATGCCATATATCATATGCAGTTTCACATGAAGAAATTCTATTGAATTCACTTACCGGAATAGAACAATATAAAATACTTATAGCTTTGCCATTTAGTTGAGCTTGCTTTACCGTATTGATATCCCATGTAGCATACTCGGTTTTTGGAAGCTCATATGGAGTACACACCATCCTCCAAAGCTCCCAACTAATACCTTGGAAATAAAACTGCATCCTTCTCTTCTAATAGTTGTAGTTACTTCCATCGAATGGTGGTGGATGAGATACATAGGTTCCCTCCAAGTTCAAGTTGTTGAGCACACCATCCCCCATCCTTTAAGATTTGTTAAAGCTCCTTGAAGACATGCTATGATACCAATTGAAAGATCTAGAGGGGGGTGAATAGAGCTTTTTGGAGTTTTTAATTAAACAACTTAGTTGATGACAATGAAGTAGGAGGAAACAAGGAAGACACAAGGATGTAGAGTGGTTCCTACCTTAGAAATATAAGGTAGTCAGTCCACTACCCGATTGTTTCCAACATGGATTTTGAAAGCAACTTATTTTATTACCTCTCGAGGATGTTACACAAAATACAATTCCTTTCCTACACCCTTGAAGTAGCCTCCACCTGAAGTAGCCTAAATCCTCCTAGAAGCAGCCTTCTGAAGTAACTCCAAGCCGAGGTGGCCTTCACCTGAAGTAGCTTCAATCCTTGAGGCAGCCTTCTGAAGTAACTCCAAGTCACCGGGAGCAACCTTCACCACCTTGAAGTAGCTCCACACACCTCCTTTCAATAGCCTCCAACCTAGGAGTAGTCAAGGAGAACAAAATACAATAAAATGAACAAGATTGGAAGAAAGAAACAATGTTACCAATGAGTACAGTTCTTTGATCCTATATCAAGCGTATTGATCTCCTATCCACTATAGACGAACGTGGTAGTGTGGTGGCTAGGAGATACTAGGCTATAGGACACTAATGTAGATATCAAAGAAACAAATTGCAAGTGTAGCTTTGCTTGTTGCTCACTAAGAATAAATCTCAATTGTAATTGTATGCACAAGTGATGCTTTGGGTGTCCTAAGGCCTTTCCTATTTATAGGAATAGGTTACAAGTTTTTAGGGAAGTTCTAGACACTTTTTAGGGTGTTCTTAGTGCTCAGCTAGCCATTAGGTATCCATAAATTGTGTTGCAATGGCTAGTTGTTCAGTGTTGAAAAGTGCAGTCCAGAACTTCTCTCGGTCGAGGAGTTTGTCGACCGAGTGTGTCTTAGTGGAGCTTTTCTTCGATCGATTGGGATATTGAGGTAAATGTGTTGCAAGGTTTGTTTTCAACTCCCAACTACTTTTCCAACTCAGTCTAACAGTTATAGAGCTTGCTGGAAGGTCTATTATCGGTCGAGAATTTTGTCGACCGAGGGTGTCTCGGTCGAGAACTTTGTCGACCGAGAATGTCCCTGTTTCAATGTGTTGAGTCATCTACTAAATGTGTGTATCAATGTGTAATTATGCCTCTATCTTAGGGGAGGGTTTATCTAAGTGTTGTGAGTGGATAGGGAAGATCTAACGCTTGATTTACATGATATCTATGTACTTGTACATTATATACTTGTACACATTTTTACATTGAGCACAATCATGAAAATAAAAGTAATCTAAGCATGCTGATCTTCCAATTTGTAATGATCTTCAACTATCCACTACCTTATTTGTTTATCCCTGAAACACTCAAATAACAAGTTAGATGCACAAGAATGAAATGTTTGTCATCATAAAAAAAAGGGTTTAATAATGTACAATTTAGCCAACACAACTTGGTTTTTTAGTAATTGTTTTTCCACCTCAACCAATATTGTCTCATTAGGATATATAAATGAGTGACCTTATATAGAATTGACTAATCTCATGTTTGCAAAAACAAATATAAAAGCATGTTTGTTCTCTCTTGTTTTGTTATTCTACACTGTGGGGTTCTCCTATTTGCCATTAGACTCTCACTTGGAGATTTGAATTAAAAGAGGTGACTAGGTTTGAAGAAGACATATTTCTTAGATATTTTGGTTTAAGAACACTTGCTGCTTTGTTTGCATCAAGTATACATTTTTAGTTCATGTTTTCTTGAGGATTCTCATCTTGTTTTTCCTCTCTATCATTCTTCATTTAATTTCTCACCCAAGATAAGTATGGAATTCATGTTTCTTCTTTCCTCTTTCCTCAATATTTTTTTTGTGGTTGGATGAAGTTTTTAGGATGTTTGTATATAGTGCCAAGATTTTCAATGTGTTATTTGCTAGATCTTTGGAAATCTATGAGCTCTGCTCCCCATCTTTGTGACATCCCTAGATATTCAATGCTTTGACCATGTGTGTGATGCCTAAATTGAAACCCTCTCCTAATTGAGAATCCCAATTATAGAATCCTTGCACTAGGCTAAGAAGAAAAAATTAGAGGAAGTCAAAAGGGACAAAAGTGATACATGCACATGAAAATTAAGTAAGCCACAAAAACAAAATCTCAACAGTAACATATTATTACAAAAAAAAACTATTACAAATTGAGATTACACATCAAATGAATAAGTTTTACATATGCACAACTGTATTGTAACACCCCTGACCTGGGTTTTGGGGTAACCCTAGATGTTTTGCATAAGTAAGATGATTAGAGCCTTGTCTTAATCTTTTGAAAAGTAACTAATACATATGGAGCTCAAGTCTCAAGTTTGGTCATGTTTGAATGTTGTTTGAGTAATGTTTGATTGATTTTGGACCAAAGTGCAATTTACCCATGATGAAGGGTTATATTGCAATTTATCACATGATGGGTGTTCCCTTAGTTCTTTAGAATCATAATAGGAAGCATGATGCTAAGGAGCACCTTGTGGAAAGCCTAAGTTCCAAAGTTGAGCTTGTATGGTCGATGTTTGTGCCTTGTGTACCAATTTTGGTGTAACTTGCAATTTACCCAATATGTGGGTTTGATGTAAAATTTAACACCTCTAGAGTGTTTATACTCCCTCTTGATACCATCAAGAGGAGAGATAAATGAGGGGGCTCCTTGTTTGAACCTTGGTTGAGTGATGAAACTTTTGGTGATGATAGAACCATGGAATGTTGAGTACCTTGAACCCTAGATGAGGTTGTATCGCGGTGTGAAGGCCATATGGGGTGCCTATCGGTTTAGAAGACATGGAGGGAGCCCTATAAGTTTGGAAACTATTTGGAAACATCCATATCGGGCTAAACACCTCAAGGAGGTGAAGCCTGTGGTTTAGGACTTCCTTGGAAAAGTGGTATCGGTTTGTATACTTAGTGATGATGAGTTATGGTATCTTGTCAAGGAAGCTATCCAATGGCCAATATCTCACCCTTGTCTTATCCACAAGAGCCTTGCATGTTGATATACACATGTTTCAAATGTCACCATGCATGGACACGTGTCACCCATGTACATATGGTGATGACACCTTGCATGCACTCTCTTTCATGAGCCTCAACTATATATACCTCTCTTTTCACCTCCTAGTGAACCTTCGGATCCCTTTACCTTCTCTTGCTTGGAGGATGATTCTAGGAGATCAAGGAGGAATATGAAGGCTGAGATACTTACCCAAGGTAAATCCATGGTCATCTCCTGCCTTGGAAAGATTATGCTCCTCGGACCATGTTTTCTTTCTTACCTTCTCCACCTAGTTCTTTACTATGGTGTCTTCCTTCCATGTAGAGGTGCTATGGTCGAAGTCTTGAACTTTTATAAGTCATCGTCAACCTTGGGAACATGAATCTTGTAAGCTTGGAGCTTTAGTGGTGATCTTGAGGCAGGTTATATAACTTGAACTCAACTTTATTATTATGCACCTTTGATCATGCAGTATTTGGTAATTCCTTCTTTACTTCGACTTTTCTTTCTTGGACGATGGTTCTATGAGCTATAATGGATATGTGGGGTTGTTGTCCATGAACTAGAGTGGTTATGGACGAAATTCTAGAGCTTGAAGATGATGAAACCATTATGCACAAACTGATATCAGTTTGTGGGAAACCCTAGCCCGATACACATGAGTAAACCAATACACATGAGTAAACTGATACACATAAGTAAACCGATACACATGAGTAAAGTGATAAACATGAGTAAATAGATATATTTGAGTCCCTAATCCCTACTATCGGTTTGTACATGAGTAGGACTGTTGTCCTTGTAATTGTCTAGCATGTCACTTAAGGTTAAGAATAGGGTGGGTTGATATCCTGAAGGTAGCTAAAGTTAATACACTCTTACACTTCAATATTAATGCTCATGATGAATTGTGATACCCTAAAATTATATGTTAATAAATTGATATTCTAGACCTGATAAACCAATATGACTCAATAACATTAACTCATCGAGACCAAGAGAGGTCTAGTGAAGAAAGAGCAAGTAATCATGTTTAGTTGGTTGAGTGTGGTGGCCGATATGGCTAACCCCAATCCGATACCCTAGTTGGTTGAGAGGTCGATACACTAATTGATAGTGTGGTCGATACCCTAGTTGGTTGATTGGTCGATACACAATGAAGTGGTATGGCCGATACACAATGAAGTGGTGTGACCAATACACAATGAAGTAGTGTGGCCGATACATTAGGTGACAGGGAGACTGATACCCTAGAATGCACCATAACCAATATACCTTCTCAAATACTTTACAATCGATACTTTGATGTACCTAGGCCGAAACAATCATATGTGTCTAAACCAATACACTGTTTGATGTGTCTTGGCTGATACAAGTGAAGATGCTTAGGCTGACATAATCATATGTGTGTAGGCCGACACAAGGTGTAACATGTAGGCCGATACACCTTGAATGGACATGAACTGATATACTTTTATGTGTGTAGATTTGTACACTTGGATATAATTAATTGATACTTTATGAAGTAATGAGATGAATGTAATTCATCAAGTATGGGAATGATAAACCCTAAAGTGAGCTCAACTAATGAGATAAATATGTGGAGATCAATACCCTAATAAAGATGAGAGAGAAATGTGTACATCTCATATGGGAAAAGTAATACTTCATGTTTATAATCAATTGATGATGGCTAATGAAAGTATTAAGTATACTTATGGAAATACTATGACTTTTATGATGAGAATTAAGATGTGATTGATAATCATGAACTTCGAAACCCTAATTGACAATAAGAGGAAATCCAAACCCTAATTAAGGGAAGGATTAAAGTTGAACGATTCTCCATGTGACATTGTTTTGTCATGAAACCCTAATCATGGAAATAATGAGTATAGCTAGAGATGAGCTATGATGTAGTAACATGAAATGGATTATGTTAGGCTTTGTGAGCCATATGGAATGTTTGCACAATAACATAATAGTACGAGGTCTAATTTAGATTAAAAATCTCATGATATCCTATTCGTCTTAACTAAAGATGTTTAAAGGTATTTTATGACACCATCTTTCTACACATAATGATTAAAGGCTGATATGGCAATTTAGTACAATTGATGTGGCATGAGTAATGCTTATATGCATAATAAGGCATAATGAGATAACAATGAGTCACCATGTGTGATGTGATGGGTCTTAGGACCTAATAAAGGTTTAATGCCTAATGGAGGTGATATCCTTTGGAATTGATACAAGGAAGTGATATTCCAGGATGTTTCATGATAATGATAGCCTTGTGAGGCACTTGTGTTATAATAACACAAAGGAAGGAATAAATGGTCTTATGGCCTGATGAAGTTCTACTGTCTTATGTGAAAAGATAGTTCTCTTATGATAAGATAAGGGGTTACTACCCCAAAGTATGTGGTCCTGGTGATGGACATGTGCAAATGATTATGTGGAAAGATCACACTCAGTAGGTTCCTATATGTTCTAGTAATAAGTAAGTCCTTTCTTTTGTAAAATTTATTTATGGATTGTACGTTGTAACTTGATTGATGCTAAAAGGAATTTCAATCGGTCAAATTAATCAAGTGGAACTAAGAATGTAATTTCCCTGGCCATAGATCCATTCGGTGTCAGAACTTGCTGAATGGTGAAACGAGTCTAACTCGGAGCACATAATGTGGAATATGCGGGGTACAATTTGTATCCTAATTTTAGATGAGGGTGTGAGATCAGGACATGTTTTAGATGTGGACAGATTGGGCATATTAGACCCTTTTATCCAAGAAAAGAGGTTGAGATGGCTCAACATTCGATGCCAACTTAGTAGGACATACAGAAGTCACAGTTCAATAGTGCCAAAAAGGAATAAACAACAACAAGAAACAACTAGACTTTGTGTTGTGAGTCAACCTAAGATGGAATATGGCCCACAGGGGGAGGCGGGTCAGATAGAACTTTTTCATTTTGAATGGTTTTCTTCTTACCATACCTGTTAACAATGAAAAGTATAGTTGGTTTTTGAATCTCTTTTGAGATATGAAGAGGATTACAATTTTTTTTCTTCTCAGTATTCTTTAAATTGTTTTATAATCTCTTTTGTTTACATATAGAGAATGAGGTATGGGAGAGATATTTGGAAAGAATTAGAGATACAAAGTTTTCAAACTCAAGAGAGATGTTTGAGATTAGATACATGATGAAAAATAAAGTGCATACTACCAAATCTCAGTGCTTGAAACCTTGTCCACGTATACAATTATTGAAAACAAGGTAAGCATGGAACTCTTAGATTACTGTCTTTTTGATTACTCTGATCAAGTAGTAATTTTAATGCAATCTAAAGAGCATTATGAAACTCGAAATGTGGCATAAATATTCTTATCACAATTTAAATGGTGATAAAAGTGAAACCTGAGTAATCTCAGACCAACTTATGAAAATAAGGAAGTATAAAATGAAATACTCATGGTATGAGAAAGAGAACAAAGAAGACGATCCCTGCTTAATAAAGAATATTTAAAGAATAATGACATTTCCATAATGAAAAGATGAACAATGTGGAAAACTAAAGAAATGTTCATGAACATAAGAAACAAGAATCAAACAATGAGTAATGATATGAAATCATATTTACAATTCCTATGCCAATGGAAAGGAAACCAAGACGAGATCGAATTGAATGACACATGAGCAGTGATAACTAGTTATATAACCAAAGAAATATTGGTAATCTTCTTTCCCTGAAAATAATCTCTGGATAGTGATGTGGTAACAAGGGAAAGCATGTCTTCTTTATCCTTCCTTTCTAAGGATATAATGTTCGAGTGAAGTCTCATATCACTCGATATACATGGTTTTGAAGTAACCATGAGATGGATACTTGAAAAGTATTAGCTAGGACTTAGAATTTAGTTCCAAGATGATGATATATGAGAATAGTGATGTTTCATGAACCATAAAGATACTGCAAAGGTTTTTATGATATGTTTAGGTCTGATAAAGATGCAATGTATCTTTGGCACATGTGATAGATACCTAGGTGAGGAATCCTGGTATCTAAGAAATTCTAGTTATGTGTGAACCCGAGAATATGTCTCTTGATAAGATGATTAAGTGTTTGACTACCTAAGAAGGATTGAATTTGAGATCAATCTGGCTACATGTAAACTAAGTTTAACTACAGTATGAGTATCACTTGTTAGGGGTTTATGCATGACGACAATGACAAGGATGCATCAATTGAAGAAATAGTTGTAAGATCTGCTTGGGTAAAGTTCATTAGGTTGAGTGTAAACCCTTGGAGTGCACCTATTAGGTTTGCAAGTAAGGATGATTCTGAAGGAATGTACACTGTTGAATAGAATTTCTAATCACTTTCTAGATTAGTTGAAAAGAGAAGAACAACTGGAAGTATACATAATAGCAAGCCAGTTGGTATGAATCATACACGTGCTTTTTGTTGAATCGTAGATTAGAGTAGCACAGTAGAAGCATGGTATGTCATGTAATCTCAAGTAAGTAACATATACATCTCTAATCTTTCTTTGGAAGAAAACATGACGAGGTTTGAAAAGAATATGGTAAACCTTCAAGTTTGAGAATCTTATCATATGATATGGTAAGTTAAGAAGGTGATACATAAGAAGGAATTGACCCCTGAGATAAATAAGGATAAGTATGTATAGTGTTTTCTTATGACTAAGAAAGTGTCACTTAGCATAGGGTTGATTTTACAGCCAGTAATGGAGAAAATAAGTTGAGTATGTGGTGCAACAGATCCTATGATTAACCTTGGATGGAGGAACAATATGTTGGTCGAGTTTTCTGACATTACCCTGACATCAAGGAACTATGTGAAAGTTTGAAGGTGCAATGCATAAGTAACATCTATCTCCTTTTGCTTGGGATTTCCGGGGCAAAATCCTTGTTAGGGGCTTTATAACTTGTAACACCCCTGACCTGGGTTTTGAGGTAACATTGGATGTTTTGCCTAAGTAAGATGATTAGAACCTTGTCTTAATATTTGAAAAGTAATTAAGACATATGGAGAACTCAAGTCTCAAGTTTGGTCCTGTTTGAATGTTATTTGAGCAATGTTTGCTTAATTTTGGACCAAAGTGCAATTTAACCAAGATGAAGGGTTATTGTAACGACCCCGCCTCCCAGTAACCCCCAATTAGGGAGACCAAGAGGTCAAAGCCATTATCCCAATTAACAGGATCAAAGGTTTGACAAATAATCAATAACAATTATCAAATTCTACCAACTAAACTGAAAGCGGGTATAAAAAAAACTTTACATCCTTTTTAAAAAACTTGGATATCTACTTATATCCACATATGGAGTCTATTCTAACTAATCCTCCCTTGTACTTTAACTCTTATTTAATTCTACATATGCCACTTTACTGTTTGTCCTTTTCAATTTTGTACCTAAAATTCCGACAAACAAAACTTCGGCCAGCATATCAAAATATGTAGGTATGTGGGGACAACCAAAATTTTGCAAATATGACTAACAATCTAAATATCACAATCAAGTTAATTAACAAAGCAAATTACACATTCAATGTGACATTCTCGACTGCTTTTGCCCTAACCCTGGCATACCCCCTTTCGGGTTTCTCTTTTGCCATTGACTTAATGCCACCTTCTCATTCTCGAGCTTGGTGCCTGGGGTCACCCTTCATGGTGCCCTTTAGTCATGCAATATCATAGGCCACCTTCTCAATCCCAAGCTTGGTGCCTGGGGTCACCTCTCATGGTGCCCATTGGTCTTCCCTCCTGGGGTTGACCTTTTTACATCATCCATCAGGGTGGCATGTTGGTGTGAGAATACACATTTATTTTACAATTGTGATAATCATAGTGACTTTATAATTTGCAATTATGAACATCCAAATGGATAGGTTGCATTCAATGTGATTAATCATCTATGAAAACTTCGGGAAACTAATGCGATTAATCATAATTAACCACATACCTATTCAGCTGATTTGAGATAGAAATATTCCATGCAAGTAAGAAATCCAAGCAAGAAAGCACATACAACAAGATCCTGAAATATGCATACAATTTCCCATCATTGATTATTCCATCAAGATATATCAAACCTAGATTGCTTCCTAGGGTTTCTAATCCACTTTTAAGATTTTCATTGCAATTAGAGTTTCACTTCATTTATACTATTACTTCATAAACCCTAATTAACTCATCTATTCATCACAAAAGATATTAAGGTCATCCTTTAACAATATTTAACCTTAATTTTAGATTAAAGGCACAATTAAGTCCATTAAGTCTCTTTTACATTAAAGCTACCATTTTTATCCTTTTAATCCATGACAAGTTCATTAGGCCCAATTATCATCTTTGAGTTCCTTATGGATTAACAACTCATATCTCATTACGATCTAATTCACATATGAATTCTATTTATCATTAATTCCACCTTTTATTCATGAATTTGAACAATTAAAGCCATTATGAATCATAATTACTAATATTAGGGTTTCAAGGCCCATTTAAGCATATTCATGCACATGAAACTCTAAATTAAACCAATTACGTGCAAAGTTCATCCTTTGTATTCTTAATGTTCCGTTTTAAAATTAACAGGTTAATATCAACTTTATTCATCCATTAAACCCTTCTAAATACATTAATCAATAAAGACTAGGGTTCTTCATTTGATAAACCATTAAAGATAGAATATTTGCATACTTTTTGAATTTCAAGCAGAATCGGGCTTCAATTACATTTTCATTGCATTCCTTGCATTTTTTTGATCAAAAAGCACTACTTATTTGTATTTTTCGGCCAAAGAATTTATTTTTAGTGATTTATCCAAGATTCACCTATTTCTTTGATTTTCTGTTCAGAGAGCGAGTAATTACCTTTAGTCAGAAAAAAGGACGGCCGTTTGATCCGGGTTGCACCGACCGACACACGGATTGTGCAGCTTGCATCGACGATGCCCACTTGCAGCACACCAAAATGCAGAGTAGATCTTGGCCTTCTGTTCCCCCACGAGTCCATGGTGGACTTCAATCCTACGGCTCCCACTCCCCTTCTCCTTCTTCATCTTCTAGCTCTGCCCACGGCGGCACTGCAGCGGATTTGCTGCCGAAGGGAAGACAATCAAGATAGATAGAGGGAAATTGGAGCTAGACCCATGTTGTTCGAGTTCGTAGGACTTGGACGAGACCAAGGGCAATCCTATATATAGGCGGGGAATCTGAATTAGGGTTCCCAATCCTCCGTTGCTGCCATGGTTCACTGCGGTTTTGGGCGTTCCATCTAGACCTCTCGAACCACCCTAAAAGTTAGGTTGGTTGAGTATGAAATCATGTCCTAAGGACCCTCGTGGTCTTGGATTCTTGCCTGGTATCTTGTGATCCAAGAAAATTGACTTGGAAAACCCATTTTTCCCACTCCCTTTGCAACTGTGAGTTGAGGTGAACGACGCACAACTACCGTCGGATTGGTGGTCTTTTGGACCACACAAGTAATCTAATGGCTGCCATCACCCCCTTTGTTTCCAACTCTATAAAACCAATAAAATATGTATTAAACAAAGGAAATTTGTAAAAATCATATCTCTCTCCTCATTTAATATTTTTCACTCAAATTTTAGAATTCATTAATAAAACCAAATTAATTGATATTTCCTCTTTGTTTTGCCATTAAATTATTATTCTGAGTTCCTTGAACCCCAAGGAACCTTAATGGATTGAAATCCCATGTTGGGAATATTCCTTAGCCTTTTACTTATCTTTTATCCATTTTCTTATTCTCTTACTTATTTCCTTATTCTTTTTAAGGATTTATCTTTATCTTTCATTTCCTTTTTTTCCTCTTTTCATATTTTTTTTATTATAAATCATATGTAAACGAATTTTATTCAATTGTGGCCATTAATGCCACTTTCTAGATATTTCCACGTATTTCTTATAAATACTTTGCTTAATACTCGTTATCTTGTATCTTTTTCTAATATTTGGACTTTTCTTCTTTTCTTCTCTTTTATATCCATTATTGGATTAATATAATAATGGGAATCACGAAATTCCTATCCAAAGGAATATTTGCAAGGAAACCCATCCTTTGAAGCAAAGCTTACAACCTTTTTAGTTAAGCCCAAATTCAAAAAATCATTGTATTTCAATTATGAAAACACATGAAAAATTGAGGTTGTAACATCCTTCCCCTCTTATAAGAATTTTGCCCTCAAAATTCCATCAAGCGACCAAACAATTCATGACACAACGTTTCTATGTCCATCACTGTCCCCTATGTTTCTTTACCCTATCCATGGTGCTTCCAAAGAACCTTCATCATCTCATATCCTTTCATATGAGTTCTTTCTCACCTTGGTATATCATACCCTCATAGGTGACTCAGGACATTTCAGCTTCTCACAAAGCTGAATAGGTTCATGGCTCAACACATGGCTTGGGTACCTCACATTGTGCTATAGACCATACTCATGGAATACATTATACATCGTGTTATACTGAGGGGTAGACTAAACTCAACCATCTCCACCAATCCATCTCGAATGGACACATATATCGGGGATTCAACTTTCTCAGCTGTAGCTATAACTTAGAGGGGTTGGATTTTCACATCACATACTCTCCCACAGTGAACTGCATGTCAGTCTGCTTTGCATCAGCTCATGACTCATGTCTCCCCTGGGCTCTCTTTCAGCCATTGCACAATCAAAGCGACTTCATCTGCACACACCGTGGTCCTTTTCTGACCTTCGCGAGGCCCCTTCACCTACATCATCTTAATGAAGTGGTGACCGACACAACCTCCCTTGCAGATCTTCTTTACATCCTGATACTGTCTATGATGGTTATCATCACATCTTACAGAAGACAAGAACTGTCTCCATGTATCACCCTGATCAAGCACACATGCTCTTATCAGACCCTCTAGTCTGGATTATACTAACCATTAGTTAAGGGTGATAAGCTGTACCAACATCAAGTTCTTCATGTATCTACTTCCACCGCATGGAAGCGAATCTTTAGGTTATACTCAAGAACTTTTGAACTTACATCATGGTGTAGTTGAACCATCTTTCTCATGTCATCTAGGTAAGGCGATCTACCATAACCCATATTGCATCTTGACCTTCCTTGGTCTAGGGGAGACTTACCACAATATCCATAGTGATGAACTCCCATTCCCTCTCTGGGACTCTTTATCCTCCATATCAATGCACTGGGATACTGGTGTTCATCCTCTACCTCTTGGCTTGCATGGCGACAAACCATGTGCAACTTCATCTTAGGCATCCAAAGTACTACTGTCACTTACTATCTTTGTAGCACCACGGTGTCTGGTGATCTTAAAATCATGATCTCCTATATGTCATGATTCCTCAAGATCGATTCCTCAGAAACCCTAAACCACTCTAGTTGGGGTTTCATTGCCTTCTTTTCCAGAGAAGTGCATCTGAGGTTCTACAACCATCCTTTTATTGCATCAAGACCTAGGCTGGTTATCCAAACAACTACTAACTTGTTCAACAACCTTCGTTAGAGTTAGCCAAACATATCTCCCTTTTCAAACTTAGGGCTAACCCAACAACCTCTTCCAGTCTCTAGCTAACCTAGGCAGTACTTGCACCTCAACCAGAGAATCTATTACCACTTTACATCCTTAAGTGTTAGGTAATGTGGAAGACATACACCCTCACTTATTATCTCAGCTCAAACTCTATCTTTATCAAGAACACTCTGAGCTCATCCTCCTGGTGATCAAACTCAACCTTGTATCACTCATAGCTCATGCTAAAAACATCCTCGTAAGATGACTACCTTATTCCTCTTAGCATTTGTAAACCATCCATGTATCATTCACTTCACTAGGGTATGTTATCATCTACGTCCTCATACCTCATAGCAACATTCCAACTCACATCATCTTTATCTTTGGTGTATGGCATGCGTACTGTCCTATCTCTCACTCCAATAATGAGAGGAAATAAGCATTTGGCTGTAGTCCAAATACAAAGTTCTTCCCATTCTAAGAGTAGAGATGGCACATCCCACCTTGCTAGTACACCTTTGAATCTAAGTTGAAACGTGCAACATATGTCTCTACATCACAACCATCATGATATCAAAGTTACTTCTATGTAGAACTGGTCTCGAACCTACTTGTGTCAGCACACAATCCTTGGCCATCTCCTCTAGATCAGTAGGGTTCTGGCACTTTTGGGGTCATCCCTCTTCCCTCATGCATCCAGAGAGTGCCCTACTCATTTGCCCTTTGGGTCCCATGAGTTCATGAAGGTGATCAATATCCTAACCCATGGCCCTCAGACAATAATAGTTGTTACCTCCCGACCCTATGGTCATGTGCAACTAGGGAATTAGGCAACTCCTACTTTCATCGGTCTTATCCCTACCAGACCCTAGGATAGACTTAGGATTCTATTATAGTACATGTCCAACTTAGAACTTTACCCAAGTCCCCATCATCTCTCTCTACATTCCTGTATTGCCTTTCATCCTTTCGTAGGGGTTATGGCGACCTGCCTACCTTGGTCAGGCCCCACACCGGTTACCTCCATGGTATCACATCCACATGCACTTAGAGATGGTTATCGATGGGTCTGCTGGTTCATTCTCTTACCATGTACTCTTCACTTAGCTTCTAAAGATTCTATGAGACCCTCTTGGGTTTCCTCAAAACCTACAAAACTGGTATACATCCTACCAAGGGTCCCTCTCCCAGGATGGGAGGAAGCTACATCTTGATAACAAAGGTCACAAACGTCCTTATGTCCAGGGTTTACATCCACATGAGCCTGCTTAGCCCTATCAAGCTACTAAGGCACACGCAGACCACCTACTAAACCCTGCTAGGTCACACTTGTTCTTACTGTCGACATTGGATCAAGATCAAACCTTCTCATGTCATCAACTTAGCTGTGAAGGGTCCTTCAAACATACCTTTGACCTAATGGGGTTTCCCTTTCCTCTAAACATGAGGAGTACCATGCTCAAATCTATGAAAACTCAAATATCATCATGAGTATTAGGTACACCACTTCTCCTCTTAGGCCTAGGAACCCTAGGTTCACTTTCCTGATGCCCCATTGTCTGCTCAACTTTTAACCACGAGCCAAGCATGTCCAAGGTATGTCATGCACTTCCCATGATACTTCTACTTGAACAACACTTCAGAGTGGAGTCCTCCTCAAGGACATCCAACAAGGTACAAGGACTCACAACCTGTTACTATGCCTCTTCAGGGTCCAAGGAACTCTTCTTCCTAGCTTAGAAGGTAAGCACCTATTTGCACATAGGTACTAGCAACTTCATCCTCTTTCTTGGGTTTGGTTCCTCTAAAGGCAACCAAAATACCAACAACCTCCAGGGATCATGCATGAGGCAACCACAACCATCCAGTTAGGTCGCATCATCCTCAACTCCCCACTGTTCCTCATGTCTCATAGTCTAAGCTTCAAACCCTCTTTCTTGGGTCATGCTCTTTTTCTCTCTCTATAGCTAATCCTACAACTAGCCTCACTATTAGAGGTCCTCTCTCCATGAAGATGGATCAAGCTCACAAGCATACCCCGACATGGGTGAAGCCTAAGTTCAACTTAGGTTTGCTCAAGATTATCCATAGTTCTTTATGCTTATCTCATAATCTATCCATCATACTCTCTTAGCCAGGGTTTCAGCCTACTATCAGCACTATTGACGTACTCTAGGTGCATGCTATGCCCTACTCGCATAAGCCCATAGGGTTTCTATAGGTTCTTCTCAAACCTCATTAATGAAGGAGCTATCCTTCGCTCTAACATGCATGATATTTTCAGAGTTGGGTCATCAAAGGTACTAGGTCATCCAACCTCACATGACTCTTATCGTCATGGGCATCCAAAAGCATGTCCACATACCTGGTCTATTCTGACATCTAACTCATCATGTCATCTCTCTCTTTAACCCCCAATTAGGGTTAGGGTTAGCATCATCCTCAGAGGATTGTGCCAGGTCTCTACTTATAATGGAGGTCTCTACCTCCAAGACTAACTTTCTACACTCATCCTCCTGACAAGGAGGTCTAACCTCAGGTCTCTCCTGAGGGCATGACAACATATGTCATAAGACCTAAGCATGTATCTATTCTTTAGTTTACGCCTAACCTACTAAGCTTATGTCCATGACATCTTAATTTCATGCTTTTCATTAATTTGGTGGAGTATTCCTTAATCCTTATCAAACTTACCCATACCTCAAGAGGGTGAGGAAAAGAGAGAAAACACTAATCCTTATAATCCTAAACAACATTTGAGTTGAGAAGGGATGAACAAGATGAGAGAGTCCTAAAGGTATCTTATTTTGAGTCAATTCTTGAGACATTGGCTAGGCAGTCACACTAATCTGGGAGTCCTCGTATTCCGACTAGCGGTACGGAGGAAAATCTTACCATCCCCCGAACGTGATCCTTTTCTAGACACATCTGTCTTTCGGAAAATCCTCTAATAACTCCCTTGGGTTCTACGGAGTTTGTAAAATTTAATAATTATTAAAGATTAAATGAGGAACCTATGCTCTGATACCAAATGTAATGACCCCGCCTCCCGGTAACCCCCAATTAGGGAGACCAAGAGGTCAGAGCCATTATCCCACTTAACAGGATCAAAGGTTCAACAAATAATCAATAATAATTATCAAATTCTACTAACTAAACTGAAAGCGGGTATAAAAAAAACTTTGCATACCTTTTTCAAAAAATTGGATATCTAATTCTATCCACATCTGGGGTCTATTCTAACTAATCCTCCCTTGTACTTTAACTCTTATTTAATTCCACATATGCCACTTTACTATTTGTCCTTTTCAATTTTGTACCTAAAATGCCGACAAACAAAACGTCGGTCAGCATATTGAAATATGCCGGTATGTGGGGACAACCAAAATTTTGCAAATATGACTAACAATCTAAATATCACAATCAAGTTAATTAACAAGCCAAATTACACATTCAATGTGACATTCTCTGTAACACCCCTGACCTGGGATATGAAATAACCCTAGGTGTTTTACTTAAAATTATGATTAGAGGCTTGTGGTTAACCCTTGATATTTCATTAAAGCTTTAGAAGAATCTATATTTTCATTTCTGCCCTTTTTGAACAATGTTGTAAGATTGTTTTGTTTAATAGGGACCTATGTGCAAATTACCCAATTAGAGGGGTTAACTTGCAAATTGCACATGTTAAGATGTTACTCTGATGATTAGACATCATAAGAATGAATATGATGTGGTTATATGGATTCCCCAAGCTTGGGCACCAAAATATAGCTTGTAGAGCAATCCTTGTACTTTAAAACCTAGTTTTGGTGTAAAGTGCAATTTACCCAAAACATAGGGTGCAACATGTAAAATATACCCTCTAGAGTACCTCTCATGCTTTTTAGCATCAAGTGGAGTAAATAAAATGAGGGGGGCACCTCATTTGAGTAACCATATAAGAAGGATAATCATTGTAATTGAATAATCAAGATGCATGCAAAATAACCCTTATATATGTATGACTTAATAAAGTGTTTGGCTTCTTTTCCTCTAAACCAAGGTTGAGAGATAAGTTTGCATGTTATAAGAAGGGAGGAACGTGGCAAAGAAGTAGGAGAGGGGTGTGGAGGATATAGATGTAAAAGAGAAGAAGTATTTATCATTGCCTTGGAAATATGCCCAAAAATATATAAGCAAGCTCTTTCCACAATCAAGGGATCGTTCCCTTCATTTCCTCTTCTCATCCTTTTGCTTTGGGCCGACTAAGGAGGAGGTTAGGATCATAGGAGGACGACCAAGTTGATCTAGGTAAGTTTGGCCATCTTCTAGCTTGGATTCATGGAGGAAATCCCATTACGAGGTTGGTTTGCTAGTATTCCTTACACAACTCTTGCTTCTAGCCATCTTCTCCATCCAATTCTTGAAGAAGGACCTTGGACGACCCCTGGAGCTCAAGCCACCATTAAAGCTATGGAGCTTGGAGCTCTAGATCAGATTCTAAGGCGGGTTTTATAACTCTAAACCCTTAAACTTTGTTATGCATCTTTCTTTCTTGCAAAATTAGTTTGTTCTTCTTTCCCCCATCCTTCCTTGCTTTCTTGCAACTAAAACCGTGAAGAACAGACCTGGATCTGGAGGTAGAAGAAGGGGGCATGAATACCAATGTTACTTTAGCAAACGGTCTGGCACCCTTGGCCAAACGGTTTGCAAAACCGTTTGAGGAGCAAACGGTTTCACAAGGTCGGTTGGAGAAAACGGTCTCCAAGACCGTTTGGTTGAGTTGACCAAGGGTTGACCGTTTGGTATTCCTGTTCATAATTATGTTTTTTGATAACCCTCAAAATTTTAGGGATTAACTCCAAAGGAATCGTGAGTTGAAGGCAAATCAATTAGGTAAATCTAATTGGATTAAGTGCTGATTTTCAACCTGATTAACTTGACCTTTTTGGGAAAACGGTTTCAAAACCGTTTGAGTGCGTTGACCAAGCTTTAACCGTGTGAGATTATTGTTCCTAATGATGTTGGTTAATGACTCAAAAAATTTTATGGGTTAATTCCCAAGGAATAGAGAGTTGAAGGCTAATCAATTAGATAAACCTAATTGGATTAAGTGCTGATTTTCAACCTGATTAACTTGACCTTTTTGGGCAAACGGTTTCAAAACCATTTGAGTGCGTTGACCAATCGTTGACCGTTTGAGATTACTGTTCCTAATTATGTTGGTTAATAACTCACCAAATTTGAGGGGTTAATTCTCAAGGAATCATGAGTTGAAGGCTAATCAATTGGGCAAACCCTAATTGAAATTAGTGCTGAAATTCCAATGAGTTAATTTGAGATTTTGGGTTGATTAGCCCAAACGGTCTCAAGACCGTTTGGGGGTCACCCAAGAACGTTTGGAGGTCTAGGGTGAAGTATGGATATGTGTTTGAAGATCCAAAGATGTGGTATGAACCCTAATCGGCTAAATACTGATTTTGCAAGTGAATGAGATGATGTTTTGGGTTGATTGGCCCAAACGGTTTCAAAACCATTTGGGGATCACCCAAACGGTTTCAAGACCGTTTGTGGATCACCCAAGACCGTTTGGAGGTCTGGGGTTAAGTATAGTTGACCAATTGAAGGTCCAAAGGTACCAAATTATATTACAATTAAGTGCTGATTTGTTGATCAACTCGATAGACCAATCCTTGATAGAATTTCACTAGAATCCAAGGGTTGGATGAGCGAAACGGTCTCAAGACCGTTTGGATCTCATCCAAATGGTCTCAAGACCGTTTGGAGGTCACCCAAGACCGTTTGGAGATCTAGGGGTGAGTATGGTTAAGCAATTGATGATCCAATGTTATTAAGTTAAAGTGTAATCAATTGTTGTTTTGGTGATCAATCCAATGATCCAAACCTTAATTGGTTGACTTGGATTTTGGTGATATGATGGGCAAACGGTCTCAAGACCGTTTGGAGGTCATCCATATGACCTCAAGACCGTTTGGGGTCAGGTCATACCCAATTTGGATAATGGTTCTATGGTTTCAAAGTAACTAGTCTTACATTGATTAGTATTGAAGGATGATCGATTCCAACCCTAATCCAATCCATCCAAACCCTAATTGGTGATCAATTGAGGATTAATTGAGGGTCACATCAGTTGATTATTAACTTAATTGGCTCAATTGATAAATGGTTAACCAAGGCATGAACGATTGAGGGGTTCAACATTGAAAACCCTAACTCAATTGGAAGTGTTAATACACTTTTTGGTCCATGCGGTTTTGAGGGTGTTTGGACCAAACGATCTCAAGACCGTTTGAGTCCAAATGGTCTCAAGACCGTTTGGGACCAAAAGGTCTCAAGACCATTTGGTGGTCATGCGGTTTCAAACCATTTGGAGGTTGAAAGTGCAAAACCGTTTGGGGTCTTTTAAGGTCAAGATTGCTTAATGCTTTAAAGGCTTAGATGGTTTAATGGTTGATTAATATAAATCCTAATGACATCTAAAGACATTAAGGGAACAAGTAATTAGTTGATTGAATCATGTTATGATCAATGGTGAACATTACTAAAGTACCCTTGATGGGTTTAAGAAGTCAACACCTCTTGATCAAGCAAACCCTAATGAACATTGTAGTAATAATGTGATGCTATGTGAATAGTAAACCCTAATCTAGGGTAATGCAATGCTATGTGCATAGTAAACCCTAATCTAGGGTAATGTGATGCTATGTGAATAGTAAACCCTAATCTAGGGTAATGTGATGCTATGTGAATAGTAAACCCTAATCTAGGGAGATGTGATGATATGAACAAGTAACCCTAATTCTGAGTTATGCTTTTAAGCATGAAACTCCATGATTGAGAAATGAGATAGGAATCACTATTCCTAATCTAGTTAAGAGGTGGAATAACTCTTTTTGGATTAAATGAGAATTCTAACCCTAGAAACCAACCGTGGTATTATGACACTGTCGTGGTGAGTCCTTTGTTGCACGATCGTGCAAGGTAGCACGGTCGTGGTATCACATATATAATTTGATAAGAACATGTATTGTGTTGTTATGATACAATATGCATGTTATTAGTAAATAGTGATCATGCATGTTTTCATAAAGAGGTGATCATATCCAGGTAAGGATTATGATATCTTATGTATTGAAATTACTTTACATGCTTCAAGTATAATGATATGCTATGATACCTAGTGAATGATAAATTATGAGTTCAAGTACCTAGATTCTATAATCATGATGATAAATTTAGAAAGGTAATTGATAAGTTGAGGAATTGAGATCCTAACACTTTGTGAGAAAATGTATGGTTACAGGCCATGACTCTCCAATAATAATGTCAGACATTAGATATATGATCTAAGTCTGAAAAGATTTAATGTTGTAATAATGGTTTTATAGTAAATAAATGACATACATGTTCTTCTATTTCTTAAAAGATAAATGACATATGGGTTTATCAAATTATAGTTGTATTGCTTTAATTGGAAGAATGGTTTAATCTATTAAACATTGTTTTCACTACTCCCAGACATATATAACTTCTTTGTGTACATTTACTCTCTTAAGATGCAATAATTATGTTTCTGGCGAAGAGTTATATCTCTCGCTGGGACAATTTTATAATTGTCTCACCCTACGGGAAACATATGTTTTTAGGTGGGCGTGGGTGAGGAGGCAGAAATCCTTCAATAGGTAAAGGGCAACATCAACAGTACTAGGGACAACAGTGAAGTTTCAGGTGGAGACACTGGTTGTTATACCACGTATAGATGTAGTTAGAGTCCTATGTGTCGTCTCTGTACTCTCAGGTCCTCGGAGTAATAGTTAGTACTTTCGAGTTTTTGGTCCAGTACCTCGAGATTTCTATATCTTGCCTTATATAGTTAACATGGTAGTTGATGATTGTAATCTCGAGATACGACCTTACAGAGATGTACTGATGGATCAGTTTGTAAATAACTTATCATGTTTGTTTATGAAAAAGCTTTACCATTTAAAGATCTCTTCACATAAAGTTTTAAATTTTTAGTGATTTTTGGTAATCCGCTGCTTAGTGAACGTTTCCGCATTAGTTAATCTTGTTTTCTCGAGATAGATGTTACATTCTCCACCACTTTTTCCCTAACCCTAGCATACCCTCTTTCGGGTTTCTCTTTTGGCATTGACTTAAGGCCACCTTCTCATTCCCGAGCTTGGTTCCTGGGGTCACCCTTCATGGTGCCCTTTAGTCATGCAATATCATAGGCCACCTTCTCAATCCCGAGCTTGGTGCCTGGGGTCACCTCTCATGGTGCCCATTGGTCTTCCCTCCTGGGGTTGACCTTTTTACATCATCCATCAGGGTGGCATGTAGGTGTGAGAATACACATTTATTTTACAATTGTGATAATCATAGTGACTTTATAATTTGCAATTATGAACATCCAAACCGATAGGTTTCATTCAATGCGATTAATCATCCATGAAAACTTTGGGAAACTAATGCGATTAATCATAATTAACCACATACATGTTCAGCTGATTTGAGATAGAAATATTCCATGCAAGTAAGAAATCCAAGCAAGCAAGCACATTCAAAAAGATCCTGAAATATGCATACAATTTCCCATCATTGATTATGCCATCAAGATCTATCAAACCTAGCTTGCTTGGTTTCTAATCCACTTTTAAGATTTTCATTGCAATTAGGGTTTCACTTCATTTATAATATTACTTAATAAACCCTAATTATCTCATCTATTCATCACAAAAGATATTAAGGTTATCCTTTAACAATATTTAACCTTAATTTCAGATTAAAGGCACAATTAAGTCCATTAAGCCTCTTTTACATTAAAGCTACCATTTTATCCTTTTAATCCTTGACAATTTCATTAGGCCCAATTATCATCTTTGGGTTCCTTCTAGATTAACAACTCATAGCTCATTACGATCTAATTCACATATGAATTCTATTTACCATTAAATCCACCTTTTATTCATGAATTTGAACAATTAAAGCCATTATGAATCATAATTACTAACAGTAGGGTTTCAAGGCCCATTCAAGCATATTCATACACATGAAACTCTAAATTAAACCAATTACATGCAAAGTTCATCCCTTTTGTTCTTAATGTTCCTTTTTACAATTAACATGTTAATATCAACTTTATTCATCCATCAGACCCTTCTAAATACATTAATCAATAAAGACTAGGGTTTTTCATTAGATAAACCATTAAAGATAGCATCTTTGCATACTTTTTGAATTTCAAGCAGAATCAGGCTTCAATTACATTTTCATTGCATTTCTTGCATTTTTCTAATAAAAAATCACTACTTATTTATATTTTTCGGCCAAAGAATCTATTTTTAGTGATTTATCCAAGATTCATCTAGTTCTTTGATTTTCTGTTCAGAGAGCGAGTAATTACCTTTAGTCAGAAGAAAGGGTGGCCGTTTGATCCAGGTTGCACCGACTGACATACAGATTGTGCGACTTGCATCGACTGTGCCCACTCGCAGCACACTAAAATGTAGAGTAGATCTTGACCTTCTGTTCCCCCGCGAGTCCATGATGGACTTCGATCCTACGGCTCCCGCTCCCCTTCTCCTTCTTCATCTTCTAGCTCTGCCCACAGTGGCACTGTGGTAGATTTTCTATCGGAGGGAAGAAAATCAAGAGAGATAGAAGGAAATTGGAGCTAGAACCATGTCGTTCGAGTTCGTAGGACTTGGCCGAGACCAAGGGCAGTCCTATATATAGACGGGGAATCTGAATTAGGGTTCCCAATCCTCCACTGATGCCATGGTTCACTACGGTTTTGGGCGTTCCATCTAGACCTCTCGAACCACCCTAAAAGTTTGGTTGGCTGAGTACGAAATCATGTCCTAAAGACCCTCATGGTCTTGGATTCTTTCCTGGTATCTTGTGATCCAAGAAAATTGACTTGGAAAAACCCATTTTTGCCACTCCCTTTCCAACTGTGAGTTGAAGTGGACGATGCACAACCACCGTCGGATTGGTGGTCTTTTGGACCACATGGGTAATCTAATGGCTGCCATCTCCCCCCTTTGTTTCCAACTCTATAAAACCAAGAAAATATGTATTAAACAAAGGAAATTTGTAAAAATCATATCTCTCTCCTCGTTTAATATTTTTCACTCAAAATTTTGAGGAAACTCTATCTTGCATTATCTACTCGTGTATAAATTTTTACGTCCAAATTCCAAAGGAAAAGGGTGTTTCCTTCATATGCAAGTTATTCATTAATAAAACCAAATTAATTGATATTTCCTCTTCCCTTTTCCATTAAATTATTATTCTGAGTTCCTTGAACCTGAAGGAACCTTAATGGCTCGAAATCCCATCTTGGGAATATTCCTTAGCCTTTTACTTATCTTTTATCCATTTTCTTATTATCTTACTTATTTCCTTATTCTTTTTAAGGATTTCTCTTTACCTTTCATTTTATTTTTTTTCCTCTTTTCATATTTTTTTTATTAGAAATCATATGTAAATAAATTTTATTCAATTGTGGCCATTAATGCCACTTTCTAGATATTTCCAAGTATTTCTTATAAATACTTTGCTTAATACTCATTATCTTGTATCTTTTTCTAATATTTGGACTTTTTTCTTTTCTTCTCTTTTATATCCATTATTGGATTAATATAATAATGGGAGTCACGAAATTCCTATCCAAAGGAATATTTGCAAGGAAACCCATCCTTTAAAGCAAAGCTTACAACCTTTTTAGTTAAGCCCAAATTCACAAAATCATTGTATTTAAATTATGAAAACACATGAAAAATTGAGGTTGTAACAGTTATCTTGCAATTTATCACATGATGGGTGTTCCCTTAGTTCTTTATCATCATAAGAGGAAGCATGATACTAAGGGGACCCTTGCGGAAATCCTAAGTTCTAAAGTTGAGCTTGTATGGTCGATGTTTGTGCCTTGTGTACCAGTTTTGGTGTAACTTGTAATTTACCAAATATTTTGGGTTGATGTGCAATTTACCACATCTAGAGTGTTTCTACTCCCTCTTGATACCATGTAGAGGGGATATAAAGGAGGTGGTGCCTTTTTTTAGCCTTGGTTGAGTGATGAAACTCTTGGTGATGATAGAACCATGGAATGTTGAGTACCTTGAACCCTTGATGATGTTGTATCAAGTTGTGAAGGTCATATGGGGGTGCCTATCAGTTTAAAAGACATGGAGGGAGTCTTATAGGTTCTTTAACTCTTTGGAAACATCCATATTGGGCTAAACACCTCAAGGAGGTGAAGCCTGTCGGTTTAGGACTTCCTTGGAAAAGTGGTATCGGTTTGTATACTTAGTGACGTCGAGTTATGGTTTCTTGTCAAGGAAGATATCCGATGGCTTATATCTCACCCTTGGGTTATCCAAAAAAGCCTTGCATGTTGATCTATACATGTTGAAAATGGCACCATGCATGGACACATGTGTCACCTATGTACATATGGTGATGACACCTTGCATGCACTCTCTTTCATGAGCCTCAACTATATATACCTCTCTTTTCACCTCCTAGTGAACCTTTCAATCCCTTTACCTTCTCTTGATTGGAGGATGATCCTAGGAGCTCAAGGAGAAAGAGAAAGGTTGAGCTACTGGCCCAAGGTAAAGCCATGGTCATCTCCCATCTTGGAAAGACTATGCTCCTCAGGCCATGTTTTCTTTCTTACCTTGTCCACCTAGTTCTTTACTATGATGTCTTTCTTCCATGTAGAGGTGTTGTGGTCAAGGTCTTAGAATTTTATAAGTTAGCTTCAACCTTGGGAACGTGAATCTTGGAAGCTTGGAGCTTTAGTGGTGATCTTGAGGCGGTTTATATAACTTGAACTCAACTTTATTATTATGCACCTTTTGTCATGCAGTACTTGGTAATTCCTTCTTTACTACGATTTTTTTGCTTGGAAGATGGTTCTATGAAATCTAATGGATATGTGGGGTTTTTGTACATGAAATAGAGTGGTTATGGATGAAAGGCTAGAGCTTGAAGATGATGAAACTGTTATGCACAAACTGATATCGATTTGTGGGAAACCCTAGCCCGATATACATGAGTAAACTGATACACATGAGTAAACTGATACGCACGAGTAAACTGATACAATGAGTAAACTGATACACATGAGTAAACTGTTAAACATGAGTAAACTGATACACATGAGTAAACCAATATACATGAGTCCCTAATCCCTCCTATCAGTTTATACATGAGTAGGATTGTTGTCATTGCAATTATCTAACCTGTCACTTAAGGTTAAGAATAGGGTGGGTTGATATCTTGAAGGTAGCTAAAGTTAATACACTCTTACACTTCAATATTAATTCTTATGATGAATTGTGATACCCTAAAATGATATGTTGATAAACTGATATGCTAGACCCTATAAACCGATATGCCTCAATAACATTAACTCATCATGACCAAGAGAGGTATAGTGAAGAAAGAGCATGTAATCATGTTTAATTGGTTGAGTGTGGTAGCCGATATGGCTAACCCTAATCCAATACCCTAGTTGGTTGAGAGGCTGATACACTAATTGATAGTGTGGTCGATACCCTAGTTGGTTGAGTGGTTGATACACAATGAAGTGGTGTGACCAATACACAATGAAGTGGTGTGGTTGATACTCAATGAAGTTGTGTGACCGATACATTAGGTGATAGGGAGACCGATACCCTAGAATGATCCATAACTGATATATCTTCTCAAACACTTTACAATCGATACTTTGATGTACCTAGTCCGACACAATCATATGTGTCTAAACCAATACAAGGTTTGATGTGTCTTGGCTGATACAAGTGAAGATGCTTAGCCTGACACAATCATATGTGTGTAGGCCGACACAAGGTGCAGCATGTAGGATGATACACCTTGAATGGACATGAACCAATACACTTTCATGAGGGTAAATTTTTACATTTGGACATAATTAATTGATACTTTATAAAGGAATGAGATGAATGCAATTCATCCCGTATGGGAATGATAAACCCTAAAGTGATCTCAACTAATGTGATAAGTATGTGGAGATCAATACCCTAATAAAGATGAGCGAGAAACTTTTACATCTCATATGGGAAAAGTAATACTTCATGTTGATAATCAATTGATGATGGTTAATGAAAGTATTAAGTAGACTTATGGAAATATTATAACTTTTAAAATGAGAATTAAGATGTGATTGATAATCATGAACTTGGAAACCCTAATTGACAATAAGAGGAAATCCAAACCCTAATTAAGGGAAGGATGAAAGTTGAATGATTCTCCATGTGACATTGTGTTGTCAGGAAACCCTAATCATGGAAATAATGAGTATATCTAGAGATGAGTTATGATGTAGTAACATGAAACATATTATGTTAGGCTTTGTGAGCCATATGGAATGTTTGCACATTAACATAATAGTATGAGGTCTAATTTTGATTAGAAATCTCATGATATCATGTTCATCTTAACTAAAGGTGTTTAAAAGTATTTTAAGATACCCTCTTTCTACACATAATGATTAAAGGCTGATATGGCAAGTTAGTATAATTGATGTGGCATTAGTAATGCTCATATGCATAATAAGGCATAATGAGTCGCCATGTGTGATGTGATGGGTCTTAGGACCTAATACAGGTTTAATGCCTAATGAAGGAGATATCCTCTGGGATTGATACTAGGAAGTGATATTCCAATATGATTCATGATAATGATAGCCTTGTGAGGCACTTGTGTTATAATAACACAAAGGAAGGAATAAATGGTCTTATGACCTGATGAAGTTCTAATGTCTTACATGAAAAATAGTTCTCTTATGATAAGATGAGGGTTTACTACCCCAAAGTATGTGGTCCTGGTGATGGAAATGTGCAAATGATTATGTGGAAAGATCACACTCAGTAGGTTCCTATATGTTCTAGTAACAAGTAAGTCCTTTCTTTTGTAGAATTTTTTTATGGATTGTACGTTGTAACTTGATTGATGCTAAAAGGCACTTCAATTGGTCTAATTAATCAAGTGGAACTAAGAATGTAATTACCCTGGCCATAGATCCATTCTGTGTTAGAACTTGCTGAATGGTGAAATGAGTCTAACTTGGAGCGCATATTATTGAATATGTCGGGTACAATTTGTATCCTAATTTCAGGAAAGAGTATGATCAAGACGGTAGCTCCAAAACCAAGGAAGAGTATGGTTGCATGCCATGACTCAATATATACAAAGCAGGAATGATGGAAGAAGGTCATATCCTAAACAGAGAATATGCTACACACTGTATATCTGTAGCGAAGAACCTCTATACCCTAGGCTAGCTAAAATGTAGATTGAATCATAAGTCACTGCCACTCTCATACTGACCGAGGAAGGTGAGGTCATGGATTCCGACTCTTCCATATTCCTTTATGGAACTGATGAGGTGTATCAATGGTAAATTGGAGATGGAAGGTATATTCCTATCCCTGTAGGGCATAAGATTGATTGAAAATGTAATCATCTAGATAGTTTATTCGTTTAAGGATCAAATACAGAAACATTGGTTGAAGCGTTGCTTTGCTTTTATATTGTTTAGCTATAACAATTATACATATTCTTCATATTCCTTCTGAAGTGATTATTTGATCTACTATTCAAGCATGGTTACTTGGACTGTTCAGTTAAGATAATTATCTGTTAAGTTCCCCTTCTCTTTAAATAAAAATATACTTGTGATAATAATATTGTTGGCAGAGAGTTATATCTCTTGCTGGGACTTGTTGTCTCACCCTATGGGTTCCAAAAAATTTTAGGTGGACGTGTACCAGAAGGTAGTGATCAAGTACCAGAGGATGAGAAGGAACAGTAATAACAACTCAGGTTGAGTGTTCTATAATGTGTCTAGTAGAATAGAGTCCTATGTGTTGTCCATGTACTCTGAGGTCCTTGTGAGATAGTTTTCTTATCTGGTTTTACAATCGATATGAGATTTTGGCTAGAAATGCCCTGATATATGATGTTGCTTTTGTGTACATTTTTGGTAAAAGAAACTTGATGTCTCATATCCTTGCTATATGAAGGAATCATGTATGTAAAAGTTGAGAATGATGCATATGTAAATATGGCCTTGGCCCTTTTTGTGAAAAGTTCCTAGCAGTGGATCTTTGGGGGAAAATGGTTTTAATTTTTAGTGATTTGTGGTAATTCATTGGTAATGGTTGTTTCCACATGGTCTTGAATGAGGACATTATCATTTGGATAGAGGTTGTCACATCTATCTTCCCCCTTTAGTTTAGGTTGTTAGGTTGACCACATTATCATCGGTGATCATCTTCATATATTTCTTATATCTAGGAGGTTAGGTACTCTGACCTTCTCATAGTGGGTCTTACCCTCTCTAGAGTTAACCCCATATATAGTCATAACCCTAGATGTCCTCCTTTGTAAATGAGTTTGATTCTCATGCTGACTCACAACCTAACTTAGCTGGCTAAATCTGTGTAAAAGACTATGTACTTGAAACTATCAAAACCTATCTCACTACTTGATATATAATTTAGGTAATCAAATCCAATTTAGATCATTACAACACATATTATCTCATTGTAACAAACTTAAATTGCATACTCTATAATTATGTCTTTATATATTTATCATATATTCTATTTACCAAATATTTCATTAAGATTGTAGACATCTATTCTAGAACTACTCTCTCCTATAGTATGACTTCCTCTTTCACTCAAGGTTGCATATTTTCCTACAGATCTTGTATGTTTGGGGGCACATATTCATATTTACTTACATATAATAAAATTTTATATAGTTTTCCTCTGATAAACTAGGCATTAGATATAATTTTGAGGCTCAATACGATCATAAATGAAACCAAATCACTAAAATGAGTGTCCCACACATAGTAGATATTCTAGTGCCATGTCAACTAGTGAAAAGGCTAATAATGAGGAGTATCATGGTGTAGCTCCCCAAAACACATGTGCACCATATGTATAGGATTTCTTGTGATTAACCATCACATTAGTGAGACTACTCTAAATAAATTCGAATTGAAAGATACAAACATTGTCATCCACAAAAACAACTAAAGATCACATGATAAAAAATTATTCAAAACACTAGATATTACATTATAAGAAACATGAGGTTCTTATAAGAGTTCATCATGCCATATTTCAAATTTCTACAAACCACGAGTGTTTGTTTTACAAAACATCCATGAGCAGCACTCACAATATCTCAAGAAAATGTAAATCGTTTAGGCATTACATATGTGGTGTTACTATAGAACATGCATACAAAATCATACAACTCATATAATTACAGATGTAACGGACGTGTACGCATGTCAAAATCTCAATTTGGGATATAAATACATCAAAAGAATCCTGCCTAGACCTAAGTGCATTGGGATAAATCTAGAACTCCATCCCTATGTGATTTATCTTAGAGGACGTCATGAAAATTTCACCTACCTCCTAAATACCTTCACACATAAATGACCTACCTCTGAGTCTAAGGGATTCCTCCTTATTGATCTTCTCTCCCACTTCTAGGATAGTTATGTCGCTCACCTAAAAGGTATGTAAATCCTCGGGTTGAGAGTGCATGTACGATCCTCAAATTTGGTAATTTGATTTCTATGAATATAAATCTTTTTTGATAAGAAAATTCCCTAATTGTAATAGATAGAATAATAATGATATAGATTCAACACATGGCCCAAGCAAGGCCCGTGAGACTATTTTCTTTGCAAATAGGTGCTTGTGGCACAAGTTTAAGAAATAATATATTTCATGCATAAATAAAGGGAAATGGATTTGTGATTTGTTAGATAATTAAAATATGGAATAATAAGAAAATTTCCAAAATATTCTAAGATAATTCATGATCTAGATAATTAATGGTATAATTATCCAATCTTGTCTTGCAACACAAGTGTTGAGGCATCAAATAAATGTTATTTGAACTGATTTTTTGGAACAATTAAAGATAATGCAGAAACTTAGATAAGTATAGAATTTGACATAAAAATGTCTTTTCATATGATTTGGGTATTTGTTTTAAGAAAATACATAAAGGGAAAGTTTTGCCTAAGAAAGTTATCCCAATAAGTCCCAAAAATTAAATATAAGTTTACAAAGATATTAGTGAGTTTCCCTCCATATTTCATAGTGAAAGGACACCCCTAGTAGCCTGTGGGAAATTTCAGAAGGAAGAGGGTTTGCTTGTAATAATTAAATGTTGTTTCCCTAGTTTGAAGAAAGAGAAAAGAGTATCTAGAAAAGTCTGTTGATTACCAAACCTAGATCAATACAAAATTTTAGGATAAGAAGTTTTGAGACCAATTGGAGTATAGATGAGAGAGATATATGAATTACTTAATTTATACAATCAAGGTTTACAAAGGGATCCCAAGGAAACCGAATAGGGAAATAAGTATTTTCATGATCATGAAAATAATCAAGATAATTTATGACATAGATAATACAAATATAGGATTTTGGAATAAAATCCAGGAAGTTCTAAGATATTTTCCATCCAAGATAATTTAGATAGTAATTAAGTGTCTTTAAAACCAAGTTTTCGGTTAAATAATGGAATATTGAAGGAGTTTTCCTTTTACCAATGGAAGGTAATAGTATGAATAAGGTTTTTCCAAAAATATGGTATGAGGGGTGGTTTATTTTACGTGACTTTTAGGTCTATAGAGTAAAAGATATGAGGTTATTATTATAAGGAAAGGATGATGGAGTATAGTTATTACTTTCCTAACATTATGCGTTGTCCTTCTCTTAATTTTGGTTGGTGTTAAATTGTTGAATAAGAAAGGTTTCTTTTTAATACTTTCTAAAAGGAGATAATTGCATTTCATATAGAATGTCACTATGTCAAAACTATGTCTTGCCATTGTTGTATCTTCCTTGAACGCCAAGGGAAATGAGAAAGGAATATGTGAGAGGGTATCTATATATATAGGGTTCACAATGTATTTGATCCATACACAACCAGACAAACCTTTTCCCCTCTCTTATCTCTCCCTCTTGATCTCTAGAAGATCAATCAACTCCATACTCCTCTCCAGATTCATCCCAAGATCATACTACACCAACACTATGGCATCATCGTGGATTGGATCCACCTGATAATAGCATCATCTCATGGATTTAGGATGTGTTGCATATGCCAAGATGTCTCACCATGATGCCTATATAAGGCACTAAAAGCTTCGACGCCCCTAGAGGATCTCACACACTTTCTTGATCAAGAACTCAACGACTTGCAAAAAGCTCAAGGTTGTGATCTCTCTTACATCACCTACATGGCAGAAGAGAGTGAGGGATGATATCCATGCTTGATGTCAGAGAATCAGAAGAGGTCTAAGGCTCCTACAGGATACTCTATCTTCAATAGAACACCTAGGGTGCTTAGTTAATGTCGGTTGATTATGTTGAATGTTTGGATATATGCTTGAAGTGCATGTTGCATGGTTTCTGTATGGAAATGAGGTATGTGGTTATAGTTATTAGTATTGGATAAAAGTTTTATGAATGGTTTGCAATTAAACTTCTTGGTTGTTTATTTACTTCCAACAAACTATAAGGCTCTATGTGTATCATATTATATGAACATAACTTGCTCAAACCAAAGATGCTAACTTTGGAGGGTTGAATGTACATGGAGAAAGAAAGTCATTACGTTGACAGGTTATCAAGATGGGAAAGGAAGGTCACTAATAGGCCAAACCGAGAAAGGAAGGCTGATATAATACCAATCCTAGGAGAATTAAGGTTATGAGAATCCACTGTGGGACAAATCCCCCAGCGAGAGGATACTCCTAAGAGATGGCCGCTAGTGAGTGGGCTTACCATAGATATTGAACATGTATGGGTTGAGAAGTTATAATAGAATTTGCATGTTTGATTATTTTATAATGTGATGCCCCACACCACACAAAGAGAGATTACTCAAAACTAAATGTGGAAACAACATTGAGCAAGAAGATTACCAGAAAATACTAAACATTAAAACCGATATCATTAAGCCCCCAAGCTACAAAAACCTTTAAATATGAGTCCTCACAGGACACGTGAATCACATAACATGTATCATAAGGTGCTTACGTTATAGATCTTGTCATCAACCTGCTACATGAGATATTTGTTCTATATGCATATACATGCACATCTACTAAACTATATAGCAAAAGGAACACATACCAAAAACCTCGAGATATTAACATAACTACAAATACACCCCAAAAAACCATCCCAAATAATTGAGTGTATAGGGATGACTCTAGGATTCTACACCAAAGGACTAGCAATACTTCCAACCTTATCAACTACTGTACTTCTTGTTGTTTCTCTACATCAGCTGCACGATCTCTACCTCCTCGCGCCCGTCCACCTAAAAGATGTGGAGAACCCATAGGATGAGATCCAAATCTCAGTGGGAGATATAACTCTTTTCCAACGCTATTATTAACACAGATAAGGTAACTAAAGAACAGAAGTAAAGCTACAACTATGATAAGAAGATCTATCTAAATGATATGTCTAAAGTAGATAATAATTACTAAACTGTGTAAGCAGTTACAAATGGATTCTGGAACATCTTATCATCATAAAAGGAATATGAAGATATATATATATATATATTTATGACCAACTATATTGTGCAAAAGCAAGCAAGGAATCATCTAATGTTTTCATATTTGATCCTAAAAAAGTATACTACACTAGTGATTACATATTTTATTATGCCTCGAGGATTTGAGTCGTACCACCCAAATCTACCCGACCACTACTAAGTTGAATTTGGTGCCATACAAGGTCAATGGAAGAGTCAAAATCCACAACCACACCAAACCTCATGGTCAAAACATGAGTACACAATAGATACATACCAGTCAACTACAACCTATGACATATAGTCAACAGTGAAAGTCCTAGCCCACCTTGGTAAAGGTCAAGGCGCTAGTGAAATTGAGCTACGACCCATAGCCGTGCTCCTACTAGGGTATGGCCCGCAACCAATCATGTAAAACCTCATAAGCATCAAAGTCACTGAGCTATGGCCCGCAGTCTCACTCCTGCTATCGTATGGCCCGCATCCAATCCTGCAAATGCATATACTCAACAATATATGACACCAATACTTCACTAGAGAAAGCCTATTTTAGCATCCAGCAAGTGCTGACACTGAGATGGATATATGGCACAGGGAAAAATTACATCATTAAGTTCCACTTGATTAGTTAATTCAATTAAGTGTCTTTAAGCATTAATCAAGTTAGAACATATAAATTCATAACAAACTATACAAAGATAAGGACATAACACACTTCTAGAAGATATAAACATATAGGGTGTGAACTCGTCACACTATCATCACATGATTCTTGTATTATTGTCATTCACCACATCGTCAATAACAAAGTTACATGGTATGGGATATCAATCCCTCAACTAATAAGTCTTGTATCACAAGTGTTTCAACATGCCTCTTGAAGGATCATACAACCTGTATCATGTCTAGTCATCATAGCATACACTAGCTACAATTATCTAGCTCATAGAACCTGCATGGATAGAAGTTCATAAACAAGAGAGATAACCACATAAGATCATAACCGTTCCATTAGAGAGGAATAAACAAGATCATTGCACATTATTAGGTTTAGGGTTCTTTCTTATCCGATTAGGTTTTGCAAAATTAGGTTCAACCAACAATCCTAGATTCACCACCTCCCATCATCTTGGAGTATATTAGGGTTAAAAAACATTGTTAAAGTTGATCATGCATTATTCCAAATAGAACTATACATGGCTTAGGTATCACTCATACAAGAGTATCATTAAGTGTCGATGTATATCTCTAAACCACCTACCATCACCATGTATTGACCACATAAGCAACTAGGTCACGACCACCTAACCTGATCCATTCCATGATCACGACACTTGTGGTGTCACAACCCCTCATACCAATAGGTCGCAACCCCTGCCATATAGGCCATGTCGCACCCGCGACATCTAGGGTTAGGGTTCTAACCTTCGACCAACGTCTTGACTTAGAAGTGTCTTGACCTCAATGATGTCTCGATCACCATCCAACCACTAGGTCATGACCACACCACCTAGGTCATGTCGCTACTGCAACATCTAGGGCTAGAGCTCCATCCACTCCCAACTGTCTCGACCTAGGGATGTCTCAACCTCAATCTAACAACATGTTGTAACCTAAAGGACACTGTCGCAACCTCAACATCTATGGTGTCTTGACAACGAAATATAGGGGATGGCATCTTAGTCTCAAAATAGAACCAAAACCAAGGAGGAAACCATGGTCACCATGAAGGAAGGTCTCAAGCAAATGATCACCTAATACCCTAAGACATGGGTCAAGAACTACCAAGAAAGAACCTTGTCTAAGGAAGAGGAAACCATGATCAAGGTACCCAAAATAGAACCTAGTCCTCCTCCAACATCTAGGGACACGTCCACCATGTATGAGGGAAAGATCAAGGTTAAAATATAGGGAAGAACTACCATAACATATCAACCATAAAAAATGGGTGCAAGTATATTAGGGTTTTAGGTTTCCACTAAACCAAGCAGGATATCTCCACCAAACAAGTTCTAGAGATTACCATTATCTACTAGACTGATAACGGAAAATTTAGAGAGAGAGAGAGAATAGTAACATGCAAGCATACAGGGTGCAATAATATAGGAGGTTAAGAGTTATATAACCCACCTTAACAAGATCCCCACTAAGGATTCCGAGATCCAAGATCAAGAGCTCCAAGCACACGATCCAAGGGTTGAAGAAGCTCCACCAAGATCTCCATTCTCAGCCACAAGAGCACCTCAAGAAGAATAAGGAACGAAGGTCAAAGATCATCCAAGAAAAGAGAAACAAAAAGTTCTAGACCGAGCCAAAAGAAAGAATGGGGAAAAGAGAGAAGAAACTCCCTCTCACTTGGGTGTCGCCTTGTCAAAACATGGCCTATTACCCTTTTGATGAGAATCTTACTCTCAAGAATGACCACCATGTTAAAAAATGGTCTAGGGCCGAGAACAAGGAAGAAGATGAAGGTAAGAGATCAAAAGAAATATCATCAAGGAATATAAACACTCACCAAGGGTTGAAGATGAGCTTGGATCACCACAAACACCACATGCAAGAGGAGGTCGATCACCAAAGCTCCAAGGTTGGATCTCCTTGCTCCACCAAGGTCCAAGAATAAGCAAAGGAGAAGGAAGGAAATGGAGGGCCAAAAAGGATACAAGTAGAGAGAAATAAGGGATTATATAGGTGGGAGATGAGAGAGAAGATAAGGGATGGTGTGTCAATACTCCAAGGTACCAAAGGGACACTTGTCCATTCAATAAACCAACATGCACCCACATGCAACCACCTTAACCGTGCATGCAAGACATGGTGTTACACTCTAGGTTGGGTTTTGACCATCTTGGTCACCACATGGTTGCGGTCATGACCCTCCCTTGGTGTACCTTCCATGGTTGCGACACCACCAACCATCATCACCACATGGTCAAGACAAGGGTCCTCCACAAACCCTTGGTCAAGACAACCTATGTAAGGACCACCATCTCAACCCAAGACTACCCTAGACCTCCTTGGTAATGACCCCAACATCTAGAGGGGGTGTCTTGACTACAAAACCCACCAAAGACAACCTAGGTCGCAACCCTAGGTCGTGACTACACACCAAACACACATGGGTCGAGACACTCAACACCCATAGAAACCCTAATCACCACCTAGGGTGATACTCCTCATCTAAGGCTCAAAAAAGGCGTCAACCTCTTTCTCTCTTCTCTATATGATGTCAATAAAGAGAGGGAATACTCTAGAGGTGACAAATTGCACATCAACCCCTACTTTGGGTAAAATTGCAAATTGTACCAAAACTAGCACATAAAGCACAAACATCATCCAAACAAGCCCAAACTTGAAAATTAAGCTCTCCAAAGCCCTAATTACATCTTAAAATATTATACCAAGGTTCTAAGAACATGATTAAGCCAAAGCAAATATGGTTACCCCAAAACTTAGGTCAGGGGTCCATCAAGCCATAAACCCTTAACACAGATTTTGCCTCCGAAATACTAAGAGAAAAGAGAGTGGTACTTCCTCCTCATCTCTTCCTCAAGCTCCAACGTGGTTTCCTCAACACCACGGTGATGCCACAGAACCTTCACAAGCACTATGTCTTTCTTCTTCAGCTTCTTCACTCTTCTGTCAAGGATCAACACTGGACCTTCCACATAGGACATATCCTCATCAAGCTCCACCTCCAAAGGCTGTAACACTAACTCAGTATCAGGATGACACTTCCTCAACATACTCACATGAAACATTGGATGCAACCTTTGTAACTCAGGTGGAAACTCCAACTTGTAGGCCACCTTCCCAACACATGCCACCACATGGTAAGGTCCCATAAACCTGGGAGCCAACTTACCCTTCTTCCCAAACCTCTGTGCAAGGAGAGACCTTGAGATAAACTCTGTCTCCTACTTAGAACTCCAAAGGTCTATGCCTGTCCTGTGCTACCTTCAACTTCTATTGAATAATTTTGATCTTTTCTGTCACGGGCTCCACAAGCTTAGGACCAAGGAGTTGGTACTCACCTATCTCATACCAATACAACAGAGACCTATAATGTCTCCCATACAATGCCTCATAAGGCACCATGTCGATACTTATCTGATAATTGTTATTGTAGGTAAACTCTATCAAACTGAGGTGTATGTCCCATCTGCCCAAAAACTGAAGAACACATGCTCTCAGTAGATCCTCCATGGCCTGAATGGTCCTCTCAGATTGACCATCTGTCTGTGGGTGAAAGGCAATGTTGAACCTCAACTACATACCCAAAGTCATGTGCAATCGCTCCCAAAAGTGACTCGTGAACTGAGGACCTCTATCAAACACGATAGTTGTTGGAACACCATGCAAACACACTATCTCATCAACATAGATCTGGCAAGCTTCACATCTATATACATTGCTTTCACAGGAAGGAATGTGTTGACTTGGTCAACCTATCAACAATCACCCAGATGGAATCATGACCTTTGGCTGTCCTAGGTAGACTAACAACAAAGTCCATGGTCACGTGATCCCATTTCCACTGTGGTATGGGAAATGGTTGCAACGTCCCTACATGCTTCTAGTGGTTGGCCTTAACCTACTAACACACAACACATCTCACAACAAACTCAGCTACATCCCGCTTCAAGCCAGTCCACCAACACATGTCTTTTAGATTGTGATATATTTTTGTGCTACATAGATGCATAGAATACATAGACGAGTGAGCCTCTAAGAGAATTATATTCTTTAGATCATCAACATCATGATTCATGACTCTGCCATGGTAACAAACTGTCTTGTCATTTGATTCATGGAAGCCATCACACTTCTCACTGCCAAACTTTGATCTAATTTGGTGTATCACGATATCAACCTATTATGCCTCTCTAATATACTGTGTCAGTGTGGGATTCACCTACAACTAAGCTAACATTCCTCCTAACAAGGAAATTTCTAGCTTAACATTCATCTAATGTAGGGATGTCAACATGTCCCGCTTGTGGCATGCCAAGGAGCACAACTGTGCCTTCTTTGTAGATGACGATCAAGAGTATTTCATACTCAACACATCTGCCATGACATTCTCCTTCCCTGGATGGTAATCAACCATATAGTAGCAATCCTTGTTTAGCTCCATCCAACACTACTACCTCATATTCAACTCCTGGTGTGAAAATATATACTTCAGGTTCTTATGATCTATGAAGATCTGACACTTTTGGCTAAAAAGGTAGTGTCTCCAGGTCTTCAAGGCATGAACCACAGTAGCTAACTCCATATCATGGGTCGGGTAGTTCTCCTCGTGTTTCTTAAGTTGTCGAGAAGAAAAAGAAATTACATTCTTATCCTGCATCAACACACAACCCAAACCATTCCTGGATGCATCACAGAAGATGATATGTCCTTTCCCTTGCTCACATAAGACCAAAAGTGGTACACCTGTCAACTTCTCCTTCAATGTCTGAAAAGAATGCTAACATTTGTCATCCTAGACAAATGACACATCCTTCCTTGTCAACTTAGTTAGCGGTAGAGATATAGCACTGAAGTTCTTAATGAACCTCTTATAATAGCCTGCCAAACCTAGGAAGCTACACACTTCTGTCGGTGTCTTTGTCTTCTCCCATTCTATCATGGACTCAACCTTCTTGGGATCCATACGAACACCCTTGGTAGAAATAACATGCCCCAGAAAAGTAACCTCCTTCAACCAGAACTCGCACTTACTGAATTTGGCATAAAGCTGATGTTGCCTCAACACTGTCAACACCTGACGATAATGTTGCTCATGGTGTTGGCTATCATGACTATATATCAAGATGTCATCTATGAATACCACCACAAACTGATCAAGAAATGATAGGAACACTCTGTTCATCATGTCCATGAGCGTTGCAGGTGCATTGGTTAGCCCAAACGACATAACCGCAAACTCATAGTGACCATACATCATCCTGAAAGCCGACTTAGGTATGTCATACTCCTAGATGCTCAGTTGGTGATACCCTAACCTCAGGTCTATCTTCAAGAACACCGTCACACCACACAACTGATCATTCATATCGTCTATCCTTGGAAAGGGATACTTGTTCTTTATCGTTACCTTGTTCAACTTTCTATAGTCTATACACAACTACATGGACCTATCTTTCTTCTTCACGAACAACACTGTATCACCCCATGGCGACGTAATTGGCCTAATATAACCTTTGTCAAGTAGCTCTTACAACTGTCTCTTTAATTTTACCATCTTAGCTGGAGCCATCATGTATGGTGTCTGAGGTATCGGTTTTGTGCTTGGAACTAGATTGATCTCCAAATCAATCTTTTGGGGTGGGGGAATACCTGGAAACTCCTCAGGAAACACATCCTTAAACTCTCTGAAAATGATCACCTCCCAAATTCTAAGACTCCTCACCTCAGTATTCAGCACATGTGCCAAGAGCGCCTCACATCCATTCCTCAATAGCTTATTCGCCACCATCGATGACACCAGACATGTCAGAAGAATCTTCCTATCTCCTTGGAAGATCCAAGTCTTATCACCATCTACAAACATCACCTACTTGGAACCACAATCCAAGACCACTCTATACTTCTCCAGGGTGTCCATTCCAAGGATTACAATGAATCCATGCATATCAAATGGTATGACGTCCACTTGAATGTTGTGCCCTTAAAAAGAAAGGATATAGGAAGGATACACCTCCTACATCACTGTCGAACCAACTAATGGGGTTTCTAACAACAAACTATCTCTCCTATAACTAAAAGGAAAAAGACAATTGTCTAGTATTTTACGAGTGATCTTAAGATTGTGTTGCACCTGGGTCAACCAAAATAGATATGAAGCAAGAAGAGGACAAATCAAAATGAAATAACTCCATTTGACCTGTCACCACTCGTGGGTTGGCCACCTCCTCTGACTGACTCATGGCGTAGAATTTAGTTATTGCCTGTTATCACCCCCATTCTCTGCTTCCCTGAGTAGACAATCTGGCCTGTGATGATTGGCCACATCCTCATCCTCCTGCACTACTGAACTACTGTCTCTGTGAGCCTTGTTGGCTCTGCCTTTACTCAGTGACCACTACGTCTGCACACTGAACCTATGCGGTGATGGCAGTGCATAAAACCTTAGCTTCTTAAAGCCTCCTAATGACTATACCTAAAACTGTTTAGGCCCCTTCCTAGCACTCACCTCTCACTTCTCTATCACAGATCTCTCTAACCTCTGAACAAACTCTACAAACGTGGCAGGCCTCACCCGATTCTCCAAAGCAGTCATTGGGGTAGACAACTCAACATTCAACTCATTCTCAAAATATTAAATCTGCTCATAATCTGTGGTGGCCATGTGAGTACAGAACTGAAGAAGCTCCATAAACTTAGCCTCGTACTCATTGATAGACATGGATCCTTGCCTGATCCGCTCAAATTGCCTGATCTTCCCGTCAAGATATGTCTGTGGGAAGTATTGACTGACAAACGCATGTCAGAACTCCTCCCAAGTACCTCAACACCAGGTCTCTTCTCCTCTTCTATGGCCCACCAGTGGCAAGCACTCCCCTTCAAAAGGTACACCACATGCTTCACCTTATAAGCCTTTGGGATGCTAAGGATCTTGAAGGCTTTCTCAAGCATGGTTAGCCACAGATCCACATCCGTTGGATCAGCTATCCTAACATACTCCACCACCCCAACATATAGAAGCCGCTAAAAATCTTCCTAATACATGGAGATTCCACATTGGGAACCAGTGCCCTAGGCTAAGGTGCGGGCATCCTCTCCACCATATGCATCATAGTAGCCATGAATTGTCTAAAAAGAGACCAAAAGTCAGGATTCTCAAGCATGGCTGGGTAAAACTGGGGGACCTCAAGCCACGAATCTTCTCATTCCTGGTTCTTTGCACCTCCACCTGGTAAAACAACACTACTTCGACTCTCAGCAACGTGTTCTTCATGTTCTTCAAACATCTTTTAAGCTTTTATACTCCTTCTGTATAAGTAGAAGTCAGTATAAGACAGATTGGAGGATACAAGAACAGACACAAACCCTATTTCTAGGTCCATGTATACTCGGTGAACCTAAAGCTTTGAAACCAACCGAACTATGACGCCCCACGCCACACAAAGAGAAATTACTCAAAACTAAACATGGAAATAACATCAAGCAAGCAGATTATCAGAAAGTACTAAATATTAAAACTGATATCATTAAGCACCCAAGTTGCAAAAACCTTTAGATATGAGTCCTCACAGGACACCTGAATCACAAAACATGTATCATAAGGTTCTTACATTATAGATCTTGTCCTCAACCTGCTACATGAGATATTTGTTCCATATGCATATACATATACATCTACTAAACTATATAGAAAAAGGAACACATCCCAAAAACCTCATGATATTAACATAACTACACAAACACCCAAAAAACTATCCCAAATACCTGAGTGTACAGGTACAACTCTAGGACTCTACACTAAAAGACTAGAAGCACTCCCAACCTTATCAACTAATGTCCTTCTTGCTGCTGCTCTGCCGCAGCTGCACAATATCTACCTCCTCATTCACGTCCACCTAAGAGATGTGGAGAACCCACAGGATGAGATCCAAATCTCAACAAGAAATATAACTCTCCACCAACACTATTATTAACACAGATAAGGTAATTAAAGAACAAAATTAAAGCTACAACTATGATAAGTAGATCTAGCTAAATGATACGTATGAAGCAGATAATCATTACTAAACTATGTAAGTAGTTACAAATGGGGTTGTGGAACATATTATCATCATAAAAGGAATATGAAGAACATATATATTTATTTATTTCCAACTATACAATGCAAAATCAAGCAAGGTCTCATCCAATGTTTTCGTATTTGATCCTAAGAAACTATACTATATGACTGATTACATATTTTATTATGCCTCAAGGATTTGAGTCGTACCACCCAAATCCATCTGACCACTACTAAGTCGAAATCGGTGACATACAAGGTCAATGGAAGAGTTGGAATCTAGGACCTCACCAAACCTCATGTTCAGCACACGAGTATACAGAAGAGACATACCAGTCAATTGCAACATGTGACATATAATTAATAGTGAAATCCCTAGCCCACCTTGGTACATGTTACAACGCTAGTAAAACTGAGCTACATCCTACAGCTGTACTCCTGCTAGGGTATGGCCAACAACCAATCATGTGATACCCCATAAGCATCAAAGTCACTGAGCTATGACCCATAGTCACACTCCTGCCAGGGTATGGCATGCAACCAATCATGTGAATGCATATATTCAACAACATATGACTCTAAGACTTCACTAGGTAAAGCCTATTTCACCATCCAATAAGTGCTAACACTCAGATAGATCTATGACATAGGGAAAAACAACATGATTAAGCTCCACTATATTTGTTAAGTCAATTAAGTGTCTTTTATCATCAATCAAGTTGCAATATATAAAGTTATAACACACTCAATGAAAATAAGGGCATAACACATTTCCAAAAGATATAAACATATAGGGTGTGAACTTGTCACACTATCACCAACTAACACTTGTATAATTTCATTCACCACATCATCAATACCAAAGGCACATGCTATGGGATATCAATACCTCAACTAATAAGTCTTGTATCATAAGTGTTTCAGCATGCCTCTTGAAGGCTCATACAACATGTATCATGTCTAGTCACCATAACATACACTAGCTATAATTATCAATCTCACAACACTTTCATGATTAGAAGTTCATAAACAAGAGAGATAACCACATAACACCATAACCATTCCATGAGAGAGGAATAAATAAGATCGTTGCACATTATTAGGTTTAGGGTTCCTTCTTAGTCGATTAAGGTTTATAATGTTAGGTTCAACCATCAACCCTAGATTCACCACCTCCCAACATCTTGGAGTATATTAGGGTAAAGGAACACCGTTAGAGTTGATCATACATGATTCCAAACAACACTATGCATGGCTTAGGTATCACTCACATAAGAGTATCATTAAGTGTCCACGTATACCTCTGAACCACCTACCATCACCATGTGTTGACCACATAAGCAACTAGGTTGCAACCACCCAACCTGATCCATGTCACAACTACGACACCTATGGTGTCACGACCCCTCATACAAATAGGTCACGACCCCTTTCATATAGGCCATGTCGTACCCATGAAATCTAGGGTTAGGGTTCTAACCTTCCACCAACGTCTTGACTTAGAAGTATCTCAACTTCAAGGATGTCTTGACCACCATCCAACCACTAGGTCATTATCACACAACCTAGGCTATGTCGCGACTATGACACCTATGGCTAGAGCTCCATTCAATCCCAACTATCATGACCTAGGGATGTCTCAACCTCAACGTAACGACATGTTGTGACCCAAAGGAAACTACGTCACGACCTCAACACCTATGGTGTATTAACCGCGATACCTAGGTGATGTCATCTTGGTCTCAAAATGAAACAAAAACCAAGGAGAAAACCATGGCCTCCATGAAGGAAGGGCTCAAGCAAATGATCACCAAAAACCCTAAGACACGGGTGAAGAAACTACCAAGAAAGAACCTTGTGTAAGGAAGAGGAAACCATGATCAAGGTACCCAAAATAGAACCTAGCCCCCCTCCAACATCTAGGGACACGTCCACAATGCATTAGGGCAAGATAAAGGTCAAAATATAGGGAAGAAACTCCATACCATATCAACCATAAAAAATGGGTGCAACTAGATTACGGTTTTAGGTTTCCACTAAACCAAGAAAGATATCTCCACCAAACAAGTTCTAGAGATTGCCATTATCTACTTGCATGATAAGGGAACATTTAGAGAGAGAGTGCAGTAACATTCAAGCATAAAGGATGCAATAATAGAGGAGTTTAAGAGTTATATAATGCACCTTAAGAAGATTACCACTAAGGATTCCAAGTTCTATGATCAAGAGCTCCAAGCACACGATCCAAGGGTTGAAGAAGCTCCATCACAAGCTCCACTCATGGCCACAAGAGCAACTCAAGAAGGATAAGGCACCAAGGTCAAAGATCATCCAAGAAAAGAGAAACAAAAAGCTTTAGACGAAGCTAAAAGAAAGAAGGGGGAAAATAGAGAAAAAACTCCCTCTCACTTGGGTGTAGCCTTGTCAAAACATGGCCTATTACCCTTGTGATGAGAAGCTTACTCTCAAGAATGATGACCATGTCAAAACATGGTATAGGGCCGAGAGAAAGGAAGAAAATGGAGGTAAGAGATCAAAATAAACATCATCAAGGAAGATAAACACTCACCAAGGGTTGAAGATGAGGTTGGATCACCACAAGCACCACATGAAAGAGGAGGTCGATCATCAAAGCTCCAAGGTCGGATCTCCTTGCTCCACCAAGCTCTAAGAATAAGAAAAGGAGAAGGAAAGAGATGTAGGAATGAAAGGGATACAAGTAGAGAGAAATAAGGGATTATATAGGTGGGAGATGAGAGATAAGATAAGGGATGGTGTGTCAATACTCCAAGGTACTAAAGGGACACTTGTCCATTCAATAAACCAACATGCACCCACATGAAACCACCTTAACCATGCATGCAAGACATGGTGATACACTCTAGGTTGGGTTTTGACCTTCTTGGTCACCCACATGGTCGCAGTCGCAACCCTCCCTTAGTGTCGTGACACCACCAACCATCACCACCACATGGTCGAGACAAGGGTCCTCTACAAACCCTAGGTCGAGACAACCTATGTAAGGACCACCATATCGACCTGATACGGTCCTAGACCTAGTTGGTTGTGATGCCAACATATAAAGGGGGTATCTCAACTGTGACACCCACCAAAGCCAACCTAGGTTGTGACCCTAGGTCGTGACAACACACCAAACACACATGGGTCGAGACACTCAACACCCATAGAAACCCCAATCACCACCTAGGGTGATACTCCTCATTCAAGGCTCAAACAAGGTGCCCACATCTTTTTATATCCTCTATATGATGTCAAGAAAGAGAGGTAACACTCTATAGGTGAAAATTTGCACATCAACCCCCTACTTTTGGTAAAACTACAATTTGTACAAAAACTAGGATATATATAATGCACAAACATCATCCAAATAAACCCAAACTTAAAACTTAAGCTCTCCACAAGCCCTAATTACATCTCAAAATATTTGAGGAAGGTTCTAAGCAAATGGTTAATCCAAAGCAAACAAGGTTACCCCAAAACTCATGTCATGGGTGTTACATATAATAATTGTTGATATGGTTGTTATGTTGGTACACCTACTTGCGCATTTGTTTTACTCCATGTACTCAATATAGAAATATGCTGACCGCATTTTGGTTTATCGACAATTTAGGTAACTACCAAATATGAAGATAAGACAATACATGGTGAACTAGATGAAATAAAAATAAGATGCTACATCTAAGTTAAGAGTATTAGTTAGATGTAATACTTCTTATCACGTATAATAGTTTTAGTTTGAAAATTCATGTAACTCCTTGGAAGAATCTCATTATACATTTTGTAAATAATATTTGTGATATAATGGAAATGATTGTTGTTATTTGTTATTTTCTAAATCTAGATATTGGGGACTTAGGTAATGGCCATCGATTTTAAGGTCCTTCTTTAATTGTGGGACAGTGAAAAGTGAAGTCGATACATTTGGTATCAGAGCCCCAAAATTTTTAAATAACTTTTAATAGTTTATAATTTCAAGTTATATGTGGAAATATAAGGAAAATTATTAAGGCATGACCTGATGACAATGGTGTCTTGAAAGGATCATGCCTTTGGGAAATAGAAATATTTTCCTCCACACCATTAAGTTGGTATACGAGGACTCCCTTAGCCAATGTAAAACCTGCCTAGCTAGAACTTAGGGTTTTCCTGAAGTAATATTTCCTCTTTGCTTACCATCTCTAAGTTCATCCACTTCTCATCTACATGCTAAAATAAACCCCAAAAGGAACTTCCCTCCTCATCTCAAGTTAGGGTTTTTTAGTAGAAGTTAATTTCAAGCATCCTCAACTAATGTTGGAATAATAATAAAGTTAAGAAAAATGTTTTATGGGTTTTCATTGTAAGACTGAACCTTAGGTGGATCTAGGGTTGGTTTAGGAAAACTCTAAGTGTGTCAAGGGACACATAAGACCTAAGATGTGGGGGTAGTATCAAACCCTAACCCTTAACCCTAATCTTGGATAATGGGAGTAATGTGGGTAAAAGAATAACCCTACCCAAGTAAACCCTAAAAAAAGAGAGAATACAAATAAGTTGGATACTCGTACATGTTGTAATGCATGCATGATTCATGTGGAGAGTTTTGAATATACATATGAAATATAGGCAATCGATGGTTACATAAAAATGAAAATATGAAACCCTCAATTCAACTTTTATGATTGGTGTCTCGATCTGGAGTGGGCCAACCCAAGAATGGGAAAATACCTATGGGAGAGGCAAAACCCTAAACCTATGAGGTCTGGTTGTAGATGAAAAGTATAACCTCCTCATGTTAGGCACCCTAATAGGAAAATGTGTCCCCACACATGTACGAGTAGGAGGTAGCCATGAACCTAAGTAAAAAGTGAGTGACATCATGCTAGAAGAGGGACTAGTTTTAGACCAGGTGCCTAAAGCCTTATTGGAATATATGATAGATGAAATAAGTTTAGATGATAGATTTAAGTTTTATACAATGAGATAATATGGGTTATTATGATATTATTGGGATTTGAGAATTTAATTTCAATTTGGAGGATTTGACCTAAGATATGATGGTACAAGTATGTGTGCTTCTTGAAGATGAGATAAGCTAATTTTAGATAAAATGTGAATTAGGAAGAGCCTCAATATCTTCTACAAGGGATGACCTCTAGTGTTAGGACCAAATATATGGTTAACTCTAGAGGGAGTGAGACCTCTAGGGAGAATGTCAGAAACCTAAACTTCAAGATATGATAAATTATGAGAAATATTTATGATGATATGTGCTAAACTAGACCACTCCTGCGTGAATGAGTTGAGTTTCCTTATGCACGATTCATGTAGTCTTGTTGTACTCTAGATGTCCCTTGGGGACCAAACCATAGAGACACAAAAATAGGTTGATTACACATATATGAATATGATATGGATACCTACCATCTAGGTGAGGGAGAGAGAGAGTCCCAAGATCTCAAGGAAGTAAGGAATGTTAGTAAGTTATGAAGCCTCATGCTTGGGTTGGTGGTTCCCTACATAGGACTCTAGTGGTTATTTAGAGAAAGAAAGAGATAGTTTGTTAAGAATACTTTATGAGTAGATATCTATGAAGAGAATGTCATTTCATGTTTTGGTTTGGCTTGTGCTTGTGTGGCTTGATCTTGTGAAGTTAATGATCAGTGCTAATGAGGTAGACCTAGGAACTCTAGACCAGAGAGGGAAGATAGAGCTAGTGCATTTAATAATAATTAAGTTGAGTGATCTCATAGAGATTGAGTGTGACACCACGCTCATGTAATGTGTTATGGGAACCTCAATTGGCCTTTTTGATAATGTTTGACAACCCAATCATATAAGTTTGTTAGCACAATCACAATATAATACATGTATGAAGATGATCTAATACTAGATATGATATATGGATTGAAATTATAGATGAGTTAGAAATTTTTTAATAAGTTATGTATCTATAATTGGCTAGCCATATGCACGGATTATAATAACGTGAGATAGCTGGCTAATATCACCTCTAATAAAGTTTATAACCGAATATGAGAAAGTGAAATGAAATAATATTGGTGATAAACATTGAATGTGGTTGTAGTTCGCATAAGGAATGTGTGGAAATTAATTTTTTCTTCTTCAAGGTTTGATTTAACTCTTACTTGGCATACTATATAGTATGGTTGTGTTAGGCATGTACAATATACTTGGCGTATGATATTGGATGAAATGATTGTTCCCACATTCTATCTTGCTTGAATTTATGTATATATAGTCTTGAACACATGAAATGTTATATATCTTTTCCATTATATATAAGCACTTCAAGTATTTGGTAGTATAGTGTTGGAAGGTAAAATACTTCACCTCTTAGGTAGAAAATTCATGGATGATATTATGCCTAAAAGACACATTCTCTTGTGGTAATATAAATCTCGATTCAAGTATGTTTTTATTATCTTTTGTTACCACAAAGTATTAGTTTTATCTTGTCATGTTAGGACCTTCCCTAGAAGGGTGAGTTCACAAACCAGTTTAAGAATTGAAGTAGCCTACAATGTCACCTAAAGCTTGAAAGATTAAGTATATGCAGCATGAAAGCACATATATTGCACACAATTATTTGAAACCAAGTATTGCATCTCTAAGGGACATGAGGAAAAGTCATGACATAAGTGGCCGACAGTACGGGACTAAGCCCGAAAGTCAAGGTTGCCCTGAGTCCAATGAAGGGATTTAAAGTAGATAATGTGTACCCTAAGAGATGAAGAAAATTTGAGTTAAAGTAACATAAAGGGTATAAAGTGCTTGAATATTATTAGATAAATCTTAAGAAAAATGTGTAATGAAATAAAGTTATGACATATCAATAAAAATCTTGGGAAGGGTAGAGCCCTAAGTCAACACTAAGATCAAGTAGGTATAAATAAAGGTATGTAAGACTTATGAGGTCAGGAGGAGATCATGACCTAAGTGCATAAGACCGTGGGAACAAGAGTGCCATCCATGTGTACCCAAGGCCCTTGGGGTCACAAAATTTGGTCACCATCATTAGTTCGTAAGGCCCAAGGGGTGATTGTGAGAGGCACTCCATAAGTGCATGCGACCCATGGGGGTCAAGATGAGATCACTCGAAAAGTACTTATACCCCTAGAGATCCTAAGGAAATGACTAAGGCTAATGATACATGAGATGTAGATGTAAAGAATACAAGAAGTCATGTACTGATGTCGAATAGAATCTTAAAGGGAGTTGCGTATAAGCTCGTGAATTATGAGAAAATCACTTTCCATGTGAGGGCATGAAATTTAATAAAATTTAGGGAAGTAAAAGTAATTATGGATTTAAGTCATTGTTGAATGCGATTCGACCTAAAATTCAAATTTAGAAGATAATACATGAGTACACCATCTCCACTCTTGGAAAGGGATGAACTTTGTATTTGGGCTACATCCAAATGTTTATTTCATCTTATTATGAGTGAGAGAGATTGGGTAGACACATGTTATGCTTTTAAAAAATTAACATATGAGAATGAACACCCGAAGTTGAGTTTAATGGCATAATATAGGGTTTGGAGGTGTTACCTCACCCTGATAAGAAAATAAATTGAATAATAGTTCAGAAACCTAGGTGAAAGGGTGATCATCAAGTGAAATTAAAATCACAAGTAAATGTAATCACCATGTGATAATGGCATGTAATGGATGGGGTTGTGGATATATCTTGGAATTGAATCTGGGTACCAACCTTAGTAATGTGAGAAATTTTCATATCAATAGAAGTTGTTAGAGATGATCTAGATAAAGATATCCAAGCAAGGTTTCTAACTGTAAGGTTTGTAGATAAGTTGAGTTATCATTCACCTTAACCTTACTAGGTTTGAATTTTGGGGACAAAATTCCTTTTAAGGAGGGGTGAATGTAAGATCCTATGATTTGGTAAATTTAAGTTATATGAATATAAAACTTGATTTGATAAGCAAATACCCTAGTTGTAATGGATAGAATAATAATGTTATGGATTCAACCGACGACCCAAGTAAGGCCCATGAGACAATTTTCTTTGCAAATAGGTGCTTGTGGAACAAGCTTCAGAAATAAGAGATTTCATACATAAATAAAGAAAAATTGCTAAATGATTTGTTAAATAATTAAAATATGGAATAATAAGAAAATTTCCAAAATATTCTAAGATCATTTGTGATCTATATAATTAATAGAGTAATTATCTAATCTTGTATTGAAACATAGGTTTTGAGGCATCAAATAAATGTTATTCAACCTAATTTTTGGAACACTTAAAGATAATACAAAAACTAAGATAATTATAGAATTTGAGATAAAAAGTACTTTCCATACGATGTGGGTAATTGTTTTAAGGAAATGCATAAAGGGTAAGTTTTGCTTATGACAGTTATCCAATGAATCCTAAAAATTAAATATAAGTTTACAAATATATTAATGATTTTTCCTCAAAGTCTCATAGTGAAAGGACGCTCCTAGTAGCCAATGGAAAATAAAAAAGGAAGAGGGACTTGCTTGTAATAATTAAATGTTGTTTTGCTTGTTTGAATAAAGAGAAAAGGGTATCTAGAAATATCCCTTTGTTACCAAACCTGGTTTAATATGAGATTCTAGGATAATAAAGGAAGTATCCAATTTTGGGACCTATTGGGGAAAAGATGAGAGAGATATATGAATTACTTAATTTCCACAATCAAGATTTACAAAGGGGTCCCTAGGAAATCAAATAGGGAAATAAGCATTTTTGTGCTCATGAAAATACTCAAGATAATTTGTGATATAGAGAATATAAATACAAGAGTATGGAAGAAATTCCAAGAACTTATATGATATTTATAGCTAAAATAATTTAGTTGGTAATTATATAGATTTGCTTTTGAAACCAAGTTTCAGTTAAGTAATGGAATAATGAAGGAGTTTTCCTTTTCTTAATGGAAGGTAATAGAATGAATAGAGTTTTCCAAAAAAATATTGGTATGAAGGGTGGTTTCCTTTACTTGAATTTTGGGTCTATAAAATAAAAGATATGAGATTGTTATTATAAGGAAAGGAAGGAGGAATATAGTTAAGATTTTCTTAATATCAGGACGTATCATTCTCTTAATTTTAGTTGGTGTTAAATTATTGAATAAGAAAGGTATATTTTTAATACTTATGAAAGAAGATAATGGTGTATTTATATAGAATGTCACTATGTCAAAATCGTGCCTTGCTACTTTTGGATCTTCCTTGTAAACTAAGGAAGAAGGAAGAAGGGAAACAAGAAAGAAAGATGTGAGAGGGTATATATATAAATAGGGTTCACAATGTATTTGATTCATACACAACCAACCAAACCTTCTCCCCTCTCCCTTATCTCTCCCTCTTGATCACTTGACAACCAACCAACTCTATACTCCTCTTTGGATTTATCCCAATATCACACCACGCCAATAAGATGGTATTATCATGGATTGGATCCACATGATAATAACACGCTCCCATGGATTGAGGATGTGTTCCATATGCCAAGTAGGATCACCATGGTGAATATATAAGTCACTAAAAGCTTCAACATCCATAGAGGATCTCACATGCTTTCCTGATCAAGAACTCAACGACATGTAGAAACCCCAAGGTTGTGATGTCTCTTGCATAACAAACATGGCAGAAGAGAACTAGGGATAATATCCTTGATTGATGGTAGATCATGGGTAGATATCTGAGGCTCCTATGGGATACTTTACCTTTAGCAGCACCCCAGGGTGCCTAGATAATGTTGGTTGATTATGTTGAATGCTTGGATATATACTTGAAGTACATGTTACATGGTTTTTGCATGGAAATGTGGCACGTGGTTATGATTATGAATACTCACTCCTATTGAATTTCGATGTTTTTGAAGTTTCATGAATGGTTTGTAATTAAACTGCTTGGTTGTTTATTTACTTCCTATAAACTATAAGGCCCTATGCGTATCATTTTATATGAACATAACTTGCTCAAACATAAGATGTTATCTATGGAGGGTTGATTGTATGTGCGGGAGAAATAAAGTCACTGTGATAACTGGTGATAAAGCCGGGAAATAAAGGTCACTAATAGGCCAAGCCAAGAAAGGAAGGTCGATATTAAACTAAGCCTGGGATAGAAAAGGTTATGAGAGTCCAATCTAGGGACAAATCCCCCAACGAGAGGGTACCCCAAAGATATTGCCCCCAAATGAATGGGCTTGCCACAGAGATTGAGGAATTATGGGTTGAGAAGTTATAATATAAAATGTATGTTCAATTAGTTAATAATAATTGTTGATATGGTTGTTATGTTGTTACACCTAGATGCATATATTTTGTTTGCACCATGTACTCAATATAGAAATTTGTTGAGCACATTTTGGTTTGTCATCATTTTAGGTAACTATCAAATAAGAAGATAACACAAGATATGGTGAACTAGATGAAATCAAAAGAAGATGCCAAAGATAAATCTGAAGGGTTAGTTAGATATAATACTTCTTATCATGTATAATAGTTTTAGGTTGAAAATTCATGTAACTCGTTGGAAGAATCTCATTATATATTCTGTAAACAATATTTGTGATATAATGGAAATTATTTTTTATTATTTGTTATTTATTTGCTAAATCAGGATCTTGGGGATTTAGGTAATCGATTTCGACTTTAAGGTCCTTTCTTAATTGAGGGACACTGAAAAGTGAGGTTGTTAAATCAAGTCCCATGAATACGATATAATGTCTGAAACATATATTATTAATTAAATAAATAAATATTTAAAGGGAAAATAGTTGACCACTTCAATATTTGAGGCTATTTGAATGCTTATAGGCACAAACTAACCAAACCATAACTGCATCATGGATAGCCTACAAGGATGTTTGACATTTTTTATGTTTCAATACTATAAATGAATTTATCATTTCAAGATAACATCCATGTTTAGTTCTAAATAAATCACATATATGCTACTCAATTGGAGTGTGTTCTATATGCCTTAGGCTGACTGAGGGTTAGCACTAAATCTGTTAGCTAGATGCTATCAAGTCATCCTAGAAATTTGTACAAGATCTAAGGATATCCATATTCCTTAGATCTCTACACATAACTTGGGTCTAAGCAATGTAACAAAAGGGTAGGGATCCCATTGGTTCACTCTATAGTGGATATATTCTAAAGAGTGGATCCACTAATCTTAGGCCCGTCATGTTTAGACGGGTCACAATGCGAATCACATGGTAATAACCCTCCAAAACATGTTTCAAAATGATATATTGTTTCGAAAACATTTCCAAGGTATCATCATCATTTTCCATCCGAACATCATTTAAAGACCATGGAGTAATGACCCCAAACTCCGCATCATATTCACTAATATATGGATCCAAACATCTTATTTCAACTTTAGGTTGTTAAAAGATTTACTCATTTCACTACTTTCCCTAACAACCCAAGGGAATACGTTTATTGACCCATGGCTCTACAACCAACAATTCTCTTCATTAATTAGACTCTTTACCCTATGGCTATGTCACAAAGTATAATTCAAACTAACAAAATAAAGCAAGTAATCATGCAGTAACAAGTCCAGAAGATATAAAAGGTTTTCCATTAGAGCCTAACTTCTCAAATCAAAGCATAAATTCCACGCCTCTACAACATGGAGGCTTTCCACATAAATCAACCCTATGAGGTGAAGAGTTTAATGAATCATATGTGGAAATCATCAACTACAATATCCTCTAGAACTCATCGCTGAAAAAAGTAATGGCATATTTAGAATGATCAACTATCCAAAAGGGATCCACCCTTATAGATTTCAACAATATAATTGTAACAAAATGGTTAATATGGATGAACCTATGTACATTAGACAAGATCAACATATAATCAACACCCTATAGACACATAGGTCATGTTGTAGATACAAAAGTGCAAATATTTAACTTGTAAAGTCTTTGGAAGCTGAACTCCATTAAGAAGTAGAAAACAACCATCTTCTAATGTAAAAAGGATACTCGTGGTGTGTAACCCCAACATGAAGAATATATTTTTATCAGATTAGGTTCAAGGTGCATTTGGTCACCATATTTTAGCACATTTAACTAGTCTAACATCAAGATCTCAAAATTCAATACATAGTAGGCAATAAATGAGTCATAGATTATGCTATGCACTCAATAAGAGATGAAGTAAGTCCACTCATGAAGAATGGCAATGAAGCTCCAAGCTTCATGATAATCTTTAACACAAAAGGAAAACTCTCTAGGATGTCAAATCTTCCATCTAACACGTGCTATAACAATTGATCCACAATATAGAAGCAACTAATTAAGGATGGAAAAGGTAGCATAGGGTGTAAGACTCAATAGCCAAAACCCTAGAGAAAAACCACCTAGAAAACATCCAAGTAAAGTAAGATCGACTATTTCCAAGGGAGTGCAGGATCTAGGTTTTACTTAATCAGATTTAGGCTATGAATAGATGGCTTGTTGCAGACCAACGGAGAAGAGAACAAAGGTACATGAAATCAAATTCAAATAATGATTAAAATATGAATCTCATTAGTTGTCTTCAACCAATGGAGTCTTTCTTAGTAGCAAAACATCAAGGTTCGGCTCCAACAAGTGAGGTGAGAAGGGAAGATGGGTGGACATATAGCCACAAAGGAGATATAAAAGTGGTAAAACTATCCTATCATCAATTAGAGTGTTGTACCTTCATCAATCTATCATATCACTAGTCGAAATACCTCGATTGCCTATTGGTACATACTAGAAACTCCACTGGTAGACATGAGCAAAAATGCCATTGGTTGTTGTCGTCAATCAAACTCCTAGGAAAACCATTGGAACACTCACTCTCTAGATTTGTCATTGGTAGAGCACTACTAGAAACCATTAGTACATGTTGTAGGCTTTCTATCAGTACTTAATTGATGAAAACCCACCTCCTAGTCAGCCAACTACTTTATTGGTAGAAAAAGGAAGAAAACATAGAAGGCCAGACCGATGGCTACTTACATCAATTCTTAGCCGATGGAAGGGTAGTCAACTCTCTCAATCTTCAGCCAATGAAAATCTAGGAACATATCCATTGGTCCTCTATCAATTGAAGAACATACCACTTCCATCATTCCTCAGCTAATGCAAGGGCAACAAGTTTTGATTAGATCACCTCAGTGATTCCACCAAGTTCAAGCAAGAGAGAAAAAGGAATGAAAACATTCAATGCATAAATTTTAAAGAAACCTCCATGAGTGATTTGTGCATATTCCCACAAGTAAGGCACAAAGCAAAAAAAAAAGCACAAATAAACAAGCGTATATAAGGTGATAAATATAAGTAAATAGAATAAGCGGTTCAACTAGGTATGGGGTCCTACATTTCTAAACATGTAATGCCCATCACCAAATAGTAACTTTCTATACTCCCACGCTGTAAGGATTCTTGACACGTCATGACTTGTTATTAGAAAGCAACAGTCTATAGCTACTTCTTAGACATATACGGTTTAGACTAGAATATAGGTGAGATCTATTGTTCAAATACCCCTAATTTAACAATGTGTTCAAATTCAAGTTTATTAAGTTTGTTTTATATAATGAGAAAATGCCAACTATGTTTTTTATTCTCTAGTTTTACATGTGGCTTCCCAAGATTTTCAATATATTGGCCACATGTGTGACATCCAAATAAAAACCTCCCATAAGTGAGAATCTTAATCTTAAACATCAAACACTAGGCCAAGAAGAAGAAAGTTAGAGGAAATTAGAAAGAACAAAAGGACAATATAGACATGAACAAAAACAAACAATAAACAAAAGCTGTCTATTCAACATATAATTAAGAAAAGAATTGTTGCATTGAATGATAAACTTTACTTATGCACATCTAGTATAAAATCTTATAAATAATAGATCCACTTATACATCCACTCACCACACAAGTAGGAACTATCAAGCATCATCATGTTCACATACCACATCACCTCGAAACATTAAATCTGTACACATCAACATAGATGTGTTGAGTATGCATCAAGTAAAATAAAAAAACCTCAATATGATATATGACTTTTGGTAATATTTATAACAAAATCATTGGTGAAAATAGATTTGTGTTAATAAAATGAGAACACATATTGAATGCAAATTTGCATTCTACATCTATGCATTGACCTCTAAAGGTTTTTATGCATTATCCCACCTAGAAGAGAGTTGAGATTTAAGGATTTCATGATTGACTACCATATTGTTTGATCATATGTACAATGTGACTGACTACTAGATAGTTAAGTCACTTTCAAGTATTATACTACCAAAGTGTTTATTGCTTGCATATAATGGATTAGATATATTATGTTTCATGTACTCAACACTAAAACATATAGAAAATTAAGCAAACTAACATATAAGAGCACTTGTTTCATCAGATATCATAATTCGTTTCCTTTTTATGTATATAATACAACCATATCAAAACAACATGCCAAATTATAGGAAAAACGTACCTTGAATAAAAATATACATATCATTACATTCAAGAAGACAACTATATGGTCAACCATGATTGAACTATATCAAACATCCAATGAATTAGATTCTCATCATTATTATCTGTAGCCGAGTTCATGTCAAATTTTAGCTTATTTCACAAGATGATGCCTATCATTACTTATTTATCATGCTAGGATTATGTTATTGTTACTCAATTCCATATTATGATTACTTCATTGATCATATGTATCAAATCCAAAATTCACTATACATTTTCACTAATCCAAATATTACATTCCTTTCAACTTAGAGCTTGTTACCATTTATATGTGTTCATCATCACCAAACATGAATTATAGTATTCTAGGTATTATTATCGAGACAAAATGTAAATTTTTATTATTGATTAAGTGTATACTTAGTGCATTTAGCTTAGGCTTTCATGTCCTAGTCCTAAATATGGATAAAATTTCATGATTTCATGTACTAACATCATCATATCTAGCATCATATGCATTTTACACAAGATTATGGGTTCTAGATTTATTTTCATAATTTAGGCTACTATTTGTTTAATTATGTGATAGGAGTATATTTATTCTTTTAATATTTCTTCAAATTTTAGATAGGAAAAGACTGATATTATAGTTCCAATTTTTAGACATTTTTATGGGAGTCATAATTTTTTATATTGTTTTGATATTGTATGTATTTCCTTTGGTTTGTACAAGAGTTTTGTATTTTCTGGGGTTTTCCTAGTTTATGATAGCTAGTGGTCGTTAGATCCTTCTCGAGATGGGTGCCATAGCTTATCTTGGTGCACAATTCACTACTTAATACAACTAGTTTGGGCAACTAGACCAAATTTGGAGCCCCCTCTCCAACCTTCTCACATTTTTACATGACATTCGACACATGTGTGCATAGTCTTCATAGTGCCACCATGGTTTCTCAACACCATAGAGAAATATAGACCACTCTCTAAACCTTCGTCACATTGTCTAATGCTTATACATGCTTCATAACCTTATCTTAGTGCTCATTGGCTTGTTGGGACTCCCTATGCCACTCTATATCTTCATCTAGGTGGGATCGTCGATGCCATCCCACTACCAAAATTGGGAAAAAGGGGCAAAATGCCTTGCATCTCTACAACTCCAAAATAGAGAGTTCAACGTCACCGCACAATATACTATAAAAAACAATAGAAAACACCAAACATGATGTTGAAACTTTTGCATGTACCTTGTAGGTCCATCCTCATATCCAATGATAATGAGTTTGGTGTCTTAGTAAATTACCATATGACTTTGTGATTTTGCATGATTTCTATTCCTAAGACATCCCTATTAATTTTCCATGTCATATATCCTCTCCACTCCCTTCTCCCACCTCTACTAATTGATCATGAACTACAACCAGTGAAGGAGAAGAAAATTTGTAAGGGAGGTGGTTCTCTCTACTCTCTTGGCCCACTGAAACCATGCATGATGACATCATCACTATGATATTTACATATAGTCTCAAGACAATCATCCTAGTCCCTTATCAATGAAATTTAGTCATCTAATTGGATATCCCTAAATAAAAGTCTGCTATGTTACATCCTACACACCTTAAAAGAATTTTTCCCTCAATCTAGGCATTCCATTCCATCACGTCCTAGGAACCTTTAAAGAATTTTTTGTCCAAAAAATCAATCATTCACTTACTACAAAGGAAAACCAAAAGCTATTCATCCTCGTATAGGGCACCATTGTAAGTGAAACATATTCACAATAAAGAGTTATAAAACTACATATGAACCGGTCCTAATAGTTGAAACCAGGATTTTCACAACATGATGTTATGTCATGACAACTTTCACATGTTTAAGGATTTATATCCTTAATTTACTCAAGCATTAAGGGTCCTGACATTAAGTTTTATCATTCCTAAAAAGAGTTACTTATAATTAACCTACTTAATTATCTAATTCTTATTAGGGTACCATCATCGTTACATTATGCTAATTTTCTAAATATATTCAACATATTTGTTAGGCACCAAAATTAACACCTCGACTATCATATGCCATTAATACAATCTATATTCACTTTCTAGGGTTCTGAATAAGTATAGGAATCATGCATAAGTTACTCAGCTCATTTACTTAGGAGTTGAGGAGTTTAGGACATATCATATCACATATTTCTCATAGCATGGAGTTTAGGTACTCTGAGGTTATCACAATGGGTCTCACCCACTTTGGACTTAACCCTATAGTTTTTCCTAACATTAAACATCCTAATTTGTAAATGATCTTGAGTCTCATGCTGATTCTCACAATCTTGTCTTAACTTAGCTGCCTATTCTTTGGAAAAGAGTATGTAGATGCAATTAGAAAAACTTATGTTATTTCCTTATTAGAAAACATAGGTACTCAAAGACAAATTAGATCAACATAATACAAATTATCTCATTATAACAAATTTAAACTTCATCATATGTAGTTATGCTATTATCTCTTTATCATATAGTCCATATACCACATATTCTTATAAAGCTCCAGACATCTAATCTACAACTACTCTTTCTTGCATACTGATGTCACTCTCTTTCACTCAATTCACGTGGCAACCTCCTACTTTCCTATGTGTGGGGACTCATTTTCATATATACTGTAGTATTATAAAAAATATATAGTTTCTATCTTATAAAATAGGTGTTAGAGAACAATCATGACAAACAATTCTCTTAAAGCTGAGGTGAGGGCTATTACTTTAGCTGTGGAAGTTGGGCAGGAACTGGAATGTGATGAAGTATCTATTGAAACAGACTCTTTGATCACTAAGGAGGCTATGATTGACAAGGAAACAGACTTTTCGAAGCTTGCTAGATGGGTTGCAGCTGCAAGGAATATGGTCAAACCGGGATGGACCTAGTCGCACATAAAGAGAGATGGAAATAGGGTCACAGACCTGTTGGCGAAGTTTCACATGAAAAACACTAGTGGGTCTTATTTCTATAGGAGTCCACCGAATCACCTTGTTGAGTTAATCAACATAGATGCATGTAATGGTAGTAGTACTACCATGTTTAATTCTGCTTCTAGTATTTCTGTTTGTCATGAACCAGTTGATTTAGCTTGTATGAGAGGGGCGAGATGAATAAAATACCCTATGACTTCCTAAAAAAAATAGGTGTTAGAGAAAAATACTGAGGCATGAGCTAATTTGAAACAACACCAAATCATCAAATTGAGTTTCTCACACATAGTAGAGGTTCTATTTAAATGTCACCTACTAAAAAGGGTGAGAACAAGGAGTAGAAGGGTGTATCTACCCAAATCACACATGCAAGATATGCTAAGATATCTCTTTGTGTAATAGCATCATATCCAAAGAATGTAACATCTCATACCTCCAGATTGTAAGGGTTGTTAGTCACTTCCAGAATTGCTATTAACTAGCACTAGTCTATGTCTAGTTCTTGGACATCCTAAGTTAAACCTAGAGGCTACATGAGATCTAATCTTTAAATACAACTAATGTAACACCTATGTTTTCAAGCTTAGGGTTTATTTAGTTTGAGTTTTATAATGAGAAAATGCTAGGATTTTCTTTCGTTCAAGATCTGGGAGACAAGTGAAGTCCATGAGTTTTCAACAATTTGACCACATGTATGATATCCAAATTGAAACTCTCACTTCAGTGGAATCCTAATTTTAAATATTGCACATTAGGCCAAGAACAAGAAAGTCATAGGTAGACAGTTGGAACAAAATTAGTACATGGACACGAACAAAAATAAACCACAACTACAAGATCACCTTTAACATATAATTACAAAAATATAGTGCATTGAAATTACACATACAATGATAAACTTTTGTATATGCACATACTACATATACAAAAAAGTTCTTTTCAGAAATAGCTCCATATGTACATCCACTTGCATCATAACTCCCAACTATCAAGCACCATCACGGTCATATATTAACATCACCTAAAAACATAAATTTGGTACACTAAAATTTTTTCTGAGTATGCATCAAGTAAAATAATATAAAAACTATGTTATATATGGCTTGGTAATATTATGTGTAATAAAATTGTTTTCTAATAAACATTTTTATTCACAAAATATAACACATATTCTAATCACATTTACATTTTCTATCTATTAATTGACAATCGATGGTTTTGATGCATCATCTCACCTAGAAAAGAGTTTGACATTTAAGGCCTTTGTGATCAACTGCCACATAGTTTGTTCATATATACAATGTGTCTGAGTACCAAAATTGTGAACTACACTACTAAAGAGTTTAGTGCTATCATAATCATGAATATATATATATATATATATATATATATATTTGTGTGTGTGTGTGTGTGTAACAACCCCACCTCCCAGTAACCCCCAATTAAGGGATACCAAGAGGCCAGAGTTGTTATCCCAATTTTCGGATCAAAGGTTTGATAAATAATCAATAACAATTATTAAATTCTATCAGCTATACTGAAATATGGTAAAAATAAAAACTTTGCATACATTTTGAAAACTTGGATCTCTAAACTTATATCCACATATGAAATCTACTCTAACTAATCCTCGTTGTATTTTAATTCACGTATTTCATAATATGACGATTTACTGTTTGCCCTTTTGGCTTGTACCTAAAACACCGACAAACAAAATGCCGGTCAGCATAAACTTGGTATGTGGGGGAAACAATAATCATGCAATTATCCATAACAACGTATTGCAGTCAATTACAGTTTAACAATCAACTTTACATTTTAAGTATAACTACGTGATCCATGTGTACCCTATCCTCTGCGCTGTCCCTGTAGTGGACCTGGATGCTACCTTCTTTATGGTAGATCCCCATTAAACCCCTCATGATCCCACCTAACAGGTAAACCAGTTTCTAGGGTTGAGTCACATGGCATTACCCATAGGTAGCCCACTCCTTAACTCATGGCATGCTAAAGAGTCTCATGGCACTACACGTGGGTAGCCCAATTTCTAACTCATGATAACCTAGACCTTGCTCTAGGTTACCCCTTTTTAGCCTTTGCAAAGCCTCAAGGGAGGACCCAGATCTAAGCCAGTTATATATATTTATAGTGATAATCATAGTCACTTTATAGTTGCATGAAATAAATAGGCATCCAACAGTTATTTTCAAGCAGCCGATAAAACGTTCAGGAATCGCCGTGAAACTAAAGCGATTATTCATAAGCGTAACCACATACCTGTCAGGATGATAGAATAATCCATGCAAGTAAGAAATCCAAGCAAGCAAGCACACATAATAAGATCCCGAAATATGCATACAATCTCCTATTATTGATAATGCCATCAAGATCTATTAAACCTAGCTCGCTTCCTAGGGTTTCTAGTCCACTTTTAGGGTTTCCATTGCCATTAGGGTTTCACTTCATCTTTTACTATTTTAAACCCTAATTTTATTCAATTACTCACAAACCCTAATTATCTCCTCTATTCATCATGAAAGTTACTAATGTTATCTTTTACCAACATATAACCCTAATTTTGATTTAAAGGCACACTTAAACATTAATTAAGTTCATTAAGCCTCTTTTACATTAAAGCTACTATTTTAATCCTTTAAATCCATGACAAGATCATTATGCTCATTTATCATCAATTTAAAGTTCATTATAGTCTACTTCGCATATGAACTTGATTTGCCATTAATTCTATCTTTTATTCATTAGAAAACCCTAATTACTACATTAAGGGTATTTATCCACAATTAGGAACTTTTATTCTAAAAATAGCTTAGAATTATTGTGGCATCCAACTCACAAAAACAAGATTAACTTAAGCGGAAGTGAATTATTTGCAGCGGATTACTAAAAATCACTAAAAATTAAAACTTTTTGCAAAGAGATTCACACATAGGAAATATTTTCCATCAAGAACCATTATATAACATTCACATTCTGGTTCAAAACTACATAACCTATACCACCTCTTTTCTGAGACTACATCATCAGCTGCCTTATAAACATTATATACATACAGCATACGAATCTCGAGGCATCAAGCGAAAACCTCAGATTGATTCATTAAAACACTGACTAAAAACTCCGAGGACCTGAGAGTACAGAGACGACACATATGACTTTCTAACTACATAACTTGACACACAATATCTCCACCTAAGATCTCACTGTTGTTCCTGTTGTTACTACTGTTGTCCAATCTCTGCAATAGTATTTCCGCTTCTTTGTCCGCGTCCACCTAAAAAGTTGGATCCCACGGGGGTGAGACAATTGTAAATTACCCCAACGGGAGATATAACTCTCCGCCAAAACATTGTTATAACAGTTTATTAAAATAAACTGAGCAGAAGGATTTATATATATAATCAACAACAGGTGAGTCATTGTATGAACTGAGTGAAGTAATCTCCTTTTTCAAGGATAACATTGCATCTACTCCCGGTAGACTCATAGATCATTCATCTTCTTGTAATGAATACAAACAGATATGAATAACATCAATGAACTACAAATATATAACAAAAATGTAACATCAGCCAATGAATTTTCATATTCAATCCTTAAGCAAACATGCTATACGGCTGATTTCATTTTACAAACACACTTATGCCCTGAGGAGATGAGGTATACCTTGTTGATTTCAACAAGGTACTTGAAACCATTTGCTAAAGCAAAACATTGATTTCAACAAGGTCCCAGACACATTAATGGGGTTTAAGTCCCTCATTTCAAAACTAGGAATTCTCATCCCTTCACATTCTCATCACCATAATCATATGGTTCTGGGTATTCAAACCCTTAACTCATCATTGAGTACCATTACCATTTATTAGGTAACTATCACCTTCAGGTCATCTGACCAAGGCATTCATGATACTTGTTACACAAGCATCACACATGGCTTTCAGGGCCACAGAATATCTTGTCACCTCTTTCTAGGCAACAACTTACTCATATGACTCATAAAATCCATGCACATTGCTACTTTTATTAAGCAACAACAACATCAAGGCACAAAAGGCCAATCAACATTTATTATATAAATGTCTCAGCTCAAACTTGGCTATATTCATCATCTCATAATACCTATATGGTTATTATACATGATAACAGTCATACAAGATATTCATCACATCATGTGATACAATAGTAACACCATTATTCCTTTCCGAGGAATTAGGGTTTACTACAAATAGGGCTTTTCATTCCCTTTACCCAAAATTAGGGTTAGGTTTCCCCATCTCTCATTAATTAGGGTTTCATGATTATATAATCTACCCAACCCTCAATTCATCATTCCATACCTCTGGGGCATTCAAAGATATCATAAATGATGATTTAAGATCATTACTCTCATCATATAGCATTAATGATCATCAATTCTAGGTATGAGTTCATTTCTCATCCTCATCATGGTATGACTATATCATAATCATCATTTGGGCATAACCCCATTCTCAAGGTACATTAATTAACACTCATCAAAGTGCAACAACTTATTACATTTCATTGTAATAGTTGCATAACACACATCATGTGTTTCTTACCCAATTATATTGGATTTTGAGCATATCAAGGTATATAAACCCTGAAGTGCTGAATGTGATAACTGTCATATCTTGATATATCACTCTTATAATCATTTCAAACTCTCTCGTGTTAGCCAACTTATCTTGTATTAAGGTATTCCTCTCTTAATACATTCCATCACCAAACTTTCACCTTTAGCATATAATGCATAGGTCACACATTATAATTGTCCACTATCTTTAATGATACAGACTGGTCTAATGCTAAAGACATTGCTTACAGTTAGGTTGGTTATAATCAACCACTTGAAATATTTCACCTTTATAGGGTCATTCCTTCTATCTCATCATTAGGGTTTCCTTATACCCTTACTTAATATTTGGATTATGATTCATTATCATATTGCCCAAGATTAGGGCTTTATGCATTATGACTTCACATTAGAGTCTCATATTCCTTCACCCTTCTTAGGGCCTCTCATCACAACATAACATCAGAACATCATGTGATGTTAGTTCTTAATCAGGGTTTCTCATGGAATCACCCTCAACTAGGGTTTCTCATGGAATCACCCTCAACTAGGGTTTCACATGGAATCACCCTCAACTAGGGTTTCACATGTCATTACATAACATCACCCTAAATTTGATTCTCACATCACATCACCACATCAATGTTCCTTATACATCATTCTAACTTAGGGTTTCTTATGACATAACCCTAGACTAGGATTTCACATGGAATCACCCTCAACTAGGGTTTCACATGGAATTATCCTTAATTAGGATTTCCACCAAAGTCACCCACGATTTGGGTCTACTATTCATCTCCATTAGGATTTCATTCAATTATCCATAATTAGAGATTCACTATTCATCCAAATTAGGGTTTTGTATCTCATTACCCTAAATTAGAGTTATACATATCATTACCTTGAAGTAATCTTACATCCTCACCCTGGATTAGGGTTACATTTAGAATTTCCATCAATTAGGGTTAGAAATCAATAACCCTGTCAATTAGGGTTTGTATTCATGAATAGGGTTTCATGATCTCTTTACTTAAGGATCATACCCTTAAACACCACATGAATCACATTCATGTATGAATTCCATTCTTTCATCCTCTCAACTTGATTAGGTCACATCAACCCTTCAATCAAGTACATACAACTATGATTAACATAGTGTACCAAGTCATTAATCCTATAAGCATTTAGGGTTTCACACCTTAATTGGCACTAATCACTTGGGTACTTTTGGGTTTCAACCTTTGTACCTTTATTGATTATCATTACTAATCATCATTGGATTAATGAATCATTCATCATCTTAATTCTTAAGAGATTCAATCACATTGGACCTCAATTACAATAAGTGTCCAAGTGAATTAACCAATTGAGTCCTCAATTATATTAGGTATCCAAAAGGATTAACCAAATGAGTCCTCAATCAACTTTGACTACTTGAGCCCCAAATGGTCTTGGTCTTTCAAAGTTCAAACGGTTTGAAACCATTTGGTAAAGGTGGTGCTTGAGACCGTTTGCTAAAGCAAGTACTTGAAACCGTTTGCTAAAGCAACTACTTGAAACCATTTGCTAAAGCAACTTTTTGTAACCGCATGGGCTCAACCGGTTTGGGATCGTTTGGTCCCAAACGTTCTTGAGACTGTTTGGCCCCAAATGGTCTTGAGACCGTTTGGACTCAAACGGTCTTAAGACCGTTTGGTCCAAACCTCCTCAAAAGCACATGGACCAAATATGGTCTCAACCAATCAAATTGAATTAGGGTTTCCAATGTTGATTCCTTCAATCATTGAATTCATGGAGCCAATCATTAATTGGACCTATCCTCATACTTCAATTGAGTTAAATAGGTCAACCTTCAACTGATTTGACCCTCAATTTGTTATAACCTCATTTTCCAAAACATGTAATGAGATTTATGAATCTCTTTTAAAAGATAAATAAGATCCATGTTTGATTTCATGGTTTGATTTGAATGAATTTCGTGCATGTTTTCTTGTTGGGCCTTGTTGGCCATTAAGCCCATTTGAAAGAAAAATAAAAAGAAATGAAAAAGGAATTCCATGTAATAAAAGAATACAAGGGAATAATTGAATATATAAGAAAATGATTAAAGGATGATTAAAAGGCTAAAAGATAATTTCCCATAATAAGATTTCGTGTTATAAAGGATCCTTGGGGTTCAAGGAACTCAGGATAATTAAATAATAGCAAGGGAAATAAAGAATATGTGGAAACTATGAATAAAAAGGTGATTTCTTTCAACCAAAGAAAAGGAACGGTTTAATTGATATAATGATCTCAAATTTTGCAGGATGAGAGATAAAAACATAAAGGAGTTTCCCTCAAAATTTGAATAAAAACGGAATTAAGAATTGGGAGTTATTGATTTTTCAAGATTCTCCTTTTAATGGGATTTTCCATTTCAATTTGGAAAATATTTCCTATTCCTGGTTGAACACGGACCATAGAGGCCGTTGGATCTTGATCCAACTGACCCGGTGCATCGTCCAGAGTCCTAGAGGGACACGGACTACAGCTCGACCAGGGGGTTTTCCCCTTGTTTTTCCGTTCACAGTAGTGCATGTGCACTTGAGTTTGTTGTCCCATTGGGTTCGGGAGACCTTTTCGAAGAGTTTAGACCCAGGTTGTGCCGCCTTTCAGCGTGTATAGGAAAAACACCCAATTGGGCTGTGAACCGAGTTGGCGGAAGGGTTGGGGGAACCCTAGAAAGACCTTCACACCCTATAAATAGGGTCCCTTTTGGTTCCTTGCTCCTTCACGATCTCAATCGGCTACTTTCTAAGCCCTGATACCCACTCCCTCTCTCGTTTGCTCGTGCTCAGGCGAGGTCACCGCCGTAGCGCCGCCGTGTTGTGAAGAACAGAGAAAAGAGAATGATGATGCACAACCGTCGTTCGATCAGAGTTCAGCGTGACCCTGACTTGGATCTAACGGCGTAGGAGCGGCTGGCTAAAGTGAATCGCTCGCGATGCTGAGCGTTTGATCACGATTCGGCGATTGAGGGCAAGCAGTGAGGCACACCACTTGGTTAGTGGGGGCGTTTGATGCAGAGCGTCCGATTCAAAGGTGATCCATTGGCGCACCAATCCAACGGTCTAGAAAAATCCGGTAAATCTCTATTTCTGCCATATAATCAAGAAAATTGCTTTTCCTTGCTAAAATCATAGAAATAGCTAGGAAACTCGTATAAAAGAACTTTATATATGAAAGTTGGGTAGAAAAATGCAAGGAATCTGATAAAAATAATTGTGTAACCTGAGTCCAGTTAGTTTTGCAAAAGTACTTTAATTTTCTAGTAAAATGCATTTTAAGTTAATTGGAAACCCTAATTTCATATAAAGGATGTTTCTTTGTAAATTAATGGGTTAAGTTGAGGGTTATAAACCTGTTAATTAATAATACGAAGATTTCATCCATTTTGAATACAAATATGGCTAAATTAGGGTTTATGACTATGAGTGGAAGATAATGTACATGAAAACCCTAATTTAGGGTAAAAGAAGAAGGAAACCATGTAATTTTAGTAAATCGCTAAAAAAATGATCCTAAAACTGTTAGGAATATTAAAAGGAGATAATTTAAAGGTTTTAAGTGGATTTGAAGAATTAGGGTTCATAATAATTGAAAATGAAAGCAAAACCCTAATTTTCAAGAAAACCCTAAAATTGGATAGAAACCCTAAGGGACATAATGATATTGGATAAATATTAATAAAAGAAAACTTGTACTTTTATTTTAGGGTTTCTGTGCCTTTGATTTCTTACTTGGGTATTCTCTCCCTTCAATTTTGATTCTGTATCTAAAACTGCAATAAGAGGTATGTGGTTACGCTTATGACTATACCGATTAGTTTTCCGAGGATTTTATCGACGTTTTCCTCAATGATTGAAATAACTGTTGGATGTTTCAATTCATGCAACTATAAAGTGACTATGACTATCACTATGGGTATAATGTATAACTAGCTAGATCCGAGTCCACCCTTATGGATATGCAAAAGTTAAGGATAACCTAGAGAAAGGTCTAGGGTATCATGAGTTAGAAACTGGGCTACCCACGTGTAGTGCCATGAGACTCTTAGCATACCATGAGTTAAGGAGTGGGCTACCTACGGGTAGTGCCATGTGACTCCGCCCTAGAAATTGATTCACTTGATAGGTGAAGTCATGAGGGGTATGAAGGGAATATGGGACACATGGATCACGTTGCTATACTTAAAATGTAACATTGTCTGTTAAATGATAATTGAATGCTATACATTGTTATAGATAATTGCATGAATAGTGATTCCCCCCACATACCAGCTTTGGCTGACCGACGTTTTGTTTGTCAGCGTTTTAGGTACATACAAAAAGGACAAATAGTAAACCGTCATTTGTGAAATACACGAATTAAATCCAAAGGAGGATTAGTTAGCTGGCCCAGTTCTGGTTAGACTTTTAGAATTCCAAAGTTTTCAAAGGTATGTAAAAAGTTTTATTTATTTCAGCCTTTCAGTTTAGTCTAGTAGAATTTATTAATTGTTGTCAATTAATTTTTGAACCTTGATCTGGAAATTATGTGTGCGGCTCCAACTTCTTGGTCTCCCTTAATTGGGGGTTATCGGGAGGTGGGGTCGTAACATTTGGTATCAGAGCCAAGGTTCTCCATTTAATTGTTAATAATTATTAAATTTTACAAACTCTGTAGAACCCAAGGGAGTTATTAGAGGATTTTCCGAAAGACTGAGGTGTCTAGAAAAGGATCACTTCCGGGGGCTGGCAAAATTTTCCTCCGCACCGCTAGTCGGAATACGAGGACTCCCAGAATGTGTGATTGCCTGGCCGATGTCCTAGGATTTGAATCGAAATAAGACACCTTTAGGACTCTCTCATCTTATTCGTCCCTTCTCATCACATGTTCTATTAAGGCTTTAAGAGTAGGATTCTCTCTCTCCCACACACTCATGTGGTATGGGAAAGTAAGTTAAGGGTTTAAGGATCCTCCATCAAATTAATAAAAGATATGTAATGAGATATCATTGAACATAAGTATAACTAGTTTAAATGATAAACTAAAGGTTTGTTTGTTATGCTTATGTAGATGGCACGAACAAAGACTGTTGCTATTCCTGAGGGCTCTGGGAATCCAACTCGGAGTGTGTGGCCTCCCTGTAAAGGAAAGGAGTCTTCTGAAAAGAGAAATAGGAACCATGATGGTGGATCCTCTAAGAAGAGGAAGAGGCCTGAAGAAGTCACTCATGAGGTCCCTAACCCTAACCCGGTACCATTTAGTAACCTGAACCAAGAAGAAGATCAAGGATATGAGGAGCAACATGTGTATGAGGAAGAAGCCAAGATGGATTAGGACCAAGCAGATGATCCCGAACCGACCATGATGATCCATACCCATGATACCTTATGGATGGAGCAACAGAGGAAGTTGACAGAGGCTATTAATGCTTTGGCCCTTCGAGACATAGCTAGAGCTGAGAATGGTGAGCCATACCCTGTTCACCCACGTGTAGGAGCGACCATCCTAGAATTTGTTAAGCTGAACATAGAAAAGTTCTGGGGAGAAGATAAGACTGAGGTGGTTGATAAAGCAGAAGCCTGGATACTTGCCATAGAGAATGGTTTCCGTATGCTTGAAGTGCAGCCAAGCAAGAAGGTCCTCTTTGCTGCTCACCTTATGGAAGGAGCAGCTAAGATATGGTGGGAGACTCACATCACAGGCCGAGATCTGACTGAAAAGCCAATGGCATGGGCTGATTTCAAGACCATCTTCACCGCCAGATTCCTCCCCGTCGCAGCAAAGAAAGAGAAAGAAAGAGAGTTCACTAGCATGACTCAAGGAAGCTCTTCAGTGGCGGACTTTGGTCGTAGGTTCCGCCTCCTGGAACGTTTTGGACATATGATGAATGAAGAGAGGAGGGTGGACCACTTTGTGGAACGTCTTCACCCTGCCATCAAGCCCCATGTGATGGCAAGTAAACCCAAAACTTTTTCCGAATCCTACAACACTGCTTTAGACATGGAGAGGACTGTGATGCCTGCCCAGCTTCCACCCAAGGGGTACTTGGGTTTCACTGAAGGAGCCCAAGGCCCGAGAAACAACCACAAGAAGGGCCTGGGACGTCATCAAGCTAAAGGAAAACATGGAGGAAAAGGGAAACCCCGTCAAGAGAACAACTGACCTCCTTTCCGCACCTGTGGAAAGGGGCACGCCGATGAATGCTGCTACAAGAAGAAGACATGCTTCCGATGCCACCAAGAAGGACATCTGCAATCCGTCTATCCTATGAAAGATCCCAGGGGACCAGGACAGGTGGCAACTCCACCAGTAGCAGCTCCTCCAGTAGCAGCCCCACCCATAGCTGTAGCCCCACCTACTAGAGAAAGAAGACAAGCTCGGGTGTTTGCCATTGATAATGAGGAAGCTCAAGCAAATGCCAATCGGTTGATCGAGGGTAATAACCCTTAGAGTTTTCTTTTCTATCTTAAAGTTAAGCATGTAATAGTCTAATGCATGGTGAACAATAATGTAGACATGCTTGAAGTCATGGGACATAATGTGAAAGCTTTGTTTGACTCTGGATCTACTAATACTTTCATTTTGAGAAATCTTGCAACTATGCTTTGTTTGGATATCAAGGATCTAGGATATGTGTTAGATGTTACAACCCCGAGTGGTCGGATCTTTACTTCCCTTTTGAAAACTCCGGTGATACCTGTGAAATATCGAGATCATGAGTTTCGTACAGATTTTATCCTCCTTGACATGAATGATTTTGATGTAATCATTGGTATGGATTGGCTTTATACCTATAGGGACAACATTGACTGTAGGGAGAAGAAAGTGATCATTAAGAGACCAGGTCACCCACCTTTTATCATTAGGGGTAGGAAGGATGCCACCACCAGCCTATATGTGTCAGCCTTGAAGGCAGAACAGATGATGAGTGAAGGGTGTCAAGCTTTCCTAGCAGTAGTCACCGAGCCGGAACCCAAAGTGCAACCCTTAGAAGAAATAGAGGTAGTTAGGGGCTATGCAGATGTTTTCCCAGATGATTTACCTGGAATTCCTCCCGAAAGAGAGGTAGATTTCTCCATAGAGCTAGCCCCTGGTACAAACCCTATTTCCTGAGCACCCTATAGGATGGCCCCTGCTGAGTTACTTGAACTAAAGAAGCAATTGCAGGAATTGTTGGATAAGGGTTTTATCCGCCCTATCACATCACCATGGGGAGTGCCAGTTCTTTTTGTAAAGAAAAATGATGGTTCGCTCCGAATGTGCATAGACTACCGGATGATCAACCAGGCTACCATTAAGAACAAATACCCTCTACCCTGGATAGATGACTTGTTTGACCAATTGAAGTCGGCTCGCATCTTTTCCAAGATCGATTTGAGATCGGGTTACCACCAGTTGAGGGTTAAGAGTGAGGACATCCCAAAAACCGCTTTTAGAACTCGGTATGGCCACTATGAGTTCGTGGTTATGCCTTTTGGGTTGTCCAATGCACCCAGTGTGTTCATGAACCTTATGAACAGTGTGTTCCAACCCTTCCTTCACTCTTTTGTCATAGAGTTCATAGATGACATACTGGTTTATTCAGATGACCTAGAACGACACCGAGACCACCTAGGAAAAGTCCTTGATATCTTGAGAAAGCAGAAGTTATATGGGAAGTTCTCTAAATGCGAGTTTTGGATAGACCGAGTCATGTTCCTTGGACACATCATCTCAGGAGGAACGATCGCCGTAGATCCAGCTAAAGTGTCGGCGGTTCGAGACTGGCTAGCACCAAGGAACCCCTCCGAGATACGAAGCTTCTTGGGGTTGGCAGGATATTATCGGTGCTTCATCATGGATTTCTAAAAGCCTTGCCTCTGACTATGTTGACTTGGAAAGATGTGAAGTTTGTGTGGTCCGATGCTTGTGAGGCTCATTTCCAGGAGTTGAAAGAGAAGTTGACCACTGCACCAGTTTTGACGCTACCATCAGGCAATGAGGGTTTTATGATTTTCACCGATGCATCCAAGATGGGGCTAGGCTGTGTGTTGGAACAGAATCGACATGTGGTTGCATATGCCTCCCGACAGATCAAGCCTAATGAGGTGAATTACCCAACCCATGACCTGGAGTTAGATGCAATCATCCATGCCTTGAATATTTGGCGTCATGACTTATATGGTGCCACCTTTGAGATCTTCACTGACCATAAGAGCCTGAAGTATCTTATGACGCAGAAAGACTTGAACCTACGACAACGATGATGGATGGAGTACGTGAAGGATTACAACTTCACCATTGCCTATCATCCAGGAAAGGCGAATGTCGTAGCCGATGCTTTGAGTCGGAAACAGCTGAGGTGTGCAACTGTGTTGTCCAGACAGTGGAAGAGCTTAGAAGATCTGGTGGAGTGGTCACCTCAACCGTTAGATGATCGAGTTCGATTGGCCAATATCCAGATACAGTCTGAGTTATTGAGTGAGATTGTTGCAGCATAGTTGGCCAGTGGAGGACTTGACAAGATGAAAGGCTTGATGCAGAAGCCTCAGACCCGTCTTTCGTTGGGAGTAGACGGAGGAATCTGATTTGAGAATCGCATATGGGTTCCCGAAGATTCACCGTTGAAGGAACGTATCGTACAAGAGGCTCATGGTTCTAAGTACACGGTACACCCAGGGACTACTAAAATGTTTAAGGACATGCAGAGGTTTTTCTGGTGGCTAGGAATGAAGAGAGACATTGCAGCTTATGTAGCCAGTTGTCTTACGTGCCAAATGGTGAAGGCTGAACACCAACGACCCGGCGGGCTTTTGCAGTCTATAGAGATTCCAGAATGGAAATGGGAGAAGATCACCATGGATTTTGTGGTGGGTCTACCTTGGACCAAGAAGGGTCATGATGCGATATGGGTTGTGGTAGATCGCCTTACCAAGTCAGCACACTTCCTTGCCCTAAAAACCACTGCCAAAGTGTCAGACTTAGCTGAGCTGTACATCAGAGAGATAGTGCGTTTACATGGCGTACCCGGTTCCATCATCTCAGACAGAGACCCAAAGTTTACTTCCAAATTGTGGAAGTAGGTTCAAGAGGAACTAGGAACAAGGTTGAAGTTCAGTACTGCTTATCACCCCCAGACAGATGGACAGTCGGAAAGGACGATCCAGACCTTGGAGGATCTGCTGCGAGCTTGTGTGCTCGATTGGGGTGGATCATGGAAGAAGTACTTACCTTTATCTGAGTTTGCTTACAACAATAGTTACCAAGCCAGTATCGTAATGCCTCCATATGAAGCTCTATATGGGAGACCGTGTCGGTCACCACTTCACTGGTATGATGTTGGTGAAAGGACCTTATTGAGGTCAGATGAACTCCAAGTGTATGATGATAAAGTTGCTTTGATCAGGCAAAGGCTAAAGAGAGCCCAGGACCAACAAAATTCATATGTTTATGCGAAGCGGAATGATGTGCATTTTGCTGTGGGAGAACATGTTTTTCTGAAAATTCGACCGCTCCGAGCTATAGCTAAGAATAGAGGAAAGTTGAGTCCCCGATATGTGGGTCCGTTTGAAGTGTTAGAACGGATTGGTGAGGCCGCATATTGTTTGACGTTACCCCCTCAATATAGTATGATGCATGATGTGTTTCACGTGTCCAATCTGAAGCGATATGTGCAAGATCCAAGTCATGTGCTGAGCCTTGAACCTATTGAGCTTCAAGGAAAGATGTCTTATCCTGAGTTGCCTTTGCGGATTCTAGATACCAAGGTAAACGAGATCAGAAATAAGAATATTGAGATGGTAAAGGTTCTTTGGAAGCACCATGGAGAGGATGAGGCCACATGGGAGCTGAAGACGGACATGGAAAAAGCATATCCTGATTTGTTTTCTTGATTGTTGAATTTTGAGGACAAAATTCCTATAAGGAGGGGAGGATGTTATAACCTCATTTTCCCAAACATGTAATGAGATTTATGAATCTCTTTTAAAAGATAATTAAGATCCATGTTTGATTTCATGGTTTGATTTGAATGAATTTCGTGCATGTTTTTTGTTGGGCCTTGTTGGCCATTAAGCCCATTTGAAAGAAAAATAAAAAGAAATGAAAAAGGAATTCCATGTAATAAAAGAATACAAGGGAATAATGGAATATATAAGAAAATGATTAACAGATGATTAAAAGGCTAAAAGATAATTTCCCATAATAAGATTTCATGTTATAAAGGATCCTTGGGGTTCAAGGAACTCTGGATAATTAAATAATAGCAAGGGAAATAAAGAATATGTGGAAACTATGAATAAAAAGGTGATTTCTTGAAACCAAATAAAAGGAACGATTTAATTGATATAATGATCTCAAATTTTGTAGGATGAGAGATAAAAACATAAAGGAGTTTCCCTCAAAATTTTAATAAAAACGGAATTAAGAATTGGGAGTTATTGATTTTTCAAGATTCTCCTTTTAATGGGATTTTCCATTTCAATTTGGAAAATATTTCCTATTCCTGGTTGAACGCGGACAATAGAGGCCGTTGGATCTTGATCCAACTGACCCGGTGCATCTTCCAGAGTCCCAGAGGGACACATACTGCAGCCCGACTAGGGGGTTTTCCCCTCATTTTTCCATTCACAGCAGTGCATGTGCACTTGAGTTTGTTGTCCCATTGGGTTCGGGAGACCTTTTCGAAGAGTTTAGACCCAGGTTGTGTCTCCTTTCAGCGTGTATAGGAAAAACACCCGATTGGGCTGTGAACCGAGTCATCGGCAGGGTTGGGGGAACCCTAGAAAGACCTTCACACCTTATAAATAGGGTCCCTTTTGGTTCCTTGCTCCTTCACGATCTCAATCGGCTACTTTGTAAGCCATGATACCCGCTCCCTCTCTCATTTGCTCGCGCTCAGGCGAGGTCGCCACCACGGCACCACCGCGTTCTGAAGAATAGATAAAATAGGACGACGGCGCATAGCCATCGTTCGATCAAAGTTCAGCGTGACCCTGACTTGGATCTAACGACGTAGGAGCGGCTGGCTAAACTGAATCGCTCGCGACACTGAGCGTTTGATCGCGATCCGTCGATTGAGGGCAAGAAGTGAGGCACACCACTTGGTTAGTGGGGGAGTTTGACGTGGAGTGTCCGATTCAAAGGTGATCCATTGGCGCACCAATCCGACGGTCTAGAAAAATCTGGTAAATCTCTATTTCTGCCAAATAATCAAGAAAATTGCTTTTCCTTGCTAAAATCATAGAAATAGCTAGGAAACTCGTATAAAAGAACTTTATATATGAAAGTTGGGTAGAAAAATGCAAGGAATCTGATAAAAATAATTGTGTAACCTGATTCCAGTTAGTTTTGCAAAAGTACTTTAATGTTCTAGTAAAATGCATTTTAAGTTAATTGGAAACCCTAATTTCATATAAAGGATGTTTCTTTGTAAATTAATGGGTTAAGTTGAGGGTTATAAACATGTTAATTAATAATATGAAGATTTCATCCGTTTTGAATACAAATATGGCTAAATTAGGGTTTATGACTATGAGTGGAAGATAATGTACATGAAAACCCTAATTTAGGGTAAAAGAAGAAGGAAACTATGTAATTTTAGTAAATTGCTAAGAAAATGATCCTAAAACTATTAGGAATATTGAAAGGAGATAATTTAAAGGTTTTAAGTGGATTTGAAGAATTAGGGTTCATAATAATTGAAAATGAAAGAAAAACCCTAATTTTCAAGAAAACCCTAAAATTGGATAGAAACCCTAAGGGACATAATGATATTGGATAAATATTAATAAAAGAAAACTTGTACTTTTTTTTTTCAGGGTTTATGTGCCTTTGCTTGCTTACTTGGATATTCTCTCTCTTCAATTTTGATTCTGTATCTGAAACTGCAATAAGAGGTATGTGGTTACGCTTATGACTATACCGATTAGTTTTCTGAGGATTTTATCGACGTTTTCCTCAATGATTGAAATAACTGTTGGATGTTTCAATTCATGCAACTATAAAGTGACTATGACTATCACTATGGGTATAATGTATAACTAGCTAGATCCGAGTCCACCCTTATGGATATGCAAAAGTTAAGGATAACCTAGAGAAAGGTCTAGGGTATCATGAGTTAGAAACTGGGCTACCCATGTGTAGTGCCATGAGACTCTTAGCATACCATGAGTTAAGGAGTGGGCTACCTACGGGTAGTGCCATGTGACTCCACCCTAGAAATTGATTCACTTGATAGGTGAAGTCATGAGGGGTATAAAGGGAATATGGGACACATGGATCACGTTGTTATACTTAAAATGTAACAATGTCTGTTAAATGATAATTGAATGCTATACATTGTTATAGATAATTGCATGAATAGTGATTCCCCCCACATACCAGCTTTGGCTGACCGATGTTTTGTTTGTCAGCGTTTTAGGTACATACAAAAAGGACAAACAGTAAACCGTCATTTGTGAAATACACGAATTAAATCCAAAGGAGGATTAGTTAGCTGGCCCAGTTCTGGTTAGACTTTTAGAATTCCAAAGTTTTCAAAGGTATGCAAAAAGTTTTATTTATTTCAGCCTTTCTGTTTAGTCTAGTAGAATTTATTAATTGTTGTCAATTAATTTCTGAACCTTGATCCAGAAATTATGTGTGCGGCTCCGACTTCTCGGTCACCCTTAATTGGGGGTTATCGAGAGGTGGGGTCGTAACAGAATTAGTCATCAATTAGGGTTTGAATCAATTGAATTAGGGTTTGGAATTGATGATCCTTCAACACTAATCAATGTAAAATTAGTTACTTTGAAACCATTGAACCATCATCCAAATTGAACATGACCTGACCCCAAATGGTCTTGAGACTGTTTTCCCATCACATCATCAAAATCCATGTCAACCAATTAGGGTTTGGATCATTGGATTGATCACCAAATCAACAATTGATTACACTCCAACTTAGAATCTTTGGATATTCAATTGCTTAACCATACTCAACCCTAGACCTCCAAACGGTCTTGGGTGACCTCCAAACGGTCTTGAGACCGTTTGGGTGATCCCCAAATGGTTTTGAAACCATTTGAGCTAATCAACCCAAAATTCCAAATCAATTGATCCTGAAATCAACACTTAACTTGATTAGGGTTTGGTGATTGATAGACCTTCAACTCATGAACCAATTGGAACTAATCAATCATAATTGATGGGTCATTAACCTAGATCATTTTCAACAGATCTCCAAATGGTCAACCCTGGTCAACACCACCAAACGGTCTGAAACCATTTGGTCTCATGCGGTTTGGTGAAACCGTTTGCTTCTAAACGGTTTGAAACCGTTTGCTCCCAAACGGTTTGGGAAACCATTTGAGAAACTCAATCAAGTCCATTTGCCTTGGATATTTGGAGAGGTGTGTGCTTACCATATTTAACCTCTAAACTCATGAAACGTGCTGTGGTTTCCATGGTGATTGCATGCATCAACCAAATCAATTATTGTAAATGTAGAAATGATCATTATTTGATAAGGAATTGAATGCAATAACAAAATCAAGGGTTCAAGTTATAAAACCCGCCTCCAATTGAGCTCCAAATCTCCATGTTCATGGAAAAAATGGTGGATGCAACTCCTTTCACCATTCCAAGGCTCGTCCTCAAGGTTTGAGTGAAAAGGAATGGTCAGAATTGAAGAGGAGATCAAAATGGGAATAAATCATGCATTGATTTGTGATTTCCACCATGAAATCATGGTGAACCAAGGTCAAGAAGCTTACCAACAGGTTGGGGGTCGTCCTCCTGATCCTCCCAAGCTCCCTTGGTCGTATACCAAGCAAGGAGAAGAAGTGGGGTCGAAAAAGCCTTTCATTTGGCTTGTAAAAGGTCCTTTTATAAAAATTCAATGAGAGAGAATATACTTTGTAAAAATCCATTTAATCCCAAAAATATGGCCGCCTCTTCCCCCTCATCTTCCTTAGGAACGAGGCTATCTTTTTTGCTTCTTATTCCTCTCAATTATGCATGATTTAAAGAAAATCAAATCAAGCACCTTAAATCATATTATATTTTAATTCAATATCATATTATATTAATATCCATATGTGAGTGGATATTTCTTTTTCTTATAACATTGTGAGTGAGTTATCCATTCCCTTGGATATTTTTGTGGTCCTTGCAAGGCTCAAGGATGTACAAACACATCTAAATTCAACCATTTTAATTTTGGTTGAAGGCCCTTTAATTAATACATTTATTTTTTTGCCCTAAATCGAATTAGGGTTTCAATTAGAATTAAATCTTGATTATTTTAATATCAAGATTCTCTCTCCTCCAACTTAATTCAAATGAGGCGTCCATCTCATTTTCTTTGCTCTACATGATGCCAAGAAACATTAGGGACCTTATTGAAGTGGTAATTTACATATTGCACCCTAGGTTTTGGGTAAATTGCACATTACACCAAAACTAGGTTTTCATGCACATACATTGCTTTATCAGCTCTTTCTTGGTATTCAGGCTTCCATAAGCCATACCTCAACATCATTTTTATTCTCATGATTCTTCAACACATGAGGAACATGCTATAATGCACAATTTTCACTTAAACCCCTCAACTTGGGTAATTTGCACTTTAGTCCAAAACAAGCAAAACATTTATTTCAACAATGTTCAAAAGGACTAGAATTGCAACATAGGTTCCTCTTGAGGCCTAATTAGTTTTCACAATATGAGATTAAGCATTTAATCATCTTTATTAATCAAAACACCTAGGGTTAAAGTATAACCCAGGTCAGGGATGTTACAATTATCTTATCTCAACTTTAATCATGAAATCGAACTATTAAAGCCATTAAGAGTCACATTTTCTAATATTAGGGTTTCAAGGCCCTTTAAAGCATATTTTTGCACATGAAACTCTAAATTAAACCGATTACGTGCAAATTTCATCATTTTTGTGCTTAATGTACCTTTTTACAATTAACAGGTGAATACCCACTTTAATCATCCCCTAAACCCTACTAAAAGCATTAATCATTTCTAAATAGGGTTTCTTAATCTTTAATTCATTAAAGTTGATAAATTACACTACTTTTCGAATTTCAAGAGGAATTATCCTCTAAATTTTTTTAATGAATTCCTCTCATTTTTTTGAGCAAAATACATATATTATTTGTACCCATCCGAGCTATGGTTAACTAGATATGAATTTTGCAAAAATGACTTACTTTAGACCAATGAGGGGCTGCCACGTAGGCGTCTTCCATGCAATGTTGTAGGCCGCTTGAGAAACATAATGAATACTCTATTTTACCCCCAATTAAGTGGGTTCTTCTTCAGCCCGTTGAGGGGCATACCCATCCAATGCAACTTCACCCTTCTTCAACCTCGGGCAGTTCGATGGTTGCCGCCCTAGCCGCCGATCTTCAACAAGCACGAGCATGCCCCCTCTCCTCTAGGGACCGACGACCATCAAGGATGATGCCCCCACCTCCGACGCCCCTCCCCATGCTCAGGGTGCTCCTCATCTTGTGTCCAAGAGAGCTGGTTAGTGCTTGCCGTGTCCGCAACCACCAGCAGGCCTTGCAGTTGTGCTGCCTTTGTCACGCATACGTTCGGGCATGGGGACGATGACAAAGCTTCTCTTTGGCATCGTGGAACCTCTCTCATCGACCGTGGTGACCGCACGAGTCCTCACTGCCCAGGGTTAGACATGCTCTCCTCCACCTTAGGGTTTGCTTGTAAAGAAGAAGATGGGAGAGAGAGAAGGATGCCTGGGATTCTCTGGAACTCGATCCAGGGGGTCTACCCCTTTATGGGGGAGGATATCCTCACCCTAAGATGCCCCTCTAAGAGGAAACAAGTCATCTCCTACTAGGAATCCTATTCCTTCAATGAGAAGCAAGTCTCTTTCTCTATCTTAAATAACCTTTTGATGTTCATTATTATTGAGATGTTAGAATTTCGAAAACCACCTCCTTTGTCCTCTTAGTACTTGTCTTTTAATTATTTGTCACGAAATCATGTTTTCTTTTAATAGAAAATACCACCTTTTTAATAATAACACAAAATCCATTCATTAATAATCATATTATCTTCTTATTTTCTATTATTGGTATTTTCTCTTTATTTTTCTCCATTGGGGCTCCTTGGACCCCACGAAACTCTAAGATTTCGAAATTCCTCACAAAGGATACTTATTATCCTTCTAGATGCATCTGTTTCCATTACTTCACATTAACTTGTTTATTTCTTATTAAAATATCTCTTTTTGAGGATTTCTCTTTATTTCTCTTTTATTTTCCTCATTGGTATTCCTTTTATCATTAGGAATCCTTGGGATACGAAATTCCACCAAGGATAACTCAATTATACCTCTTTTCACTTATTTCCCATATTTTTCATTGTTTTCACTTTCTTCCTTAATAAAGAAATACTTAATTGACCTTTTCTTTTCTTTTTGTATTATCTAGCAACTTTGGACTCCTTGGGACCCAAGGAACCCATGTGGAACGAAATCCACCTTTGGATTAAGTTCTTTTGCCTTCTAGAGGTTTCTACATCTTTCTTTTCTCCATTTCTTATTAATAATGGAGTTCTTTTGTATTTTCCTTGTTATTGGGCCCAATAGCCAATAAAGCCCACAAAACAATCATCAAAGCTATTGTAAATGAAATCCATTTATTCAAAACAAATTATATCTTTATTTGTTCAAATATATTTAATATGAGAAATCACATTTCTCACCAAATGGACTCAAAAGAAATTGGGGTTATAACATCCTTCCCCTCTTATAGGAATTTTGTCCTCAGAATTCCATTAAGCAAACAAACAATTCAGGATAAGACTTTTCCATGTCCATCATTGGCCCCTATGTGGCTTTACCTTATCCATGGCGCTTCCAAAGAACCTTTATCATCACATATTCTTTTCTCTAAGTTCTTTCACCTTGGCATCTATAAATGTCCTCATAGGTGACTCAGGTCATTTCAGCCTCCCTTGGGGCTCACTAGGTTCATTGCTCCGCACATGGTCCGGGTACCTCACATAGTGCTCTAAATTGGACACACGAAACTCATCACACATCACATTATCCCTAGGGGTAAGGGCAAACTTAACCTTCTCCACCAAACCATGTCAAAAGAACCCATGCATCGGGAACTCAGCTCTCTTAGCTATAACTTAGAGGGGTCGAATTTTCATGTCACATATTCCCCCATAGTGAACTGCATGTCAGTCTACCTTGCATCAGCTTACAACTCATGTCATTTTTGGGCTCCTTTCAGCCATTGCATGATCAAAGTGACTTCATCTGCACATATTGTGGTCCTTTATTAACCTTTGCGAGGTCCCTTCATCAACATCATCTTAATGAAGTGGTGACCGACACAACCTCCTTTGTAGAGCTTCTTTACATCCTGATAGTGACTATGGTGGTTATCCTCACACCTACCGTAGACAAGAATTGTCTCCATGTATCACCCTAAATGAGCACACATGCTCTCATCAGAACCTCTAGTCCGGATCATACTAACCATTAGTTAGGGGTGATAAGCAATACTAACATCGAGTTCTTCATGTACCTACTTCCACCTTATGGAAGTGTATCTTTAGGTTATACTTAATAACTTTTGAACTCGTATCATGGTGTAGTTGAACCATCTCTCTCATATGTAGTTCAACCGGATCTGTCCCTTGACAGTACTCTTTCTTTCTCATGTCATATAGGTAAGGCAATCTACCATAACCCATCTTGCATGTTGACCTTCCTTGGTCTAGGGGGGACTTACCACACATCCATAGTGATGAACTCCCATTCCCTCTCAGGGACTCTTTTATCCTCTATATCAATACACTAGGTTAGTGGTGTTCATCCTTCACCTCCTGGCTTGCATGGCAACATACCACATGCAACTTTCTCTTAAACATCCCAAGTACTATTGTCACTTATCATCTTAGTAGTACCATGGTATATGGTGATCTTCAATCATGATCTCTGGTATTGTCATGATTCCTTAAGGTTGATTCCTCAGAAACCCTAAACCACTCTAATCAGGGTTTCATCACCTTCCTTTTCAGAGAAGTGCATCTGTGGTTCTACCAGCATCCTTTCATCATGATAAGCCCTAGGATGGCTAACCAGACAACCATTAACTTGATCAACCAATATTGTCACATCTGTGTGTTAGCCAAACTTATCTCTTTTTCCAAGTGGGGGTTATCCTATCAACCTCTTCTAACCTCCATCTAACTAGGCAACTGTATCTCATCCAAAGCATCCATTACCACTTCACATCCTTAGGTGTTAGGTAACGTTGAAGACATACATTCCCATGTATTCCACTTATCATATCATCTCAGCTCTAAGTCTATCTTCATCAAGAAAACTCTGAGCTTATTCTCTTAGTTTTTCGAACTCATAGCTCATGATAACAACATCCTCATAAGATGACTGCATTATTCCTCTTAGTGTTTTTAAACCATCCATGTATCGTTCACTCTACCAGGGTATGTTGTCATCTCTGTCCTCATACCTCATAGCAACTTTCCAACTCACATCATCTTTTATCCTTGGTGTATGGCATGCGTATTGTCCTATCTCTCACTCCCATAATAAGAGGAAATAAGTATTTGGTTGTAGTCCAAATACAGAATTCTTCCTATTCCAAGAGTAGAGATGGTACATCCCACCTTGCCAGTATACCTTTAAATCTAAGTTGAAACGTGCAGCTTAAACCTCTATATCACAAACATCTCGATATCAAAGTTATTTCCATAGAAAATTGGTCTCGAACCCACTTGGGTCCACACACATCCCTTAGTCATCTCCTCTAGGTCTATAGGGTGCCGACACTTTTGGGGTCATCCCTCTTCCCTCATGCATCCATAGAGTGCCCTACTCATCTGCCCTTTGGGCCCCATGAGTTCATGAAGGTGATCGATCTCCTAACCCATGGCCCTCAAACAATTATAGTTGTTACCTCCCCACCCTATGGTCTTGTGCAACTAGTGAATTAGGCAACTCCTACTTCCATTGGTCTTATCCCTACCTAACCCTAGGATAGACTTTAGATTCTATTATATTATGTGTCAACTTAGAACCTTACCCAAGCCTTCACCATCTCTCTCTCTCTCTGCATTCATGGGCTGACTTCCATTCTTTCCTAGAGTCATGGCAACTTGCCTACCTTGGTCAGGCCCCATACCGGTTACCTCCATGGTAATACATCCACATGCACTTAGAGATAGTTATCTATGGGTCTATAGTTTCATTCTCATACCATGTACTTTTCACTTAGCTTATTAAGATCCTATGAGACCTCTTTAGATTACTTTAAAACCACCAAGACTGGTATACACCCTATAAGAGGGTCTCTCTCCTAGGATGGGAGGAACTACCTCTTGACAACAAGGTCACAAACACCCTTAGGTCTAGGTTTTACATCCACATGCTTAACCCTAGAAAGCTATTAAGGCACAATAAGACCACCTACTAAACTAGGCTAGGTCATACGGGTTCTCATTCGTCAACATTATACCAAGATCGTACCTTCCCATGTCATCAAATTGGCTGGGAGGGGTTCACAAAACATACCATAAACTTAAGGGATTTTCCTTTCCTCTCAACATAAGAAGTACCATGCTCACATCTATAGAAATTCAACTCTCATCATGGGCATCAGGTACACCACTTCCCCTCTTAGGCCTAGGAACCCTAGGTTTACTTTTTGGGTGTCCAACTGCATGCTCAACCTCTTAACCCTGAACAAACATGTATAAGGCATGACACACACTTCCTGTCATCCTTCTACTTGAGCAACACTTTAGAGTCGAGTCCCCCTCAAGGACAATTAACGAGTTATAAGGCATCACAACCTGTTACTACACCTCTCCAGGTCTAAGGAACTCTTCTTCTCATCTATACCATAGGCACAGAGGTACCAGTAGACTCATCCTCTCTCTAGGGTTTGGTTCCTCTCATGGCAACCAAGATATCATCTGCCTCCCGGGATCATGCATGAGGCAACCCCTATTATCCATTTAGGTCGCATCATCCTCAACTCCCTATTTTTCCTCATATCTCAGAGTCTAGGCTTCTAACCTTCTTGTATGGTCCCTGCTCTCTCTCTCTAGAGCTAACCCTACAAACAGCCTCACTACTAGAGGTCCTCTCTCCATGAAGGTGGATCAAGCTCACAAACATACCTCGACATGGGTGATACTTATGTTCAAACTTATGTTTGATCAAGGTTATCCCTAGCCCTTTAAGCTTATCTCATAAGCTATCCAACATACTCCCTTGGCCAGGATTTCAACCTGCTACTTGCACTATTGATGTATTGTGGGTGCCTACTATGCCATGCTCATATAAGCTCATGGGGTTTCCATAGGTTCTTATCTTACCTCATCAAAGAAGGATCTATCCTTCGCTCTAACATGCACGATCCTTCCCAGGGTTGGGTCGCCAAAGGTACTCGGTCATCCAACCTCTCATGGCTCATATGGCATCCAAGGCATGTCCATCCAAACACCTGGTCTACTAAGACATCTAACTCATCATATCATCTCTCTCTCTCTAACCCTCACTTAGGGTTAGGGTTAACACCATCTTTAGAGGATGTGTCAGGTCTCTACTTATAATGGAGATCTCTACCTCCAAGATGAACTCTCATTACTTATCCTCCTGATAAGAAGGTCTAGCCTCATGTCTCTCCTGAGGGCATGACAACTTATGTCATACGACCTAAGCATGTATCTATTCCTTTACGCTTAATCTATTAAGCTTATGTCCATGACATTTTATTTACATGATTTTCATTAATTTGGTGGAGTATTCCTTAATTCTTATCAACCTTACCCATACCTCAAGAAGGTGAGGAAAAGAGAAGAAACCCTAATCCTTATAATCCTTAACAACATTTGAGTTGAGAAGGGATGAACAAGATGAGAGAATCCTAAATGTATCTTATTCCGAGTCAAATCCTGAGACATTGGCCAGGAACTCACACTAATTCGGGAGTACTCGTATTCCGACTAGCGGTACGGAGGAAAATCTTGCGAGCCCCCAAACGTGATCCTTTTCTAGACACCTCTGTCTTTCAAAAAATCCTCTTATAACTCCCTTGGGTTCTACAAAATTTGTAAAATTTAATAATAATTAAAGATTAAGTGAGGAACCTTCTCTCTAATACCAAATATAATGACCCCGCCTCCCAGTAACCCCCAATTAAGGGAGACCAAGAGGTCAGAGCCGTTATCCCAATTTCCGTATCAAAGGTTTGACAAATAATCAATAACAATTATTAAATTCTACGAGCTATACTGAAATATGGTAAAAATAAAAACTTGGCATACCTTTTTGAAAACTTGGATCTCTAAACTTCTATCCACATATGAAATCTACTCTAACTAATCCTCCTTGTATTTTAATTCATGTATTTCACAATATGATGATTTACTATTTGTCCTTTTGGCTTGTACCTAAAATGCCGACAAACAAAATGTCGGTCAGCATAAATCTGGTATGTGATGGAAACAATAATCATGCAATTATCCATAACAACGTATTGCAGTCAATTATAGTTTAACAATCAACTTTACATTTTAAATATAACTGTGCGATCCATGCGTACCCTATCCTCTACGTTGTCCTTGCAGTGGACCTGGATACTACCTTCCTTATGGTAGATCCCCATTAAACCCCTCATGACCCCACCTAACAGGTGAACCAATTTCTAGGGTTGAGTCACATGGCACTACCCGTAGGTAGCCCACTCCTTAACTCATGGCATGCTAAAGAGTCTCATGGTACTACACGTGGGTAGCCCAATTTCTAACTCACGATAACCTAGACCTTGCCCTAGGTTACCCCTTTTTAGCCTTTGCAAAGCCTCAGAGGAGGACCCAAATCTAATCCAGTTATATATACATTTATAGTGATAATCATAGTCACTTTATAGTTGCATGAAATAAATAGGCATCCAATAGTTATTTTCAAGAAACCGATAAAACGTTCGGGAATCACCGTGAAACTAAAGCGATTATTCGTAAGTGTAACCACATACATGTTAGGCTGATAGAATAATCCATGCAAGTAAGAAATCCAAGCAAGCAAGCACACATAATAAGATCCTAAAATATGCATACAATTTCCTATTATTGATCATGCCATGAAGATCTATTAAACCTAGCTCGCTTCCTAGGTTTTCTAGTCCACTTTTAGGGTTTCCATTTCCATTAGGGTTTCGCTTCATCTTTTATTATTTTAAACCCTAATTTTATTCAATTACTCACAAACCCTAATTATCTCCTCTATTCATCATGAAAGTTACTAAGGTTATCTTTTAACAACATATAACCCTAATTTCGATTTAAAGGCACACTTAAACATTAATTAAGTCCATTAAGCCTCTTTTACATTAAAGCTACTATTTTTATCCTTTTAACCCATGACAAGAAAATATGCTCATTTATCATCAATTCAAAGTTCATTATGGTCTACTTCACATATGAACTTGATTTGTCATTAATTCTATCTTTTATTCATTAGAAAACCCTAATTACTACATTAAGGGTATTTATCCACAATTAGGAACTTTTATGCTCAAAATAGCTTAGAATTATCTTATCTCAACTTTAATCATGAAATCAAACTATTAAAGCCATTAAGAGTCACATTTTCTAATATTAGGGTTTCAAGTCCTATTAAAGCATATTTATGCACATGAAACTCTAAATTAAACCAATTACATGCAAAGTTCATCATTTTTATACTTAATGTCCCTTTTTACAATTAACAGATGAATATCAACTTTAATCATCCCTTAAATCCTACTAAAAGCATTAATCATTTCTAAATAGGGTTTCTTAATCTTTAATTCATTAAAGTTGATAAATTACACTACTTTTCGAATTTTAAGAGGGATTAGCTTCTAAAACCATTTTTAATGAATTCCTCTCATTTTTCTGAGCAAAATGTATAGATTATTTGTACCCATCCGAGCTACGGTTAACTAGATATGAATTTTGCAAAAATGACTTACTTTAGGCTAATGAGGGACTGTCACGTAGGCGTCTTCCATGCAACATTGTAGGCCGCTTGGGAAACATAACGAATAATCGATTTTACCCCCGATTAAGTGGGTTCTTCTTCAGCCCGCTGAGGGGCATACACGTCCAATGCAACTACACCCTTCTTCAACCTCGGGCAGTTCGATGGCTGCCACCCTAGCCACCAATCTGCAGCAAACACGAGTGTGCCCCTCTCCTTAAGGGAATGGAGACCATCGGGGACGATGCCCTCACTTCCGACGCCCCTCCCCACGCTCAAGGCACTCCTCATCTTATGTCCAAGAGAGCTGGTTAGTGCTGGTCGTATCTGCGACCACCAGCAGACCTTGCAGCTGTGCTTCCTTTGTCACGCATAAGATCAGGCATGGGGATGACGATAGAGCTTCTTTTTGGCATCGTGGAACCTCTCTCATCAACCGTGGTGACCCCACGAGTCGTCGCTGCCCGAGGTTAGACATGCTCGCCTCCACCCTAGGGTTTGCTTGTAAAGATGAAGATGGGAGAGAGAGCAAGATGCTTGGTGTTCTCTGGAACTCAATCCAGGGGGTCTACCCCTTTTATGGGGGAGGATATCCTCACCCTAAGATGCCCCTCTAATAGGAAACAAGTCCTGTCCTATGAGGAATCATATTCCTTCAATGAGAAGCAAGTCTCTTTCTCTCTCTTAAATAACCTTTTGATGTTCATTTTTCTTGAGATGTTAGAATTTCGAAAATCACCTCCTTTATCCTGTTAGTACTTGCCTTTTAATTATTTGTCATGAAATCATGTTTTCTTTTAAAAGAACATACCACCTTTTTAATAATAACACAAAATTCATTCATTAATTATCATATTATCTTATTATTTTCTATTATTGGTATTTTCTCTTTATTTTTCTCCATTGGGGCTCCTTGGACCCCACGAAACTCTAAGATTTCGAAATTCCTCACTAAGGATACTTATTATCCTTCTAGATGCATCTATTTCCATTACTTCACATTATCTTGTTTATTTCTTATTAAAATATCTATTTTTGAGGATTTCTCTTTTATTTTCCTCATTGGTATTCCTTTTATCATTAGAAATCCTTGGGATACAAAATTACACCAAGTATAACTCAATTATACCTCTTTTCACTTATTTCCCATATTTTTCATTATTTTCAATTTCTTCCTTAATAAAGAAATACTTAATTGATCTTTTCTTTTCTTTTTGCATTATCTAGCAACTTTGGACTCCTTGGGACCCAAGGAACCCATGTGGCACGAAATCCACCTTTGGATTAAGTTCTTTTTCCTTCTAGAGGTTTCTACATCTTTCTTTTCTCCATTTCTTATTAATAATGGAGTTCTTTTGTATTTTCCTTGTTATTGGGCCCAATATCCAATATATCCGACAAAACAATCATCAAGCTATTGTAAACGAAATCCATTTATTTAAAACAAATTATATCTTTATTTGTTCAAATATCTTTAATATGAGAAATTACATTTCACACCAAATGAACTCAAAAGAAATTGGGGTTATAACAATATGTTTCATGTGTTCAAAGCTATATATATATATATATATATATATATATATATATATATATATATATATTGAAAATAAAACAAGTATTGGAAATAAAACAAAGTAACATACAAGTAATTATCTTATCCAATATCATATGCCAAATATTGTTTGTAGATATAATACAACCATACTATATAGTATGACAAGTAAGAGGTAAAGTGTACCTTGAATTGAGATATCCCAATCATCATGCTGATGAAGTCAACTTCATTGATCAACACTAAAACAATATCACGCATGCCATGCATAAAATTCTCAACATTATTATCCCTAGTGGAATTCATGTTAATTTTTATATTAATACACCAAGTTATGCCCATCACCACTTATCATATCATATTAGAAATAGTTTATGTTGTTTTATTCCATATTAAGATTATTTCCCTAACAATATTCCATAAGTCCAATATCCGTTATGTGTATGCATTAACCCAAATATTACATGCATTTCAACTTATGCTTTATTACCATTTGGAATCCATCACCATATAACATGAACTATATGTATCAATTAATCTTATAGTTAGATATCACGTTCTAGGTCTGGTTATTGAGATAATATGCAAGTTTTATCATTCATTGAGCATACTTATTTATTACATTTAGATTAGTATTTCATGTCGTAGGTGTCTACATGAAGAAAAATACTTGATTTTTGTACTAACTCATCATCGATGGCATTATTTGGATTTTAAACATGACTATGAAGTTGTTGATGTATTTTCATAATTTTTGGATACTATTTAGTATTTAACATACATGAAAGAAGCTTATATATTCTTATAAGATTCCTCATTTTTAAACACAAAATACATATACATAGTTCCACATTATTATACACATTTTTTAAGAATTTGGATTTTTTGGGTATTTTTCCAACATCATATGTATTTCCACAAATTATGCAAGATCATATTATCATTTTAGGATTTACCTAGTTTATGATATCTGGTGGATGTCATGTCCTTCTCTTGAGCTTCTAGATGGGCACCACTGTCTTATTTGGTGCACAACTCACTTCTTGAGGTGGTCAATTTAGATGAATGAACCTGGTTAGGAGCCCCCCTTATTATCCTTCCCCAGGCTATATATGATGATCGATTCCTACATGCGTCATCTCAAAGTAGAAAAACACCTCAGGAATCTACAAACCCAAAATAAAGAGTTCAACAACACCACACAATATCCAAAAACTCAAATGTAATCTTCAAACACAACAACGACCCTTGTATGTGTACCTTAAAGGTTCCTCCACATATATGATGATAATGAGTTTGACATTCTACTAAATTACCACAAAAATTTGTAATTTTAGATGATATCTTCTCCTATTACAATATTTGAACCTCTTCTTTCCCTTCTCCTACCTTAGCCACATGGTCAAGACCTTCAACTAAGAAGGAGAAGAAAATTGATAAGGGAGGAGGTTCTCTCTACTCTCTTGACCAAATAATTCCAAAAAAGGGTCGATGGAGAGGTATTAGCAAGTTCAACAAAGTGTATTGGTTAGTTTCCCCATCACAACCCCACAATCAATGTCATGGAGGGGATAGAGGAGTGTGACTTCATTACTCCCCATAATATTTGGTTTGAGAGGAGGTAGGGGATGAATTTCCCCATCCATTTGATAATAGGATGTTTCTAGGATTTTTTTCACTCACATTGTGATCCGTGGACTCCCAAGATTCCAAGGGGTGCAAGAGAAGGATGTCTCTCCTAAACTTAGGCCAATATATATACAACATTATGGCATCACTTGAATAGGATGCCTAATACTTCATCAATTTCAATTGTCAATATCTACCTCTAGGAGAACCAAAACATTGTGACACTTTCACCATAGATTTATATTAACATAGTGTACATTTTATGAAATGTACACTATGTTTTGGTTCACCCAAAACATAGTGTACATTTCATAAAATCGTATCCCCAAGAGGACATTTTTTGACCGGTCAAACACCTAATCACAAAAGGAACAAACTTATGGATATTAATCACAATATTGACATTAAATGATTTCTAAACTTACTCAAACTAAGTTTAATACCTTCATGTGATCAAAAGTCACTTAAGGAACCGTTCTTATGTCATTATAGTTCAAAAAACTTCACAATCAATCTCAAAAGTACATAAAACCAAACACGATGACTTCATCACTGCAATATATACATACATTCCAAAACAATAATTCTGATCCCATATACATTAAATTAATTATCCAATTGGTTATCCAAGACCCATAAAGTTTCACTTCATCACATCCTACACTCCTTAAAAGGAAAATTTCATCCTAGAAATTTATTTGTTTCCAGTCCATCACTCTCCTTTCTATTTGAGGGGAGTAAAAACTATACATTGAGATAAACATGCAAATTCGTTTTGTTTACTTCTTACTCATGCTATAAGATTTTCCTAATATATGTATTTCTGAAATTGAAATTTATATATAGAAATTCATATTTGGAAATACTACATGTACTTACTTAAGGGTAAGAAATGAAATTGATATCATGGATATATGTTCTACTATGTTTTTATGCTTGAAAATTATAGGGGTTTCCCTAAATTTATGAAAATAGGTTAGAATTTAATGTGTTCCATTGAAGATTAACACTCTTGTGGACAAACTATAACATACATGATCAAGTAAACGATTTTGTATAAATAAATAAAGGTCACTTGTACAAAATTTATTATGTATGCTTAATTATAAACCACTAACTTTTATAGTTTATGATTCATAAAAATTTAATATGTAATCATGGTGATTGAATTCCTTAAGGTGAGAAAGATAATAAACAATGCAACTGAAATGCTAATGTAACATCTATCACCATATGTACTACTAAATTGACTTTATATAATGTTGATCTATTTTATTGTGTTAATTTGATGTTTAGTCATATTAAGTAAAGACTTATAACAATTCTTGAGCTTGTATAAGAATCAACTGATTAACAAGTATGCAAAATGCACAACCAAATTGTATATAACTCAATCTTGGGTGTATCATAGGTTTGGGTTGATAAATTCTAAGTCAATATAAGGTTTGGACATCGAGGGTGAAACCCTAATTGATGAAATGATGAGCTGTTATGTATAAAAAACAAACATAAACAAATATTAATGGATATTCTTATTTATTCGATCATGTATATTTAGGGACACCTTAGGGTGTGTAGGGTTATGTGAGTATACACGACCATGTGAGCATTTGATGCATGTATGTATGACTAAAGGAGAGTTCTAAAAACATATTTTGGGTTTGTACCTTTGTGGATGATTTTTCCATAAACTCTAAACTTGGTTGAGTTTGTAGAGAAGGCTTTCATGTTGGATGCTTGAGTTGTATCCTTGGAGTTTCTAAAATGAAACCTAGATGAGGTATTGAGTAGTTGGTGGATGTTATGCAAAGTTAATGAGGTTTTTCTTGAGGTGTTGGACTTGGTCTAAGGAATGATTTCAACTCAAGATGAATTATATGAATTCTGACAAGTTCATTGAACCATTTCCTCAATTTATGACTTAATGAGAGAAATATTTATATATACATATATATGTCTTACAAAGGTGGATGTCAGGTTGAATCATCCAACCTACTTAATATGAGAATTTTCCTAAGCTAGAAGATATAATACATATAAAATAGAGATGATTTGATGAGAGATGAACACAAACACAGTTTATGAGATTGGATGAGTTGAGGTAAGTCTGTCCATGGGCTGATATGTTGTGTCTAAAAGAGAGAGTTGGGTCTAAGGACTGAACTTATACTAGACATGATGAATTTGGTCTGAGTTAGTGGAGTCCAGTTCAAGTTTCTATATGGCCCAACTTTTCGTGTTTCATCAATCTTCTATTTCCAAATGAATGTGAATCTAGGTTCATTTCCTAAAATATGATTGAGTTCAATTATGTAGTGTTATTAAGTGAAGATATTCGAAATATTAGTCTTACAAGCTATATATAGCTGGGGGACCCAGCCTCCAGTAATGGGTTAGACCCCATTTCTTGTCATTTGCAGTGTTGGATCTTAGAGAAGTACTAGGAGAGGCAATATTGGATGATCTATCCTTCCCTATCCTCTAAGAAGGATGGTCTAGGATGGATATAGGTGGAAAACCTTTGTTTGAAGTTGGTTGTTCAGTTTTCCTTCTATTCATCTTATTTTTTATCTTCTTTGGTATCATGGATGTCTATTCTAGATAGATCATGAGGATCTTGAGCATTTCTCTTCTTATACCCCTCTTTGTTAGTGTCTTGGATAGATCTAAGGTAGAGTATGACATCTTGGAGGTTTTTGGTGCTTGTGTGAGATTAGTTTGACCATGAGGAAGCTTTCTTACTATTATCTGTAGGATTGAACATGGAGAAAAAGATGACTTCATTCTTTGGAGGTTTGATGTTAAGGTTAGTAGAACATTTGGCTTCATTTGTCTTCCTATAGGAGAATGGGTATTTATATTCAATGGATATGTGTAGAAACATGATGGATTATGTGATTATGCTTATATGATGCTTGCATGTTCGTTTATTATGCTTGAACAATGAGTCCTTAGCCTATTCTTATGATTCAGCAAGTTTTTTGCTAAACATATGGTACATCATATTTAAGATGCTTAATAAAAGGGTAAAAATTTCCTCCCTTGCATTCATTATGAGCAATAAGGCTTAAATGAACTATTGCAATGTTAGAATGCAAATTTTGAAACTTAGTCTATATGTGAAAGCTTCATTAAAGTGAAACAGTATCCTTATTCCCCCTGTATGTGTTGCTACTTCTGTGGAATGTCACTTTTGTAACCTTAACTCCTTTGACAAACCCATAAAGGCAGCTTTCTTATCCTTCAAAAGGCTAAAACACATTGGGGGAAAGTATGAAGGACTTCCTCCTTTTTTGAGGCCAATCTATCTCAAATACCAATCTCAACCATGTACAATCTTGATTTGAGACAATCTAGTCTTCCATGGAAATTGAATAATGCACCAAACATATTATCATATATGTTCTTTACAATATACATCACATATAAACAATGCCTCACATTCAAAGACTTAAACTAAGAAAAATATAATAATATGGACCTCTTCATGTGCGGAGCTTTGAGAATAATGATCTAGAGCAACCGAAAGTTCTAATTCACCATGGTAATCTTTATTTATCTATCATAATGATTACTCTTAGGCAAGAATCTGTGATGGAAAAGATAGGTAGTTTTATTTTCATGGTTTGGTTGGCAGAATGATCTATCCTCTTCACAAATAGGGAAACCAAACTATTCTCTGATATTGCACCCAGATAAATTTGCATATGCTATAAAATCATTTACATTCAAAATAGTATTGCCTCAGCTTTAAATTATCTTATTGTATGAATCATATAATTTGACACCCTTATCCCACAAAAGTTTCAATTAGTGGACTCAAATAAATGTCAATATCATATGCATGCTTCGTTGTAATAAAGTCAACAAAGTCAAAAGCATATAGTTGCTTTTCATGAATACATATGGACCAAGACTATATATAAACAAACTTATTGGCTAGGTTCTATTGTTGGCTGAATTTGGGGGTTCATTTCATCTATAGAAAGTGCCAGACTTAACTTTCTGGGGTCACCACAAAATTTGGGAAACATACTATCGATTGTCATCTAATATATAGAATATGTAGGCCGTCTAACAAAAGCATCATTTTTCTCTTCTCAGTGTGCCAAAAAAACTTCTTTGCATTGTCAAAACTATTAAAAAAGTGCCTGAATCTTGGTATTATTGAAAATTACCATAAAACCTTACTTGGGGATGCACTCCTTATATTGTGGTTCTTTAAAAGATGAAAATTTTCATAACCATTGATGTAAAAAATGCAATTATCAGAGAATGAATTTATATATTCATAATCAAGACCCATGGATGAAAACACTTTTTTGGCCTCATATGTATGACAAGGAAGCACATTATCATCTAAAGGTATGGAATTCAGGAGTTGATGTAAGTTTGTAAATATTTTACCAGTCCATTCACTGCTCGCCTTTAAGTGTTAGTACATTAAAATCATAGATAGTTTGGTGAACTTCATGCAATCACTATACAATGGGGTTTCTGAATCACTCATCAATCTTTCAAACATGTTGGGATAATCCTAATAATTTTCCTCTACATTGTAAGCCATGTCTTGTGGTGCTTCATCTTCAAGTGTCTCAAATTGTTCTCTATGGTCTATAGTATGAGAAATTCTATCTCTCCATTATGTATCTATCAAGCTTAATTGACACCAACACTGCCTCAAAATAAGGGATTACACAATACATCTTTGTCAATATTCTTCCTAAAATCACACTTTTGATAGGGATAAAGAAGCTTAGTATCATTTTCTGCATGCTCAATTGTGTAGCTTACAAATTCATCCTATCCTTTTTCATATTATTCAGACACAAGAACTATTGTCCTCTACTTGCAATCCATTACTACACATCAATCATGCCTATGAAAAGAACACACAAAGCAAGTAAAAAGGGAAATTATATGTAAGAGGGAGAAGTTATGAATAAGGGATACATGTTACTTAATTGTGAGGGAAATGATTAGATTTGAAATATAAATAAGAAAGCAGATGAGGAAGGACGTAAACATGATTGAAGATCAACTGATGAGAAAATATGATGGAACCAATTTTATACCCAACTTTTTATTGAGAGACTCATGTCAATAATTTTTTTATGGATAAACCACATATACATCATGTAAACTACACATACATACACCATTTAAACATAACTTTGATTTTTTTTAATCTATACATAAAAAATACAATGAATGAATCAATATACCAATGTGTATCTATGTGGCCCCGACTGAGTAAACCATTGTACAACATTGGGTAACTCCATATAAGTATCAAGGAGACTAACAAACATGATTTGGTACTACATTTACTAAATGTAGATGATACGAGTGATCTCGCTGTAGTTTGTCTAAATGTAGGAAATAATTTTTCCTTTGATTCAAAAAATAGGTTGTTTAATATATTAAATTATGTAAATGTAGTATCCTAAATCACTTCCATAGTGCACATAGGAATATAAATAACTATAAAATCCAAAACCTTTTTGGCATTGGGAATTCATGACAGAAGATGTTCTTCCCAACATAAGTATCTTGTGTGAATAGGTTTGTATTTCAACAATATATAAGCTTTTAGACATGCCGACTAGAAAGAAAATTTTCTTCATTATATCATTATGAAAATATACCTTTAGAGTTTAGAATAGAAAACCTTGGAATGTACCCATGCCTCTAAAATGTTGATAAAGGTTCAACTTGAATACTAGGAACTTTTTTAATAAACTACTATAGAAATTGTTCAATAAGAGTATGCTTGTAAAGAAGGTCACTCAAATCTTCTAGAAGAGCTAGAAAAAAATTATCAATTACATGCCTTCTTAAAAAAATATAGACACATGTTATTCCTTTTATGCTTTCCCCAAGTAAAGTTGGTGGGCTTGATCCTTCACAAGCCACACATATATATTATAGATATATACTAGTGCTATGAATGTAAAATAATCACCGTGCATGTCATCTCTATCAAAAATCAAGTTTTGTAAGAGAAATGGAGGTATATTAAAACATACTACCACTTTATAATATCTTCTTATGAATAACAAGAAATCTAGTCAATTTCTAATGTAGGAGGGTCTTATTTAACCTATTGGTAGACATTATCATTTAAGGTTATGTGTTCCCAGATGTGTATAGACCATATGTGTGTGTTCTAAATTTATATTATTGATTACAATCATATTGTTTTGAGTATGGTTGAATTTAACATCATATAAACAGTTTAGGTCATGTTCAATCTTACATCCTTTGTTAATTGCATATCTAAAGGTGCATTACAATTAGACTTACATTCTATGAAACATCATCAATTATGGAACAAAGACAAACCTTCACCTGTTCTATAGATAATATCCAAACTTACATAATATGATCCAACAACTTCAAACAAAAAGGTATTTTAACAATTTGTATATCATCAGATAAGATATGTTCAAGCAAGACAACTTCTTAACTACTATAACTATGACATTTATACTTTTCTATTACTGCTCTAGGATGAAAAATGATGGAAACATGGGTATGTTTCATAAGTTTACATATTAATCTTGATTAATATAATGAGGTGTAATAATAAGCACATGGTGAGTGATTATGCTCCGAAAAGACACAAAAATGTAAGGAACAAAATAGAGTATTTGTGCAAATGCATTTGGAAGAATTAAGATGTAAATAATACCCAATTTTTAACTAAATAAGAAAGAACAAACCCTATTGTCAGTATCATACTCATTGAACCTTTCATTTAATCCTTTGTCCCATTTAACTAAGAACAAATGAAGGGACCTTGGATATAGTTAATGTATATACAAACACTATATATATATATATATATATATATATAAGGTCCATATTCAATACCCGTGTGGGTAGCTACCCGCCCCCTATTTCGCTTACTTTTTTTGGTGTTTCTTACTTTTGACATGTAAAGGGTTACTTTACCTTGCAACATATATATATATATATATATATATGTTGTGTATTCTGCCCAGATTTACTTTTTTAGCCGTATAGTTACTTTTGTCATCATAGTTACTTTTTTGTCCAACGAGTTACTTTTCTGATCGTATAATTACTTTTTAGGTTGACGAGTAGTGAACTCCAGGCTACCTACATAGGTATTGAATGAACACCAATATATATATATATATATATATATATATATATATATATATATAAGGTTGACGGGTAGCGAACTCCATGCTACTCACATGGGAATTGAATAAACTTACATATATATATGTGGAGAGAGAATATTGAGCAAGATATTAGATCAAATATATTATGCATGATGAAAACTATGATGCACTCAAACTTTGATAATTTTAATTTTAATATTAGGAAACTTAAGAATAGTATATTAGGGTTTAAATTAAGTTAATATGAGAAGCATTAGAATAATGAGTGAAGTGGAATGACATTAATAAATAACTTGAGATTAGGACTTTGGTTGAGTCTATAGTCTAAGAAGTTGGAATGACGTTAGGATTACCTTGGAAGGTTGAAATTTAAGACATCATTTGAGGTAATTATAGTAAAATAATCTTGAAATGTAAAATTGGTAATTGTTGGTATGTATGCCCTGAAAGCCAATCATGGGATGATTGGTGGGATGCATCAAGATTGATTTGATAAACATCAAAGGCAAGATTCCAATTCTTTCTGGTTCAGTCATATGAGATAATGATAGAACAGATTGAATGTCTAGAGACTCACAATACTCAATGACGTATGCTTTCAGGTTAAGGACTTGAACGATGAGATCATACTGATGCTAAGAGTTTGTACATTCTTATTATGTCCCTAGTCAGATGTCATTGTGTAAGGTAGATAGACAACAATGACACACAAGACTAGATTGTGGTGTTGGTTGATTACATAATCTCATTAGTCATGATATGGAGATATCAAACCAAACACATAGGTACTTGTTAGAGAACAAGTGTACCGGACAGACCCACCATGAGTTTGACACATGGAACCATGACATGGTAGTCACAGTCAGTTCTCACAGTGATGGTGGTGAGTGTGATTCTTTGACCTAAAATCACTACACTCAACACATGTCGTTGGGTACACTTTGACATCATCAAACACAGTCTTGAAACATGGGTTGTTATAAAGGTGATGATTGGGTGGCTTTGACACATGGGGCTTTTGAGGGGTGAGTGATAGATATGGGATTTGTCCCTCCTGAGGGAGTTTGATATCCATGGCCACTTGATGAGTAGGATTGAGATAAGTGTGCATGCATGTGTGAATCAGTATGTGATATTGATGTCATACATATCTCCTCCAATCTACTCTGAGATCAAGAAAGTGAATGAACGTTGATAGGATGATTGTTCCATGCCTTGAGTTCATTCAGGATGTCAGTGACAAAGGAATTATAAATTTGTTGTAACACCATTCACGGATTGTAGGATTGAAAGTTGTTCTCCAACTTTCCTTTTCACTTAGGTAGCACTGATGTGTGACTAGGCACCGCTCTTTGCTTGTGAAGTCATAAGTGTTATGTGCTTTCACTGCCAACGTGAAATGGGCTTGCAGGGTCACACACATAGGATTTAACCTGGAAGAGGAGTTTATCCACAAATGATGTTTAGATTGATTACTAAAGGGGTTTAGTAGTTCAATTAAACACTTAATCAATTGATAGCTCAATATCATAGTATTCAAGGTGTTGGACCGATTGATTAGAGTATCAGCTTGATTGAAACTACAATTGACTGATTTTGCACAGTCTTCACTCCCAACCGATCGACTCATGTGATGAACCGATCAGCTTAGGTTGGTGAACCGATCGGCTCAAGACAGGCTGAACCGACCGGTTCAAGGGTTGAACTGATTGGCTCAACTGGTCCAACCGAGCAAATTGGGAAAGTCACGTCGGCAAGAAATTTCCTTTCGTTTCACATATCCAATTTGATTGGAACAAGGATTGGTATTTGGATCAATTCAGAATAATAGAGGAAAAGTCAATCGGGAATTGATCAGGACCACGAACCGATCAGCTCATGCTTGAACCAATTGGCTCAGGTGTCCCAACTGATCGGTTCAAGTGTGAATCGATCGGCTCAAGTCCCCAACCAACTATTTCATGCATCAAACAATTAGTTCAGGTGGCACAGTTGGTTGTTTTGTGGAAAATTTCGAACCCTTCTACTCCTACTTTAATCCCACATTGCCCGGGGTAGAGAACCATGTCCGATGACCCTCCTATATATAGGGGTATTGGGGGCTTCTCAGATACAACAACTCAGAACACCAGTTTCTCTGCAAAGTTGTCGTTCTCTCTAGTTGTGGTAACCGAGAGAGCCCGAGCAAGTGCTACCTGATAAGGGAGGCACAACAAGGGAAAGACAACTACAAAAAAGTGACTGGTGGCAGGAGAGTGTGTCGGTGACTAGTACGCCGACAGGAGGGTGTGACTCCATCTGATTCCTTGTGGGATAAGGAGATCGGAGTTCCAGGTGGTCCGTGTGGACTACTTCAGATGTGGGATACTTCTACCGCTTGGAGGACAGTTGTCAATCCCGACAGTCCTAGTGAGACCAAGAGATGCACAGACACCGTCCAAGACAGGAGGTGAATACCATGCAAGCCGTGAGGTAACATCGCCGAGCAAGCCTTGGGACAAGGTATGTATCTACAAATAATCCTTCCTATTATATAGACGTTGACGCGATTCCTTTATTCTGGGTTTGGGAGAAGAAAATTTTGTTTTCGCTGCCTTCTTTGTCTCCCCTATAACCCAACAGTGGTATTAGAGCCACGTCAACTACTCTATACTTTAGGATTATCGATATAATCGAATTCGGTTTGTCGCCTTTAATTATTGCATACGATGAAAATAATAATGGCATTATGCATGTCCAATCCTAAATCCACAAATTCCAATATACATATATGATATGTAATATGAATGCACTCGATACACGTCGCTCTTAAACGAGTTTTGTGGTGGATGTATAGCGTGGTTATGGCCAATAAACCCTATGAATGTGTGCTTGGTTAAATGTGGTTGCTTGCATCTCGGTCTACGCACTGATTCCCTACTTCTTTATTCCTGATGTAACTCGAGATAACTCGAGATTTCTTTCCTACCTTTTCTACCCACGAATGTAACTCGGGATTTCCCAATTCAAATGTAAAATAGAATAGATCTTTTATTTCCTGTTATGTCAAAGAACGGCAGACAACCTGACATGACTGAGACGATCGGTTCAAGGCATGAACCGATTGGTTGGCATTCCAGACGATCAGTTCAAGGACTAAACTGATCGGTTGATGACCGGTTCGAGGAGTGAGACGATTAGGTGGCGGACATGAGGAGATGCATGATGACCAGGTGAACCGATCGGTTGGAGGAGCCAAATGATCGACTGGTGGCACCCAGACGACCGGCCAGGGCAAGCAGGTCATTCACGTGATTAGTTGATCAACTCGGATGGCTATAGCACTTCATCATGGACAGATTGCATGTGATGTAGACCTAGATGATCGTGATTCCTCTTGGCTTGAGGAATCATATTAGGATGACCATAATCATCACTTTTATCATTTCACATGTTTTTTTGTAGGATATACCATGTATATGATATGTACTATGTATTGTGGTGATTGGATATGTATATGTACCTATAAAACTAAATCCCTTATTAAATATTAAAGTTTTAGATGCCTTCCAAATGTGACACACATGAAAAGCTTGATCGGCCAAGTGTGGGCACGCCCTAGCATGGTGCACCGTCTATCTCGTAGAAGCGTGAAGGATGAATATGTGGGTCTGCCCGAGCAGGGTGCATATTCATCGTGTTGGCTTTGGGTCAGACTTAACAAGGTGACCTAGATAGGATCTAGCACCTTGAGACATGGAGGTGATCATGGCAAGGAGTTGCATATGACATCTTTCAAGAGTTGCATATGATGCAATTGGCAAAAGTTGCCTACCTGGAAGATTTAAGTTATGGGTGACAGCCCTAGCTGGTCCATGACTAAGAGGATTTCAGGATCTTGACCCACTAGAGGGTTGTACACTACAATCTTCTGAATTGATGGTGAGGGCTATAAATTTGAACAAAATGGTGGGAGCGATAATTAATTAAAGTCCTAATTATATCGCCAACCTTTCCAATCAATCAAATAAGTCAAAATTGAGTTTTGGACTAAATTGCATATATTTCCTTTTGTAGTACAAAGGACAACAAACAACAATCACTTTTCATTGCGATCGGTCCTTAAAAAGGACAAGCTGAATAGGACTAACTTCCAAGACTGGTTTAGGACATTGAGAATTGTTCTCACTCAAGAGCAAAAGCTCTATGTCCTGGATACTCCAGCTCCAGAGGAACCTGCTGCTACCGCACCAAAGGAAGAAAGGGATGCTTATAAGAAGCATTATGAAGATGCCATTGATGTAAAGTTCTTGATGTTGTGCTCCAAGAACCACGAGTTGTAGAGACAACATGAGAACATGGGTGTCATTGAGATGATTCAGCATCTCAAGAACATGTATGAAGATCAAGCACGACAAGAGAGATATAATGTCTCCAGGGCGTTGTTCAAGTGTGTCATGACAGAAGGAGATCCAGTTGGTCCTCACACGCTCAAAATGATTGGGTATGTAGAGAACCTGACAAGACTGGGATTTCCCCTGAGCTAAGATTTAGCTACTGACATGATACTGCAATCGTTGCCAGAATCCTACAGTCAGTTTGTGATGAACTACAACATGAACAACTTTGACAAGCCGTTGACAGAGTTTTTGGGCATGTTGAGGACAGTCGAGGCACAGATGAAGAAGGACAAGCCTAAGTCTGTGATGATGATTAGCAACAAAAAAGGAAAGTCCAAGTGCAAGGGCAACGACTAGGCTAAGAAAGGTTATGATGCTAGCCAGTAGCCCAAGTTGTATTCAACTCTCAAGGCCAAGGGAGGTGTGACCAAGAGAGGCAATTACCACCATTGTCAAAAGCCAGAACATTGGAAAAGGAATTGTCCACTCTATCTGGAAGAACTAAAGAATAAGGAGACGACAGACGTCTCCACCTGAAGGTGTCATGAAATAAACTTGTAACATTTTTGAGGTATATGATACCAAGATATAAAATGTAAAGCACTCAATACATGGGGCAAGTGTTGCCAACATAGATAGGAGTACTTTAGTTTATTTTCAGCCTTGAAGGCATGAAATAGAGTTATGAACTGCTATTTCATATTTGCTAATGGATAGAAACACATTATTTTTGCATATTGTATGACAATGATAACAATTAATAAAGTTGATGTTTCAATTTCAAAGATATGATCTTTATGGAAATGCCTTGTTTATCTTGTGGTACTTGGTATGCATAAGATAAAATGATACCTAAAAGTTATTGATAACGTAAACAATCAAATTAGCATAAATCATGAGAAATTCATTTCTAGTTTCCATATGATGGATAAATCTGGACTCTTTTGGTTAGAGAACAAGAGACATAAATATCTTAGACATGATTAATCAATCTTCACTAGTGGTAGTGGGAGAATGATTATCCTATTAGGTATAATACATGTGATGTATTTACATACCTATTGGAGTTAATGCTAATACTTCTAATGGTGTTTAGAGAAATACCAAGATGAATATCTTGAAGTGTTCAAGAATATCATAGATGAAGTACGAATTTGGTAAAGTGTTAATGCTTGATGAGATCAATGAATGAAATACTTGAACCAAATGTTTGAGAACCTTATGAGTGATTATGATAGTGTATCATAGTGAACTCATGATTAAAGCATGGTGATGTCTAAATCATAAGGAGTCATGCTCTAAGGAGTTAGAGGATGATTATCAAATAACTAATTTCTTCTTAAATAAAGAATACCCTAATAAAGGACATTAAGAATCACAAAGAGTTGTGAGTGTTTATATCCTTGACAGATACACCTCGATTATCTATGTGATGAGTTGGTCATGTGATGAGTCAACTATCTAGATGAATATGAGGAACCGGATTTTGAATTATGGTTTATGACCATTACATCTTAAATGACTTCCATGTGAACCATAAGGTATGACCTTGATGGTATCACCCATTGGGATGAAATCCAAAAGTGCAAACGAGTCTTAAATGTTAAGACACATGGATGAAATTTTGAGAAGGATGATGCTTGTTGATTGCAACTTAATGACTAAGAAACTTAGCATATGGATACTAAAACCACATTCCTATGAGGAATAAAATAAGGATGTGTATGTGACAGAACCTATAAGGTTTATGAATCCATTAATGCAAATGAAGTCTATAAGTTACAATGGATTAATCAATGTGATTGATTGAGTACAAGCAACTCAGAGTTGTAACTTTACTTTGGTAATATAGTCAAAGAGTTTGACTGCTTTGACAAAGATAAAGAAGGGATTTTTGATTTAGTGGGAGTGTATTCACATTCCACATGATGATGTGAAATGGAAATGTTCTAGAATGGAAATCCAAAGTGGAAATTATCTTTAGGGAAGATAGAGACGTTTCTTATGTGATAGGAATAGAGATCTATAGAGATAGTTCTCAAAAACCTCTTGACCTAAAAAGAGAAAGCATACATTGGCAATCTGTACTGAAGGTTTCAGTATGCACAGATTCAGTGGGAGAAAACTTGTCCATGTTACCTGGAGTTAGTATACCAAGGCCAAGTTTCCAATTCTTATGAAGAATGGGAACACTAAGAATAGATAAGGATATATCATGTATGTGATCATCCCATCATCTTGGAAGAACGAAACACACTTATCATCTTGTATGTAGGACATGACAATATGATACGCTCATCCTGATAACTCGTATGTGGGACATGATGAGTGGATGTTTGTCTAGTTCCAGTAAGGGTTACTGGAATACCATAAGAACTTGATAAGTACTTGAGAAGTACTAGTTCTATGGAAATAAGGGAGGATTCACTATAAAGAGTTACACTGATGTGAACTTCCAAAAAGGACAGAAAATTAATCGCAAAATATATATGGGATACATAAAAGTGAATGTTTGTTGATAAATGGAAATGTTCCATTAAAGCCGTTTTAAAAAGAAAAGTCGAGTACCTGTGTGTTAGATAACATTAGTGGATACTATATGGATCTGGAAGTTCATGAGATGAACTTATAGTTATTCAAGTCATTGATGACAAGTTAGGAGTGCTTGGTCATGCAATGTTGCTAAAGGTTAGCAAAGGAATACTAGATTGCATATTACGACAACTCCATATCATACGTGTGACGTACAACGAAGCGATGAGAGACATGCAGTTAATACCGACTTTGTCAAGTGTTTCCATAACTCACTATGATATCACTAGAGCACAGTAACATGTGGGACATGTTTGAAGATCACTAAGAATATGATTCAAGGGTGATTGGCTAACAGTGCAAGTGGGAGTCTGTTGGTATCTGTGCCTTGAAAGACAATCATGGGATGATTGGTGGGATGCATCAAGATTGATTTGATAAAGATAGAACAGATTGAATGTCTAGAGAATGACAGTACTCAATGACGTATGCTTTTAGGTTAAGGACCTGAACGATGAGATCATACGAATGCTAAGAGTTTGTACATTCTTATTATGTCCCTAGTTGGATGTCATTATGGAAGGTAGATAGACAACAATGACACACAAGACTAGATTGTGGTGTTAGTTGATGACAAAATCTCTTTAGTCATGATATGGATATATCAAACCAAACACATAGGTACTTGTTAGAGAACAAGTGTACCGGATAGACCCACTGTGAGTTTGACACATGGAACCATGACATGGTAGTCATAGTCAGTTCTCACAGTGATGGTGGTGAGTCTTATTCTTTGACCTGAAATCACTACACTCGACACATGTCATTGGGTACACTTTGACATCATCAAACGTTATTCTGAAACATGGGTTGTTATGAAGGTGATGATTGGGTGGCTTTGACACATTAGGCTTTTGAGGGGTGAGTGATAGATATGGGATTTGTCCCTCCTAAGGGAGTTTGATATGCATGGCCACTTGATGAGTAGGATTGAGATAGGCGTGCATGTATGTGTGAATCAGTATGTGATATTGATGTCATACATATCTCCTCCAATCTACTCTGAGATCAAGAAAGTGAATGAACGTTGACATGATGATTGTTCCATGCCTTGAGTTCATTTGGGCTGTCAGTGACAAAGGAATTATACATTCGTTGTAACACCATTCATAGATTGTAGGATTGAAAGTTGTTCTCCAACTTTCCTTTTCACTTAGGTAGCACTGATGTGTGACTAGGCACCGCTCTTTGCTTGTGAAGTCATAAGTGTTATGTGCTTTCACTGCCAACGTGAAATGGGCTTGCAGGGTCACACACATAGGATTTAACCTGGAAGAGGAGTTTATCCACAAATGATGTTTAGATTGATTACTAAAGGAGTTTAGTAGTTCAATTAAACACTTAATCAATTGATAGCTCAATATCATAATATTCAAGGTGTTGGACTGATTGATTAGAGTATTAGATTGATTGAAACTGCAATTGATTGATTTTGCAGAGTCTGCAGTCCCAACTGATCGGATCATGTGATGAATCGATCGGCTCAGGTTAGTGAACCGATCATCTCATGTGATGAACCGATCGGCTCAGGACAGGTTGAACCGACCGGTTCAAGGGTTGAACTGATCGACTCAAATGGTCCAACCGAGCATGTTGGGAAAGTCAAGTCGGCAAGAAATTTCCTTTTGTTTCACTTGTCCAATTTGATTGGAACAAGGATTGGTATTTGGATCAACTCGGAAAAAAGAGGAAAAGTCAATCGGGAACTGATCGGGACCACAAACCGATCGACGCATGCTTGAACCGATTGGCTCAAGTGTCCCAACTGATTGGTTTAGTTGTGAACCGATCGGCTCAGGTCCCCAACCGACTGTTTCACGCTTGGAACGATCGTTCCAGGTGGTGCAATTGGTTGTTTTGTGGAAAATCTTGAACCCTTCTACTCTTGCTTTAATCCCACATTGCCCGGGGTACAGAACCCTATCCCATGACCCTCCTATATATAGGGGTATTGGGGGCTTTTTAGATACAACAACTCAGAACACCAGTTGCTCTGCAAAGTTGTCGTTCTCTCTGGTTGTGGTAACCAAGAGAGCCCGAGCAAGTGCTACCCGATAAGGGAGGCACAACAAGGGAAAGACAACTGCAGAAAAGTGACTGGTGGCAGGAGAGTGTGTCGGTGACTAGTACACTGACAGGAGGGTGCAACTCCTTCTGATTCCTTATAGGACAAGGAGATCGGAGTTCCAGGTGGTCCGTGTGGACTACTTTAGAGGCGGGAGACTTCTTCTGCTCAGAGGACAGTTGTCAATCTCGACAGTCTCAGTGAGACCAGGAGCTGCACAAACACTGTCCAAGACTGGAGGTGAAGACTGCGCAAGCTGCGAGGTAACATCACCGAGAAAGCCTCAGGACAAGGTATGTCTCTACAAACCATCCTTCCTATTGTATAGACGTTGACGCAATTCCTTTATTTTGGGTTTGGGAGAAGAAAATTTTGTTTCTGCTGCCTTCTCTGTCTCCCCTAAAACCCAACAGTAATATCATACAATTTTGAGATACAATATAGGACCTAGGTTCAACCATGATCTTTAGAGGTCAGATTAACCCTAAATTGGTCTAACTTACAGTTAGGACCTTTGAGATGCAAGTATGAATTTAGTATTTTGTACCTATAATAAATAATAATAAGTTACTTAGTTGATGGGTTAATTAATGTTGAGTTTATAAAAAAATTCTAGAATATTTCAAGTTAGTTAGTGTCTTAGATAATTACGAAGTAATTATTTGACTATTTTTTGAAATACAAGTTTGGAGTAGGAAATGAAGTAATTTTAACTTGATCTTTTGTCCATAAAAAATAATAGATAAGTAAATATATACCAAATGTTGAAATATTAAATGCTATGTAGTGTCCTAGGTAATCAGTTCTTTGATGTGTTTTTTCTTGGGGAAGTTAGGAGGCCATTTTATTCAAATAGTCTTCCTCTAGTAGGGACATTAATCAACAAAACTACATTAGTTGGCATGAAAAGAAATTAGGTAGAACTTCTAACATTACATAAGGGGAAGAGGATTGAGTGACACTCAGGGTCGATAGGGGTATCTCTCTAAAGGATGTACTCCTTGGAGGTTTTGAGGTGATGCTTAGCATGAGCATCAACGGTCATGTTGGCTACCTTGATTAATCTTGTTGAAAATGTCTACTTCAGTGTCCTTTGAACTGTTTCTTGTCTTTCTCTAGTAGGCTTGGATTCTAGTGGAACTTCTATTATGATCTACGATAGCATCTAGAGTAGTGTAGGTATCTGTTTCAATGATAGATTAGTATGTCCAAGTTTCAGCATAAGGTCAATATCTAGGTCATTGGTCCTAAGATCTGCTTCTGCATTTGAGTTAACATTGATACTCATTTCTGCCTCTCCAAGTTGTTTCCCATTTTAATTGACCACAGTAGTTGCAATGGCTTCTTGATTTGTTCTAAAGTTGCATCAATCATCATTGCCCACTCCTTCTTGAAGACTAGACCACACAAAGGCATGATTGTCCATACATTCAATGTTGGCATTGTTAAGCTTCCAAGATCGCACAACTTCTCATAAGTGAGTTTAAGCTGAAGCATTTGTCTAGTTGAACTAATGTCTAGATTCTTGTAAACTTTTTTGTTTCCAGTAGTTCATATAATCCAGTAGCAGACAAGAAATCTGGTTTGGTGTTCTTTGTCTTTCTGTATGTTCCAGTTCAACAATTGCATGAGAGATTTACCTTGTTGAATTAGAGTACTATCAAAAAGGTTATAGTTCATCTTGATCTTTTTGGCATGAGTGCATCCTATAAGGGCATGTAGAGCTACCACTTTCTCCATGTGACATCTAAAGAAACTATTGTCATCAGTCAATATACTATTCTTTCTAATAAAGTTAGTCATGATGTATTCATTCCCTAAGAGCCACATGAACCTCAAAATCTTTTTTGTTACTTCAAGGTGCCAAATGGTGTCCCATTGACCTCCTTTGGGTTTTACATTTCTCTATTCAGAACACTATATGAAGAACTCACAGTGTAGTTGGAAGTGGCAAGAGATGCCCCTCAACGTGTTTCAAGAAGTTGAGGTATTTGATCTATGGTGCATCGATTTTATGGGACCCTTTGTGTCCTCAAATTATAATTTATACATTTTACTTGTTGTTGATTATGTATCGAAGTGGGTAGAAGCAATACCCACAAGGACTAACGACGTTGCTGTAGTGTGCAGGTTTGTAAAAGATCACATTTTCTGTAGATTCGGTGTGCCAAGGATGATTATTAGCGATGGAGGCACCCATTTCAAGAATCAAAAGTTTGTTGTATTATTGCGAAAGTACAGGGTGAAACACAATGTTGGTACCCCGTATCACCCGTAGATGCAAGGGCAGGTCGAGCTGTCAAATAGGGAAATTAAGAAAATTTTGGAGCGCACAGTTGCTTTGACAAGAAAGAATTGGAGTACTTTGCTATCGGATGCATTATGGGCGTATAGGACCGCATATAAGACACATGTAGGCACTACTCCTTTTAGGTTGGTTTATGGGCGGGCCTGCCATTTACCGGTAGAGCTGGAACACAAGGCGCATTGGGTGCTAAGGAAGCTTAATTTGACTTATGATGAGGCAGGGAAGAAGCGAATGCTAGAGCTCAATGAGGTAGATGAGCTGAGGATGAACGCCTATGAAAACTCACGAATTTACAAAGAGAGGAAAAAACTAATTCACGATCGACACATTCAACTGCGTGTCTTCAAAAAGGGAGATCATGTGTTATTGTTCAACTCGAGGTTGAAGCTACATCCCGGGAAATTGAAATCCCAGTGGAGTGGACCTTTTGTTGTAGAGGAGGTACGCCCACATGGTGCCATCTTGGTGCGCGATGGAGAGACGACATTTTTAGTTAATGGTCAAAGGTTGAAGCTGTACTTTGGTGAGGACTACATGAGGAAAGTGCATGAGGTCAAACACATAGCACTTAAGGAGGCATGATGAGCTTGATTTTGTCTAGCCTAAGACGTTAAAGAAGGGCGCTTGTTGGGAGGCAACCCAACCATTGGTAGTTTCTTCATGTTCTTCTACATTTGCAAGTTAGTTCTGTTTAATTTTGTTTTTAGTGTAAAAATGATACCTTAATTGTTTGTTCAGTGTACAAGACTGAGTCAGAGTCGATACCATCGACCACGATGTCGATGGTAGCGACATGGGTATAGGTAAGCGGCTGCAAAAAAATTTCTGAGTCGATACCATCGACGGCCGCGTCGATGGTATCGACCTACCATCAGTAACGCCAAAGAAAAAGATAGCTCGGGGTTGATAGTATCGACTAGGATGTCGATACCCGTGAGATCCCTGAAGATTTACAGAATATTTTGTCTTAGTGAAGTCGATACCATTGATGGCCGTGTTGATGGTATCGACATAGCAACAGCAAGGAAGCGGCGCCCGGGCCGCACGAGGGTAATTGATCCAAGAAGAGTCGATACCATTGACCTGCATCGATGGTATCGACACGACACGTCACCGATTCGCGAGAAGAAATCAGCGGCGACCGCCAAATCAAGGAAGTCGATCCGTGGGATGGGTCGATACCATCGACACATGTTGATAGTACCGATGCTTCATCGATCCAGCCCCCCACATCAAGCAATCGACAACCGTCGATAGTAGCGATGACATGGATTGCGCTACAGGTGTCAATACCAACGACACCCCCGTCGATGGTATCGACATAGCGGCAGCAGTGACAAAATGAGTTATACAAGGAAGGGTTGTTTCTCAATTTTCTTCACACCTTCAGAGCTTCTTCCTTCCACTTGTGCTTCGAGCATTGTTGAGTGATCGGAGGCCTTCGTCAAGCATCCAAGGATCGGGATATCTTCACCGAGCTCTGCACTGAGCAGAGATTGTCTTCTCTGACCTTCACCGAGCTCTATTTCTTAATCCCCTCTCACCCTGTGACGATGGTACGGACGGAAGGAGCTTCTTCTTCAAGGGCAGCCCCAATGGAGATTCCGACATTTGTTCCTCCACCACCCGGATCCATTCCTCGTCCGAGGATTATTCATCCTTCGGCGGAAGTACGAAAGATATACAAGGAGTTGCTCAAGCAGAAAATCGAGCCAACCCGATACGTCGATCGGACCATGATCCGCGACCTTGGGTTCGAGGCCAATCTCGCTTATGTCCTTCAAGGGCAACCACAACATATGATCAGGAGGTCTGACGAGGTCCAGTTTCATGCCAAGGGCCACCCTTTTTTTGGCGAGTGGCCGACATACAAGGAACTGGTAGCGGAGTTTAAGGCATCGCTGGATATATGTGTCGTGCCTAACAACCTCATCGCTACCGATCGGAAATGGATCAAGGGCCGCGTTTCTTTTCAGCTCTACAACAACAATTACAATCTCACCCTCCAGCAGTTCAATGCAATTTACAACTGGTACCATTCTACGAATCAACACAAGAGGCCAGACAACTGGACAGATTATGATGACATCTTTTCTCAGCTGGTGACCGCACCTCTAGGCAAATCTGTCAGCTATCATAATGCAGCCGTCGCCGACTTCGAGCATCCATTTGTACGGATTCTGCACAGCATGATGTGTACTATGGTATTTGCTCGAGGCGATCTTTCACTCAGCAAATTTCAAGAGTGCAATTGGGGCACGATTTTCTTGATGTGTGTGCTAGCCGTGCGGAGGAGTACAAGGAAAGCTTCTATCCACTTTGGGGGGCTTATCACACGCTTGCTCTTTATCTTGGGTTGGATTTTTCCCAACTCACTCCGCTAGCCAACAGGAATAAAGTCAACCTGCATCATCTACACCGATCCAACCTTCTTACGCTCTATGATGGTGTGGCCTATGCACAGTTCCATGTCAACTAGGAGTACCAGGAGTGTGCGCTTCCTGGTCCTGTCTTCAACATCTAGGGAGCTCAGCACTTCCAGTGGCCCATCATCGCCATCGACGACTCCAACGAAGAAGACAACGGTAATGATATTGACAATGATGACGACGATGAGCAAGAAGAGGAAGAGGAGGCTTTTACTCCTCTACGTTCATGAGTGGCACCGCGGAAGCGTCCACGCTTCCACCCGGGTGCATCATCATCTTCGCAGCCTCCGCCACCTCATCCCTCTCAGCAAGGATAGGATGTCTACTCTATGCAGGGGATGTACTCAATGCTGTAGGAGATTTAGCAGACCCAACAGCAACACACTGCTTCTTTCTCCGGTATTCAGGAGGCTACGAACCAGCTGTTCCTAAATCAGCAGGCCATCTACGAGAACGAGCACCTCCTCCTTGCCAACCAAGAAAACATTCATGACAGATTGCATAGGATGGAGATGCAGCAACAACCATTCTATGATAATTATTGGAGCCAGAACTACTTCGGGGGATATCCTTAACCTCCGCCCATGCCCCCGTATGATCTAAATTTCCAGGGACAATATCCATCTTGGGATCCCACTGCCCCGTAGTACCCGCCACCACCTGAGCAATGATTGGTATCACTGTTCCACCTTTTAAGATTGTTTTTTACTATGAGGCCACAGTCAAATTCAAGCTTGGGGGGAGATGGAATAGCTTCTATCTTTTTATATCTTTTACTTTTAGTTTTTATCATTTATTGCCTTTTCTGTTGTTCTAGCAATTTTCATAGTTTTTAGGATCCACATTATATCTAGTGTAATCGTGGATGTCTATACAAATGTGTCATCTCTTTGTTTATCACATGGGATTCAGGGGTCAATTTGAATTTTTTTAATGAATTTGCAAGCTTGCTTTGGTTGAATTGGAGCATTTGACTTATGAACATAATTGGGTTTGTCAACTTAAGAACATAAGACCACAACTGTACATGCCTATGATTCACGAAAAGTGGACAGAAGTAGATGTTGAGCCTGAACTGATCAAATGGTAATGAGATTTTAATCTGAAATAAGAGAGAGAAACCTCTTGATTTTACACATGTCAGTAAGGAGGGACATATAATATCTTCCAATGTTTCTGTCAATTAGTCTTGTGATCTATCCACTTCATCTCATCTACACTCCACCATAAGAAGTGGGAGCACTATACAATTTGCCATCTTTTTGTTGCATGACATGTAGTTAAGATTGCATTGTAGTTAGTGTTCACTTTTGTTGCATAAAAAATGTTGCATTATAATCATGCATTCGAAAATTTTAGAATGCATGTGAATGTCATTTTAGTTGCATTTTGTAGGATTTTAATCATCTTGTACAATGATGTGTCTTGCTTCTTCTGAAAATAAAGGACTTATATCATAGATATGTGAATAAGCCCAAGAGAAAGATATTGAAAATTTAATCCTATTCTATTAAGCAAGATAAGGGCTTGAGAAAAAAAAACATGAAGATCAGAGGGAGAAAGGAATTTGTTCATATGCAGAATAAGAAGAGCAAGCACATGTGTAGTTCTATATATATTCTATCTCTCATTGGGATAGAATGATAGTGCATGCATCATTCCACCTAGAATGTAGCATTAGGGCATTTTCATGTGCATTTTGCATCATGATAGGTCATAAATTTTTGTGTTGCATGATTAATTGTTATGTGCTTCCATTTCTTCCACAACCACCTATTCCATCCACCCGTTGCTCTAAGTGGTAGGCCACCCGTGATTATCTCCTCATTCATTAATATCAGGAGATCTGCTTCCATTTAGATGGTAGTTAGGAAACGAGCAACGTAGATAGAAGATCATAAACATGCACAAAGTCTGAACCGGAGGATTTTTATTATATTAACTACCTTATTTGATAGTGTTCATCAATCTTGGGGTGGATATCTCTTATGGATGATCATTGTCGCCTAGATGGTAATTATCATTTTGTGGTCAGTAAGGGACGGTATGTGAATGTCTGGCGGGGATCATATGACAATGTCTGTTGTGCTAGTATGTTCTTTAGTTGACCCTCACAATTTTATTCTATAGTTTTGCTGCTCGAGGATGAGCAAGGTTTAAGATTAGGGGAGTTTGATGCGAGGATTTTGAGTCGCATTTATAGACCTATTTTACATGCATTTTATGTGTTTATTAGTCACTTTTGTGGTTAGTATTGCATGATTCATTCGCTTGAGTCTATAATCTCATTTCGTATCAAATCTCTCATATTTTATCTTTTTGGTCATAAATGATCATATTGATATGTTCTAGCATAGCTGATTTGGATTTGTCTTGCAATTTCAGGAAAAACAAATATACACAGTTGTCGATACCATCGACATCTGTCGATACTATCGACACAGTCACAGTGAGACAACCACAAGGAGCCAAGCAGAGTCGATACCATCGATTGGGAAGTCAATGGTAGTGAGATACCTTCAGCGAGCCAACAATCAACCTGTCGATAGTATCGACGCAATGTCAATACAATTGATGATGCCCAACTTCAGCATTAGAATGGTGACAAAACCGACGCTTAAAGGTGTCGATACCATTGACCCGCGTCGATGGTATCGAGTCTGCATCAGGCGGAACGTCAGAGAAGTGAAGAGAACTTGACGATACCATGACGGGTCGATACCATCGACCCACGTCGATGGTATCGACACTGTTAGGATATGTTTTATCTTAGATTGATCTTGATCAGACGGTGGTGATCTTTTGGCGATCAAAAGTGGTCTATATACCTAATGATGGTAGTCCTAAGCAGAGTAGCATGTCAATAGCCATTGCACAAGTCCCGAGGAGGTGTGGAGAAGAGAACGGAGTCTAGAATCATGCCCCACTTGTTCCGAGAACCGTAGAAGATGAATTCCACAGCCGGAAGGCTGTAGATCACACACTCTACATTATAGAACACCCAGATCTCCTCCGTTCAGGGGTTTACATCATTTTCATTTATGTTTCTCAATGTTTTCCCCTTCTTCCATCATGTCTTTCATTGAGATGAACATGTGGGGCTAATCCCCTTTGTCTTTAGGACCGGGAGTAGCCCGGGTAATTATTGTATGACATTTTTATCATAATAATGCATATTGTGTCTCTTAAATCCGTGGTATGATTTCATTTTCTCCATTATATCATTATGATTGATCACCCTAATGATAATCTAATGCCTTCAATTGCTTTGAAAGAAGAATTAACGGTTGAAAAGAGACGAAATTCACATTAATTAATAAATCCCTTGAACAAGGTGATGTATGGTTAATGGTGGAAACCCAGAGTTTGGTCTTCATGCACCTAGTTTAGGGTATAGGTTACTACAACTGCGGAACCGACCTAGATTTAGGTAGTGAGTTGTATCACGACAGTGAACAATTCTGACTACAGACCACTACCCAGAATGAGAGATGAATTTGATTAACTATATAGAAATAAATACAACAAGAACCTGCGGTGAAACCGCAATCCTAAAGATTCCCATCTAAATTGATTAAACTCAACATTTAATCGATTGCTTTGTTTTCTTTTATTTTTCTTTTATTTTTCAATCAATTCTCAAAACCTTTTAATCGGTTTAGCTGATCGTGAATAGTTAGTAAGTAGTCTACTGATAGTTCAGTGTCCCTGTGTTCGACTTGGGACTCACAAAGGCCTATATTACTCTGACGTGTGCACTTGCGTTATACGCACAGTAAAACCGTGTCAGATGACATTTGAAGAGCTGATTGGTTGAGAAAAATTCAAGTGAGTTCAAGGTGTTGAACCTAATGATTTTATTTAACCAATTGCAGTGGCTATAGGCCATAAAGGATCATGCTTTCTAATTAGAACTTGAAGACTATGAAATTTGTCATATGGATACTAAAACCACATTCCTAGTAGGAATAACATGAGGATGTGTATGTAACACAACCTGAAGGGTTTTATAACTACATTAATGCAAATGCAGTCTATAAGTTACAAGAGATTAATGAATATGATTGATTAAACACAAGCACCTTAGAATTGGAGTATTTACTTTGATTATATAGTTAAAAGGTTTGATTGATATATCAAAATAAAGAAGGGATCCGTGATTACAAACATTTAGTGGGAAAATATTCATATTCCACATGATGATGAGGAATGAAATGAAACTGGTGTGGAAATACCTTCTTTAAGGGAGTAAAGAGAAATATCCTATGTGATAGGAATAGATATCTATAGACATAGTTTTCAAAAGTCTCTTGACCTGATAAATAGAGAGCATACATTGGCAGTCTGTACTGAAGGGTTCAGTATGCAGAGATTCAGTGGGAGAAAACTTGTCCATGTTACATGGAGTTAGTCTCTCAGATGCTAAGTGTCCCAAATTCTTATGAAGAATAGGAACACATAGATAGATGCCTTGTTCATTCACAATTGGATCTATCATGTATGTAATCATCCCATTATCTTGTATGTATTAGACATGACAAGAAAATACATATGCATTCATCATCTTGTATGTATTGGACATGACAATATGATATGCTCATCCAGTTATCTCGTATGTATTGGATATGATGAGTGCATGTCTGTCTAATTCTAGTGAGAGTCACTGAAATACCATAAAGAACTTATTTAAGTACTTGTGAAGTATTAAAGGACTAGTTCTATGGTAATAAAAGGAAGAGTTGAGTGTAAATGAGTTACAATGATGCAAGCTTCTGCAATGACAGAAAATGATCGCAAAATACAAAATATAAAAGTGAATATGAGTTGTTAAATGGAAACGTTCTGAGTAAGGCCATTTAATTCTAAAAGAGAATGTTGAGTATCCTTGTGTTATGAACAACAGAGGATACTATATGGATCTAGAAGTTCATACATATGAACTTATAGATATCCCAACCATTGATGACAAAGTAGAAATACTAAGTCAAATAATGGAGCTAAGGCAAGGAATATCAGATAGCATATTACGACAACTCCATCTCATACAAAATGTCGTACAATGAGGAGATGTGAAGCATGCAATATATCGACTAAAGCAAAGTGTCGCTAACTCACTAAATTAGCACTAGCATAGTAGAAACATGTGGGACATGTTTAGAGATCACTGAGAATATGATTCAAAGGTGATTGTCTCTAAGTGCAAGTGGGAGTCTGTTGGTATGTATGCCCAGAGAGAGAATCATATGATGATTGGATTGGCATATATTTTGATTGATTTGATAAATATCAAAGGCAAGCTTCCAATTTATTCTAGCTCAATTGATTATGAGATAAATGATGGAGAAGAATGAATGTATAAAGAATGAAAATACCCAATGATGTATGTCTTTAGGTTGAAGACCTGAACAATGAGATCATATGGATTCTAAGAGTATGTACATTCTTGTTTATGTCCCTAGTCAGATGTCATTGTGGAAGGTTGATAGACAACAATGACACATCAAGACTAGAGTGTGTGTTAGTTGATGACAGTGTCTCATTAGTCATGATATATGAAAATAAAACCAAGCACTTAGATACATGTTAGAGAACAGTGTATCAGACAGACCCACCATGAGAGTGACACATGAAACCATGACATGGAAGTCAGAGTCATCTCTCATAGTGATGGTGGTGATTGTGATTCTTAGACCTAAAATTACTGCACTCATCGAATGTGATTGGGTACACTTTGACATCATCAAATGCAATCTTAAAACATGGGTTGTTATAACAGTGATGATTGGGTGGATTTGATGCATGAGATAGACTGTGAGTGATAGATATGGGATTTTTCCCTCCTAAGGGAGTATGATATCCAGGCCACTTGATAAGTGAGACTGAGAAAGGCATGCACATGCACATGTGAATCAATATATGATATTGATGTCACACATATCTCAGACAGTTTGCTCTAGTTCAATAAATGTGAATGAATGTTGAAAGGATGACAACTCCATGCCTTGAGTTCATTCAGGATATCATAGATAAAGGAATTATACATTCACTAAAACACCAATCACAGACTGTAGGATTGAAATTTGTTCTCCAACTTTCCTTTTCACTTGGGTAGCACTGATGTATGACTAGGTACCACTCTTTGCTTGTGATGTCATAAGATAGTTATGGACATTCACTACCAACGTGAAATGGGACCTATAGGGTCACACACAAAGGATTAACATGGAAGAGGAGTTTATCCATGAATGATGTTTGGATTGATTACTAAAGTGTTTAGGTACTCAATCAAATATTCAATCAATAGACTTGACTTGAAATCATCAAGTTTAGGTGTTGAACCAACTGATTAGAGTGTCAGATTGATTGAGAACTGTATTGATTGTGTTATACACAACCTGCACCACCAACCAACCGGTTCACTGGGTGAACCGATCGGATCATGGTCAGTGAGGCGACCGGTTCACTCTGGTGAACCGATCAGTTCATTTGTCCAAACGAGCAGTGTTGGATTTTCCCGATTTGTGAGAAAACGTTTTCCATTTCACTTGTTCAATTCGATTGGGACAAGAATTAATATTTGTGTTAATTATAAATGAATAAGGAAAGTCAGTTGGAGGTAAGTCCGGGAAGTGAAATGACTAGTTCACTAAGTGAACCGACCGGTTCCCACTCCTAACTGACCGATTCACAAGTGAACCAATCGGTTCACCTTGCCAAATGACCATTTTATTTATGAAACGATCGGTTCACCTACCGTAGTGCAAATTATACATGAAAATTCCGGACTCTTCTACTCCCACATAGACTAGGAACCCTGACCCTGCCCTCTACCATAAATAAAGGGGTACATGGGGCTTCTCCAAAGGCACAACTCAGAATATCCATTTCTCTACAAAGTTGTTGTCCTCTCTAATTATGGTAATCGAGAGATCCCTAACAAGTTCTACCCATCCAGGGAGGAACAACGAGGTAAAGACAACTGCAGAAAAGCAACTGGTTGTGGGAGAGTGTGTCAGTGACTAGTATGCTGACAGAAGGGGATAACTCCTTCGAGTTCATTCTTCAGGATGACTAGAGTTCCTGATAGTCCGTGTGGACTATCTATAGAGGTGGGAGACTTCTGCCACTTAGGAGGATGATAGTAAACCACAGTCTGGGTCAAGACCAGGAGCTGCACAGATGCCATCGAAGACAGGTGGTTGAAGACCGTATTAGCTGTGAGGTATTTTCGATGAGCAAGCCTCAAGACCAGGTATATCTTTCTAAAACCATCCTTCCCATTACATAGATGTTGATGTGATATGCTGGTTATGGGTTTATGATCAAGTAAAATTCTTATTTCTGCTGCCTACTTCGACCATGTAAAACCCAACACTCATCACATGTCATTCAGTAGCTTTGACATCATCAAATGCAATCCTAAAATATGGGTTGTTATAAAGGTGATGATTGGATGCCTATGACACATGGGGATTGACTATGAGTGATAGAGATGAGATTTGTACCTCCTAAGGGAGTATGATATCTAAGGCCTATTGAATAGAGAGACTAAGAAATGCATGGCCTCACACGTGTGAGTCAATATTTTATATTGAGCTTACATATATCTCAGACAATCTGCTTTGGTTCAAGAAATAAGATTGAATAATAATGAGGATGACTGCTCCATGCCTCTACTTCAATCTGGATATCAGTGACAAAGAAAATATACAAATAATGTAACACCATATATAGATTATAGGTTGAATTTGTTCTCCAAATTTCCATTTACTTGGGTAGCATTGATGTGTGACTAGACACTACTCATTGTTTGTGATGTCAGAAGTTGTTATGGACATTCACTACCAACGTAATATAATAACTATAGCGTCACACACATAGGAACTCATCTAGAAGAGGAGTTTGGTCTTGAATGATGATTGGGTTGATTAATAAAGTGTTTAGGTATTCAATTCACGCAACAAATCAACTGAATGGACTGCCAAATGACTATTTCAAGTGTTGAGATTGTCATTTGGAGTGTCAGACTGATTGTATTATACTTTGGATGGAATTCATCCTGTCCTGGTTTACGAGACACCCATCTCGGGTGGTGCGAGATGCCCATCTCGTCAGCACCAAATGACCATTTTGAAGATGCAATTCAATTGCATCAAGGATAGGTGCTGACGTCATGATGTGCACTAGTTGGAATTGATTTCTGATATATGTAAAAAATTGGGAAACTACGAAACGATCATCTTACAGTGCGAGATGATCATCTCATGTCACAAACAACTATCCAGACGGCTATTTTTGTTGTCGTAGGTTGCAATGTTTCCAGAATTGTTACAAAAATTTGAGATCTTCTAGTTCTTTCCACTCTCGCATAGACTGGGAACCCTGTCCCTAACCCCACATATAAATAGATAGGTTCTGGGGGCTTCTTAGAGCATAATACAAACAATTGAGAATCTGTTACTCTGACAATTGTTGTTCTCTCTAGTTTTGGTAACCAAGAGATCCCAAGAAACTCCTACCTGACTAGGGAGGGATAGTCAAGGACGAGAAACAACTCAAGATCATTGTTATGGGAGAGCAGGTTAGTGACTAGTACACCAACGGGAGGGACAACTCCTTCTTATCCATTCTAGTAGGATGATAGGAGTTCTAGTTGGTCTTTGTGGACTTCTCTAGAGGTGAGGTGGCCTTTGCTCCTTGCTAAGGAGGATGATGTCAGCCAACAATCCTTGATGAGAGGAGTTTCTACATATGACGATGTTCGAGTCTGCTGTCTGTGGAGGAGCAGTCAGACGAGTCCCAGTACTGCCCCTAGAGGAGCAGTCAGATGAGTCCCAATGCAACTAGGATCTACCCAGACACCGTCCAAGATAGAGTGTGTATCTACAACGACAAGGATTGTCACTGGACTTGTTCCAGGACTTTTCATTACATAGTTATTGACGCAATCCGCTGGTTATTGAGAAACATGGCAGCAAAATTTTGTTTCCACTGTCTATCTGATTATGTATTTTTCTTAAGTGGTATCAAGTCCATGCCAATTAATTACACTTTAGGATCATTGATATGATTAGATTTTTGGTTTTATCAAGTTTGTTTATTGCATGTGATGTGAATATTTAAACTGGTTGATGTGCACATCTGACTAATCACCACATAAGAACCCAAACAAATATATATACGATACGCTATATATGGAATTTACATGTGTCATCCTAAAAGTGAGTTTTGATGGTGGATGTATAGCATGATTATGGACAATAGCCCCTATTATATGTGCATGGTTGTGTGGTTGTTTAATCCTATATATCTCAGTCTATGAACCAAGCCTCTCTCTTATATTCCCAACATAAAAGTATTATTCTCTTCCACCTTTGCTCCTCTCAAATGTAACTTGAGGTTTCTCAATAATTATGTAAAAGTGGGATAGTTTACTATCTTGTTTTAACGAAGAAGAAAGACACCAACCGACCACAAGCTGGAGCCGAGCCGACCAACTGGAGGGTCTGAGCCAACTGGATGATGGGACTGGGACGACTGTCTAGCGGGGCCAAGATGAGCGACTAGTGAGCCGACCAGAAGTCCAAAGGACCAGATGAGATGACTATTTGGAGGAGCCAAACAATCGACTACAGGATGACCAATAGATCATTTGGAGGAACCAGACGACTGGATGGAGGTGACCAACTGACTGATCAAGAGGGAGTTGACCGGTTCAAAGGTTGAACCAGTAAACCCTGATTGGCAAGCATGGATCTTCATCAACAATAGGTTTCTACATGAGATGTGGACTTAGGTTGTGGTAATTCCTTGTGGCTCCAACGAATTACATTAGGATGGTTATAACCATCACTTTTATTTATTTCATGTTTTCATTATGGGTTATAGCATGTATATGATAATATGTATTATACAAAATCCCTCAATATAATATTAAGTTTGAGATGCCTTTCATAAGCAGCACATATGAAAAGCTTGACCGACCAAGCATAGTTTACGCCAAACCGTGATGCACCATCTATCTCCTGGAAGTGTGATGGTAGGTATGTAGATCTGCCAAAGTAGCATACATATCCTATTGCGTTGACATTTGGGTTGGAGTTAACTGGTGATAACTTGGTGAGACCAGGAACCAGAGGCATAAAGGTGATTATGGAAAATAGTTGTGCATATCATATATCCAAGAGTTGCATGAAGCTGTAATTAGCAAGTTGTTGACCTAGAGGTTATACATTGCCTATATTTTGATAATGACTTAACTATTCCACTCATATGTATCTAATATGTGTGTTTAAGATTGTCTGTAGGCATTAGGTACATGAAAAGTATCCAAAATCCAATGCGCTAGAATGGCTCAAGTTCAAGTCAAAATAGCTACAAGTGTGCATTTTGGGATTTCTATGTAAATGACCTTAGAACATATTTGTAATCACTTGTAATGATGAATTGACTTGTAACTAAGATGAGAAAATTGATTGGGACATAAAACACCAATGTTAGATCACTTTTAGATGCAATTTAGAAAATTGATTTCAGGCACTTTGTCGATTGAGTTTCCCAGCCTTAAAACTCGACCGACCATCCTTAGTCAATTTTCTGAAGATAGCATCGGTCGAGTTGTGTTTACACAGAACTCAACCGATCAAGTGGCTGACCAAAATAATCTTCAGGGATCGGTCGAGTTTCCCTAGGACAAACTCGACCGACCCTTTGAATATCGGTTTTGTCTTTTACTTGATCGGTCGAGTTACCTTTATTGAAACTCGACCGTTTGCACTATACAGAATTTGTAGAAAAAAGTGATGTGACCGTTGGTGGGTTATTTTATCACAAATAGAGATGTTTTCTTGAAGGAAAACGGCTATATTTCGGCCCAAGAGTTCACCTAACTCAAAGCAACACCCTGAGCTATATATAGAACACTTGGAGTTCATTCCAAGGCTACTCTTTCATTGCAAACTTAGTTCTACCATAGCTGAGAGTGTTCTAAGCCTTTGAGCCCCTTTCTTTCTCTACCTTCAAGTCAAATTCATGAGTATGAGTGAGATAGGTTCCTGTGTAAGAGAGTTACTCCATGTGTTGATGTAAAAGCTCTCCTCCTCCATCTTTCAACTTCCATTCCTTTGGAGATAGTTGAAGATCCCTCTCCAAGTGAAGGAGAAGGAGGTGTTGTTCTTTAAGGTTGAAGAAGGCAAGCTACTCCAGGTCTCCAAGTGACCTGTTCCACATTTTGCACGCCTACCGCCACCGATGACTCCAAATTGAGAACCCTCTGAACTTTCTCCCTCAAAGAAAAATATAAGGAGTGGTACATGTCCAAGCCCAAGATAGTGACCTAGATGACGGTAAAGATGAATTAGTGAAGAAGTTCTACCCAATCTGCAAGCTAACTTAGATGAGGAGATGCATTACATCCTTTACACAAAGGAAAAATGAACCTTTTCATGAGGCCTGGGAAAATTTTCAAAAGCTCCTGCAAGATTGCCCTCACCGCAAAGTCCCTCTATGGAAGATAGTACAGTCATTCTACACTAGACTTGTTGAGTTGAGGTAGACTACTATTGATTCCTCTTGTGGCAGTACATTCATGGCTAGACCTTTAGAAGATTCACGACCACTCTTCAAGCACCTTACTAAAAACTCATGCCGCTGAGCTTCAAGAAATGGAGATCACCTTGACAGGAACTAGATTCCTCCCCCTCCCCCATCGACTCCAGTCAAAGATGACACCAATCCTCAGATGATGAAAATCCTGATTGATTGATGAACTTGATGAAGAATCAAGCTAGAGATCTTCAAGTCACTCTACCAATGTTGTGGAGGCAATTTGTGAAGAAGGGCAAGCCTTTCCATCTTTTGGGAATAGGAACAACCAGGGGCCCATGTCAAACTCCTACACTCTAGAGTGGAGCAATCACCCAAATTTTTCTTGGAGGCAACAGGGTGATGAAGGACAAGGGAAACAAAGGCAACACCAAGGATCAAAGTACAACTTTAATTTTGAATAGGAAGTTCTTGGGAGGCTAAGAAGCCTAGATGAAGTTAAAAAGGACGTGTCATCCCATGGCAAACAATCTACCGCCTTGAGCAAATATTAAATCAAGCATCTCTTTCCCTTACCCACCGTGAGGAGGGAAGACTCCCTTCACAACCCATGGCCAACTCGAACAATGATGGTGGCTATGTGAGGACTACTTAAGGTGTTTATGTCCCACCACATGGCCAAATACCCACTCTTCAACAATACTAAGGGCCTCCTAACCCCTATGCTCCTCCACCACCACAACCACCATTCAACTACCAATACCCTCCACCTATACCACATGCCTATCAACAACCACCTCCACAACGATCCCCAACAACCCCCATAAAAAATGACTTACATCCTCCAAAATCCTAACCCACCTCACCAAAGACCACCACCACCATCATGTTCACAAGCTCCCCCTCCTCTCCATGAGCAAGTGAATATGGTGTTGGTCATATGGGGGAAAATGGTTGTTGGAAAACTCATGGGAAGGGAGGATAAGGTGACCAAGGTTCATGAAGAAGAACCACTACCAGAGATGTCTTGTAGAGAATCTAAGAGCATAAAAGATCCTATTATTCCATTCTTACTTGAGGGTGTTGACTACATCAAAGTTCTTGCTACACTAGCGAAGATTCCACAAAGTCCCCCCTATTTCTGGAGAAGACGATGTTAAGTGTCCCCCCATTTGTTGAGAAGATGACTCCCAATATTCCACCTTTTCTTGTGGATGCACCCCCACTTGTTCTATCCTTGTTTGAAAAAGAAGAATCTGCTGCCCCACCATTTTATGGAAGTGCCATGGGTACCCAAAGTTTCACTGTCCCAGCCATTTCGAAATAGATAAGACTTGATATGTCATTCTATGAGGAGTCAATGACAACCCAAGATCCATCCCATGAGACAAGAATTACCATCTTACCACCCCAAGGTCCACAACTTTCTACAAAAGAGGTAGATGTAAGTGGTCAAGACTTCCATGATGCTCTAGAAAACCCCTTCCCCCAAGAGAAATATGGTTATATCATGAACCTTTTAGGAACCTTGAAGCAAGGTGGAGAAAATGTCATAGCCCTTATTTCTTAGTTTAAAGACACTTGCACCAGTAGGAGAAAGAAAATGATGGGAAGGCAACCCAAAGAAAAACTGCTACAAGACAGGTGAACTTCATCAAGCATAGCATTTTTCCAAAAAAAAAAGGGAAGATCCCGACACCCTTCTTATATCTTGCTATATCAAAGTGCGACCCATCAAGCATGCTCTCCTTGACTTAGGTGCATGCACATGTAAGTGGTCAAGACTTCCATGATGCTCTAGAAAACCCCTTCCCCCAAGAGAAATATGGTTATATCATGAACCTTTTAGGAACCTTGAAGTAAGGTGGAGCAAATGTCATAGCCCTTATTTCTTAGTTTAAAGACACTTGCACCAGTAGGAGAAAGAAAATGATGGGAAGGCAACCCAAAAGAAAATTGCTACAAGACAGGTGAACTTCTTCATGCATAGCATTTTTCCAAAAAAAAGGGAAGATCCCGACACCCTTCTTATATCTTGCTATATCAAAGTGCGACCCATCAAGCATGCTCTCCTTGACTTAGGTGCATGCACATGAATTATACCGTTATACATATATTTACAACTCAACCTAACAAAAATGAAACCAGTAGATTGTGTTATCATACATGATGATGGATGAAGGATGAAGCCTATGGGCATAATGTTGAATGAGATGGTTGAATTGGAACAAAGGATAAACATTGATTTCCCATCCGACTTTTTGATCATGGACTTTGTTCATATTAATGGAAAGGAGTACATCATATTGGGGAGGCCATTCTTGTCCATAGTAGGTGCGAAGATCAATGTGCATGCAAGCACTTTGACAGTCATGCATAGAAGGAGGAAGATGGATTTCTTTATGTTTATTGAGGAAGAAAGAAAAAGGTTGAGTGATGGGGACCTATGTACCAACCTGTACTACCATGATTTTCATGAATAGTGGTTGACAATCCCTTATTTCCTATCAATGTACACTCCATTGGATGAAGGCTACATCATCAGAGCTCTAGAAAGGATTACTGAAGAAGAGGAGAGAGATGCATGGGACATGAATGCTTGATTAAGGAAGAGCAACAATCCTAGATGAAGGCTCTAAACTTAGCGCTAGTGGGAGGAAACCCATGTGGTTTGAGATTCTCAAAACCCTCTTGTTTTGTTGCATTTTTGTTTTTCCAAGAAATACACACACACACCATACTTGAAAGTTTTCCTATTTGTGAATCATGCTAGAGCAGGTAAAATGGAGGGAAAATGACACACAAAGGAGATAACCAAGGATATGATCGAGCTTGAAAAGAAAAATTGAAGCCAGTGAAAAAACTACAGGAAGGAGTCTAAAACAGTCATGCTACACAACACGGCCGGGTGGCTGGCGAGCAAGAACGGCCATGTTTCTCAACACATCCATGGTAGTCCTTCTCTACTCACCTAGTGCTAAGTTGATCACTCCATCTCTTATAACTCCACATCTTCTACCATACTATTTTAAACTTCTATTTCATGTCGATGACATCATGATTTAAAAGTTTGTGGTAGTAGGGCGGTAAGCCCTTTCTTTATCTCATTTTTCTCTATGCACCTTTCTCTACTTTTTTGCCAAGGTAATCTAACAGTTGACTAACCCTTATACTTGTCTATCATGACTTTGTGTGTTTTTTTTTCATTCATGCATACCATGTAGTTTAATTTCATGCATGTTTGCGTAATTTTTCAATTTTTCACTCTTTTTTCCACCCCATGTCATGCATTGCTTTTTCATGTAGTTTTTGGTAATTCTTGTGTGTTTTAGCTAGAATTTGTTGCTTTATGCTTTAATTTCCCTAAAATAGGTTTAGATGTGATTAATGTGCAAATTGGTACCATTTTGGCCAAATTTTGCCCAAACTTGAATGTTCTTACCCAATAGTATGTATCAACTCAATCTCTATTTGTTGTGATGAAAATGATTAAATCTTAGATAATGCAACTTGCTTTTGACTTTTTTGACTAGAATGAGTCCTATGTAGGAATTTTGCATGTGCTCCAAACCTCTTGAAATAATTTGTTGTTTTGAATAAAAGGGTGAGTCTTGCAAGTCTTTAATGTTTGGGATTTATTTGTTCTATATGAAAAGGATGTAATCTACTATATTGTTTATTTTATGCATGGCTTGTTTGATTGGTGAATGTTACATGAAATAGCTTTCTTGAGTGATATTATACATAAATTTCCACTACTTGTGACCCCTCTTTGACTCAATATTTCTTCTACCGCCTTCTTACCTCTCCACCTCATGAAAGGATGTCAAAGTGCACATATCAGCCTTGACCACCCCCAAAAGTTTGGGGTGACCATATCTTTACCTACCTACTTCACTCTTGGCATCGTATGCCCTACCTACACCAAGGGTAAATAAAATAAAAGAAAAAGAAAAAGAAAAAAGAAAATAAAGGGTGCTCTTGTTTAAGAGCATCCAAATGAAGAAAACATGAGTGTAATAGCATTACACTCCCTTCCATAACCATTTCTTCTCTTGTTATGCCTAGTAGGGATAGGTTAAATCAACTATATCCCTCGTCCCCCTACACAAGACAAGTGGGTCATGAGTAGTGGAATGAAGTGTATGAAGTATCTCTAGCAAGTGAAATAGTAATTCTAACCTTTTGAATGTATGACATGCATGATATGGTCTACCCGGAGCTTTATGAAAATTGCATCACTTGCATATTTGAATGGTGTCCCATATTCTAAGTTCTTGTGCTCTATGCTTGATTCACACTTAACATATGAAAATGAATAGAGAGTAGTGGATTACATGCCTAATTCCTCATGTGAACTCATTTTAACCTGTAAACATCACAATGATTGCATTATCCATGAATTCCATGATTGAATTGAAAGAGAGACCAAGTTGGATCATACTTGAGGACAAGTATGATTTAAGTTTGGGGTGGTGATGCAGCCCTACTTTAGGGCTTCATCTTGTGTATTTTGGCATAATAATCACATATAAATATGGTAGATTGCAAATAAATTCCCCCAATATGAACTAGCATATCAAATGCACTTATGGCTGCTTTTTGCATGTTTTCTAGGCTTTTGTACATGCATTGGATGCAAAGGAGGGAGAAGGATGAGATCCTTGGCTTTCTACACCCCTGGATTGGACCTAGATCTTTCCCAAGCACCCCTTGAGTGGAAAAAAATTGCTCCAAAGCAATTAGCAGCCATTTGATGAAGTTTGAAGCGAAGTTCGGCAATTGGACCCTCACCATGGGCCATGGTACTTTGCCATGGCCATGGCAAAAACTGTACAAAATCAACATCGAGACATGCAATTTTGAATGTCAACTACCATGGTCATGGTCATTGAAACCTCATTGTGGTACACTTAGTCACCACATATGTGACCATCATTACAGTTGTGGATGATGTTCCCCATCACCCCCGTGGTACCATGCCACACCTGTGGTGAAACAATCCAAAAATCAACAATTAACCAACATAAAATACGAAGGAACTGACACGGTCATCACCAATGCAACGACCATGGCAAATGAAGACCTCCACAATCGTGGCAACTTCCATGATCGTGGCCAGTAGAAGACAAAATGAACACAAGAAGCAAAATGATTGTGGCACCTTCCTCCAACATGGTCATGGTACCCAGCACTGTCGTGGTACCCTCTACCAAACACATCCATGGCGCCCGCCATGGCCATGGCCACTCATTACATTTCCCTCCACCTCACAGCATATCTCTACCTCAACCATTCCAACCCCCATGACTGTGTCACTCAACCCCAACCACGGTCGTGGTGCATCACCACGACCATGGTGACCACCTAACCCTACCCAACTTTTCCATTGCATTCCCATTTCTACCACCACTTAACCTAGTGCTTCCCCACCACCTACATATACATAGGTGGTGGCTAGAACACAAGGTTAGCTGCTCTTAGTAATCATTGCCACACTTTTTTCATTCAAAATCTTCACCAACCCATCTCCTTCCATATCTACCTCATTTTCACCCAAAGCCCCTAGTTTTTTAGGGTTTTCACCACCAAACCACTTGCATTCATGCCATTTCCATCCTTGGAGGGAGGTGCACGAGCTTCTACAGTAAGGAGGTGAAGAAGGAGGGTCTTCCACGAGCTACCATAATCTTCTACCTCTTTCTTCTTTCCATTTTACTCTTTTGCTTGATTATGTGTAGCTAAGCCCCTTGTGGTGTAGTGTTTGGTGCTAAAATGTTACTTTGATACCATGTTGAGGAAAAATAACTTGTAATGAACATATTTTCTTTCTATGATGATTGTCTCTTGCTTCTATCTCATTTCCCATTACCATACTTGTGATTTGTTCTTCTAAACATGGATTGCTTATTATACGATGCTTGAAAACACCTAGCTTCTAGGGGAAAATGGATTGTATGTGGCCATCTTAGGAGTTGCTCCTAGGTCCAATTCGTGGATACCTAACTAGCACCTATGTTCCTACATACAAATCCCTTCTCCTACAAGTAGTGTGAGATCTAAGTAGCTAGTGTAAGAGTGACTAGTGCAAATTGCCTCGAGTTCTCTAAAGGCTAGATGGTGAGTAACATGAGGTGAAACACCCTCATCTCTACCCCCATTCCTTCCCTTGGCTCTCAATTTCCCTAATACCACTTACCCTAGAAACCCAGACTTGTCAAGTCCTATTAGAATTGCATGTATCCCTAGTTTCCCAACTAGTAGCATAGGGTAGATTCAAATAGTACTTTCCTTGTTGTTTGGTTTTGCATTCTAGATTGAAGATATAATGCTTTCATGTTATGCTAATCCCCCAACTAGTATCTTAGTATCATTTCCCAAACGGCCCACCTCTCATTACAATTACTTGAAACCCATCTTGTTCTCTTAGCTTGTTAATGCTAATTTAGTTGATTGTCGTTATTACTTCTTAGTCAATTGCTTAGTTCGTGATAGTTAGGCCTTCCTTGAGTAGTTAGTGCTTTTTGAGCTTGATAGTGTTAATCTTATTAGTTAGTGATAACCTATGTCCTTGATTGTTCTAGTGCTTAACTTGTCTCTTTAAGTGTTAACTTGAATTGCTAGTGTATCTTAGTGTAGTTCCTTGCTCTTGCTTAGTTAGTTGTCTTGCCTTATTAATTAGACTTAACTTGTTTTGGGTAACTTAGGGTTTTTGATAATCTAGTTTTCCTCCTTGCTTTTAATTTATTGATCAATTTGTATAATCAATCAAATCACTAAGAAACCCTAAAAACCCTACACTCCACTTTAGGAACATAGTTACCCTAACCTAGATCTAGTGGCCCCCCTCTCCCTGTGGATCGATCCTTCTCTTATCACTTGCCTATACCACAACACGACCCCATGTGCTTGCAGGTAACGTGTGATTGGTTTAAGGAACTGTATTGAGCTTGGTCCAATATAAACTTGAAAGATTCATGTGTGTTTCATTTGGTTGCATCTAGTCACCATTTAGTTGATTAGTGTGTGACCTTAGGATGATCACACCAATGGGTGACTATAACATTATATCTTTGAAGGAGTTTAATGACTTTGTTGTTGATTGTGGTTTATTTGAAATAAAGTTAGGAGGGCCTTTCTATACTTGGGATAATCACCAAGATGGTGATGATTTCATCATTTCTAAAATCAAAAAAATCTCTATAATTCTAATTTTCAATATCATTTTGATTCGTTTTATGGGGAATGTATTTCTAATGAGATCACTGATCATAGAAGAATAAATCTTGCTATTGGTAACCCGAGAAGGATGTTTACTCCATTCAAATTCATTCATAGTTGGACAATGCACGATGACTATTACACTATTATCAAGGAGGCTTGGGATCTGGATGTTGAAGGTTATGCCATGTACAAGTTTTACAAAAAACTAGAGGATCTTAGAAACAAGTTGAGGGCATGGAACAATAAAGTGCTTGGTGATATCTATGAAAAAGTTGTTGAGGCTAGGGTCAAAGCCAGGGAGGATCAAATAAATGTTGATATGAACCCTAAGGACGAAGCTTTTAGTCAATTGCAAAAGAGTTTAGAAGAGAAGCACTAGTTGCTATAGAAAATAGGGAATCTCTCTATACGTAGAAATGTCGCATAAAATGGTTGAATGAAGGAAACTGCAATACTAAATTCTTTTATTCTTCTCTGAAAACTACCTCTAAAAACCAGAAGAAATATAAATTCTATCAGAAGCCTGATGATTGATTTTAAACTTAATAACACTCTCAAAGATATCAAAGATTCTATTGGAAGTTTCTATAGAGATTTCTTTTGTAAGAACAATACATGCTATACCTGGGAAGGAGAATGGAAAGGGCCTCACATTTCTACTCAAGACAATGTTATCCTTACCAAATTGGTCACTAGGAAGGAAGTTGAGGACATTGTGAACAATCTTACTGAGCAGATGGATTTAATGGTCACTTCTTTAAAAGGTCTTGGTAGGTGATTGAAGATGATGTTTTTGAAGCAATCAAAGAGTTATTTTACAGGGAGATTCTTATCAGGGAGGCCAATAAAACATTGTTAAATTTTCTTCCAAAAGGTATTGATTCATCCATTATAGCCAATTGGAGGTCCATAGACTTATGTAATATATTCTTTAAGATTATTTGAAAGATTCTAGCTAACAGACTTTAAAAAATTATCCCTCTTATTTTTGACTCTGAACAATGTGCCTTTGTGAAAAGCAAAAGGATCAAGGATGCTATTATTTTGACAAATGAGATACTTAGTGATTTCAAGAAGAACAAGTCTCTCTATGTGTGTATTCAAGATGATGTTTCAAGGGCTTATGACTCTGTGAGCTGGAGGTTTCTCTTTTCTATAATTTATAAAATAGGTTTCTCTTCTAAATGGATCATATGGAAAGAAAACATTTTCCAATATAAATCTTACCAAGTTATTATCAATGGAGAGTCATTTGACTCTATTTTTCCCACTAATGGGGTTAAACAAGGGGGCCCCATTACCCCTTATTGTTATGTTATTGCCATGCAGGGGTTTTATGAGATGATGAAAACCCAATTCACATCCAACTGTATTCAGCCTGTTCAAGCATCCAAAAGTCATATTTGCTCTCACCTTATTTTTGTGGATGATCTCATGATTTTTGGTAAAGCTGATGAAAGAAATGTTGTGAATGAAAAAGACCTATTGGAAAATTTTGGAAGTATATCGGGCCTTAGAGTTAGTTATGGCAAGGGTGACATTATAGATAGAAAGAATGCTAATATTGGGATCCTTTCTAATGTCTTGGGCATGGAGATTGGTGAGATGGATAACAGCAAGTATTCAGGTTTGGCTTTGTTTGTAGGTAAACTAAGCAAGAAATATTGTACAAGACTTATTGACATAAATAAAAGGAGGTTGGATAGTTGTAAATCTAGAGTTCCTTCTCTTTCAGGTAGACTAGAGTTGGTCAAGTTGACTCTCTCTTCTATGAATATTTTTGGGTTTTCTCCTTCCTGATCCCTACCTCTACTTTGGACGAGATTGATAAGATTTGTAGAAAATTTCATTGGAGTCAATTAGATAACAAGAGGAATCTTCATTTAATCAAGTGGGATATTGTTACTCTTCCCCCATGGGAAGGTGCCTTGGAGTAAGAAAGAGCAAGGAGGTAGCTAATGCCTGTCTTGTTTATAATGTGTGGGACATATCTAGTAAAAAGGACACTCTGTGGGTGAAGTGGATAGGATAAAAATATCTGAAGAAGGATTCCTTTTCGAGCATCAAAGAATCTACAAACATCTCATGGATGTTTAACAGTGTCCTTAGGACTAGAGAAGTATTGCTATCTCATATTGACTTCATTGTTGACACGTGTGATAGTTTCAAAACTGAATAGAACTTTGGTTTGATAAAACATTTCTTAATGAGGATTTCAACAATGTTATGATTATTAGAGTAGGGATCCTAAGGGACTCTTATTAGAGTAAATGGTTGATACCTCACTCAAGATGCTCATATATTATCATAGATAAAATTATATCCATTACGATTTTAATTATGAGAATGACCATATTGTGTTTAGGGGGGAGCAAAAAACGTGTATCAAAAGCATTTGAGAAGTTGTAAGGATTAACAAAGTTGAAGATGATTGCTTTATGTGGATCTGGAAATGTAAGAGTCATATGAATATCAAGGTTCAACTCTGGAAGGCAATACACAGCAAACTACTCACATCTGACTATTCTAGAAGAAGAGGGATTACAATAGTATCCATTTGTTTCTTATGTTTCAAGGATTATGAAGATAACTCACATATTTGCTATACCTGCAACTTCATTTTTTATTTATGGTATCGGACTTGTTATGAAGGTTTATTTTATGGGATTCCAAAGAGTTGGGATTATCTTGTTGATTTTAAGAATTCAAATTCTAAAATTATATGTTCTCTTATTTTGTATCATAGTTGGATCGAAAGGAATAGAAGAGTCCAATATGATATAGTTTTGAGTTTTGGTTCTCTCTGGAGCGCTATCAAATCTGAATATGAGATTCTTAGTTCATAATTTCTGGGCTTCCTTTCTAGTTCCTTCTTTGTTCATGGTTGGTTTGTTCCTTTGGAACTTTTTCCTGTATCTTGGTTCTATTTTTTGATCCCTAGAGAGCTATCAAATCTCAACTGATTCTAGGATTTCTCTGGCCCTTTTGAAGTTTTTGGTGGTTAAGGTGATTCTAGTCTGCTGATGATGAGTACATGTTTTTAATAGGAGACTATTATTATTTTAGAGAGTTCTTTTGCTGACTATTGTTGTTTTGGAAATTAAGGAGGATGCCAAGTATCTTTGATGTGTACAAAATAGTCAGATGGTCGCATCATGTCTCCTCTGGTTGTTGAGATGCATTCAGTCTTACTAATGTTGTGTCTCAGGAATTTTGTTAGAAGGATGATTCTTTTTTGGAGAGTCATCTGGTGTTTTTTTGATCTGGAAATCTACTTTTTTTCTGGGTCTGCTGAGTGTAGAAATTATTCAGCAGATCACCATTGGATACTCATAGTTTTCTCATTTGAAGTAGTTCTTTGAAGTCAAAGTCTGGATGGACATACCTTGATTGAGGACTGAAATGTTGTACTTCTCCTTTTTCTTATGTAGAGATAGAATGCATTTTATCTTCCCTTTTTCTTATCAGTTTTGTAATCTAGACTTTTGGAAAAATACAAAAATTATGGCATAGTTTGGTTGACAAAAAAACAACTTAGCCCCTATGACTTAAAATGGTTGGATAAATTTATAGAGTGGACCTCCTACATACCAATTCCCAATTTTTTTCCTAATCTGTGAGGCATCTATTACAACCCCAATTTTTGGGTTCATTCGCCGAGAAATGTAAATTCTCATATTAAGGATATTTTAAAAAATAATGATATAATTTGAATAAATGGATTTTGTTTACAATAGCCTTGATGTTTGTGTTGTGGGATTTATTGGCAATTGGGACCAAATAACAAGGAAATTCAATTAGTAAATGAATAATTGAATATTTAGAGAAAAGAAAAATGTGGAAACCTCTAGAAGGCAAATCCAAAGAGGGATTTCGTGCCTCTTGGGTTCCTTGGGTTCCAAGGAGTCCAAAGTTGCATAAAGAGTGCAATAAGAAAAGAAAAGATCAATTAAGTATTTCTTTATTAAGAAAGAAATTGAAAATAATGACAAAATGTGGAAAACAAGTGAAAAGAGGTATAATTGAGTTATGCTTTGTGGAATTTCATATCCCAAGGATTTCTAATGATAAAAGGAATACCAATGAGGAAAATAAAAGAGAAATAAAGGGAAATCCTCAAAAAGGAAATATTTTAATAAGAAATAACCATGATAATGAGAAATAATGCATTTAGATGTATCTAGAAGGAAATAAGTATCCTTATGAAGGAATTTCAAAATCATAGAGTTTCTTGGGATCCAAGGAGTCCCAATGAAGAAATAGGAAAGAGAAAATTCCGATAAAGAAAAATAAGAGAATAATGTAATACATTATTAATGGTTTTTGTGGTTTTGTTAAAGGAGTAGTATTTTCTACTTAAGGAAATATGGAAATTCGTGCCAATGGTTTAAAAAGCAAGAATGAAGAGAATAAGAAATTGGATTTTCGTATTTCTAATTATCCATGCTATAATGAATATCAAGAAGATAAATAGGAGAGAGAAGAATTCCTTCTCCATGAAGGAATTTGATTCCTATTGGAAAATAGAACTAGTTGACCATAGGTGGTCGTCTTAGGGCTTGGATACTCACCCTATATAAAGGGGTAAAGCCCTAGTTCGAGCCCGAGAGAGAGAGAGAAAGATCCCACGTTCTTCTTCTTGTTCCTTACATATAAACCCTAGTCGAGGGTATAGCTCTATCCCTGGAACGTTCGAGGGTTCTAGTTTGATCCGTTGGAGGCTCGAAGTACCCACGCAGCCGGAGGGAAGCCTGGCGATCATTTCTCCACTCTAACTTGGACGCAAGAGCTTCGGAGGTGCTGCAAGGTCATCCGCATAGGAGGACCTGGCCAGAGAAGGCTACCGGCTTTGGCCGTGAGTTTTGGACATCCACGGGTGCGCCAAGGAGCGCCGTAGGTGGAGGGACCCTTCCCTGTGGTCGTCGGGGTCTAGGAGAGGAAGGAGGAGGGCCGCAAGCCACGGCTAGGGTTGTTGCGGAAGCCATTCTGGAGGTTGAAGAAGGAGAGTTGGCGTTGGACGATTCTGCCCTCCGTGGGCTGAAGAAACCTCAACTTAAGCGAGGGGTAATCGTGTCATTTCGTCATGTTTCTAAGTCACGCGAACTATTGCATGAGAACAAGGCGACGTGGCGCCCTCTCATTGGTTGTGGTAAGGTTTTGTTGCAAAAATCATAGTTAAATATTTGTAGCTCGGATGACAAAAGTTTATATATGAATTTTGATCGCGAGAATAAGAGGAATCCAATAAAAATGATATTAAAGATTGATTCCGTTCCTAATTGCAAAAGTACAATAAGTTGATGAAAAGTGCATTAAAGTTAAGTTAAAAACCCTATTTGTGAGTAGAGTTTGAATCTAGTATACTTAATGGGTTAATGGAAGTATTAATAACCTGTTGAATGATAATGTTAGATTCGAACCTGATATAGATGTAAAATTGCATGATTTAGGGTTTTTACCCCATATCAGAATGATTAAGTATTTAGAAACCCTAATTTAGGGTAAAAGAGGATAAGATCACATATAATTTGAAAGATGTGAAAATATGTGGTTATATGATGGTTCTAATCTATTTCAAGTGTTAAAGTTCCTAATTATAGATAAAAACCCTAAATGTAGTTATTAGGGTTTTCTCATGAATAAAAGGTATACTTAATGGCAAATTGAGTTCATATGTTAATTAGACCATAATGAATTTTGAATTGATGATAAATGTGTATAATGATCTTGTCATGGATTAAAAGGATAAAATCGTAGATTTAATGAAAAAGAAGCTTAATTGATGATTAATGTGCCTGTAATATGAAAATAAGGTTATATGTTGTTACGATAACCTTAATGTTGAACAATAGACAAGATAATTAGGGTTTATGAGTAATGGCATAAAATTAGGGTTTAATATGGTAAAAGATGAAGGGAAACCCTAATTGCAAACTGAAACCCTAAAATGGATACAGAAACCCTAGAAAGTGAATCCAAGTCAATAAAGTAGGTTTTTGATACAGTGTGTAATAAATAGAGTATATATTCTTTTCAGAAATTATGTGATTGTTGAATTACTTGGATTGCATGCTTGGTTGGATTTTCTTAATGCTTCTGAAATCATCAAATCAGGTATGTGGTTACGCTTAAGAATAATCGCTCTAGTTTCACGGTGATTCTTGAAGTTTTATCGGTTGCTTGAAAATAACTGTTGGATGTCTATTTATTTCATGCAACTATAAAGTGACTATGATTATCACTATAAATGTGCATATATAACTAGCTAGATCCGGGTCCACCTCTGTTTCTTTGAAAAGGCTAAAAAAGGGGTAATCCTAGAGCAAGGTCTAGGTTACCGAGAGTTAGAAACTAGGCTACCCACGTGTAGTTCCATGAGACTCTTTAGCATACTATGAGTTAAGGAGTGGTCTACCTATGAGTATTTCCATGTGACTCAACCCTAGAAACTGGTTCACTTGATAGGTGGATCATGAGGGGTTTAGTGGGGGCAACATAGAGGATAGGGTACTCTTGGATCGCGGAGTTATATTGAAAATGTAATCTTGGTTGTTAAATGATAATTGAATGATTACGTTGTTAACATATTGACATGATTATTGTTTCCCCCACATACAAGCTTCGGCTGACCGCCATTTTGTTTTTCGGCATTTTAGGTACAAGCCAAAAGGAAAAATAATAAATCGTCATATTGCGGAATACATGAAGTAAAATACAAGGAGGATTAGTTAGAGAAGAATACATACATGGATAGAAGTTTAGAAATCCAAAATTTTCAAAAGGTATGCAAAATTTTATTTATTACTGCTTTTCAATATAGATTGTTGAAATTTAATAATTGTTCTTGGTTAATTGTCGAACCTTTGATCTGGAGATTATGGGTGCGGCTTCGACCTCTCAGTCTCCCTTAATTGGGGGTTATTGGGAGGTGGGGTCGTAACATTTGGTATCAGAGCGTAGGTCCTCAGTTAACCATTAATAATTATTAAATTTTACAAACTCCATAGAACCCAAGGGAGTTATTAGAGGATTATCCGAAAGATGGAGGTGTCTAGAAAAGGATCACGACCGGGGGCTGGAAATATTTTCCTCCACACCGCTAGTCAGAATATGAGGACTCCCAGATCTGTGTGATTGTCTGGCCAAAGTCTTAGGGTATGAAATGAAATAAGATACCTTTAGGACTTTCTCATCTCATTCATCCCTTCTCATCACAAATTTTGTTAAGGACCTTAAGGATTAGGGTTTTCTCTCTTCTCCTCACCCTCTTGAGGTATGGGTAATGTTAATAAGGTCTAAGGAATCCTCCATCGAATTAATGGAAAGCATGTAAATAAGATGCCATGGACATAAGCTTAATAGATTAAGCGCAAACTAAAGGATAGATACATGCTTAGGTCGTATGACATAAGTTGTCATGCCATCAGAAGAGACCTGAGGCTAGACCTTCTGGTCAGGAGGATAGATAAAGAGAGTTAGTCTTAGAGATAGAGATCTCCATTATAAGTAGAGACCTGGCACATCCCCTAAGGATGATGCTAACCCTAACCCTAAGTGAAGGTTAGAGAGGGATGACACGATGAGTTAGTTGTCATAGTAGACTAGGTGTTTGGATGGACATGCCTGGGATGCCATATGAGTCAATAGAGATGACCAAGTATTGTCGGCGACCCAACCTTGGAAAGGGTCGTGCATGTTAGAGTGAAGGATAGCTCCTTCATTGACAAGATTAGAGAAGAACCCATGGAAACCCCATGAGCTTATATGAGCATGGTATAGTAGACACCCATAGTACATCAGTAGTATGACAGTAGGTTGAAACCTTGGCCAAGATAGCTTATGAGATAAGCATAGGAAACTAGGGATAACCTTGAGTAAAGATAAGCTGAACATAGGCTTCACTCAGGTAGGGGCATGCTTATGAGATTGATCCTTCATGAAGAAAGGACCTCTTATAGAGAGGTTGGTTGTAGGATTAGCTCTAGAGTGAGAGCAGGACCCCAGACAAGAAGACTGGAAGCCTAAAACCCCGAGATATGAGGAACAATGGGGAGTCAAGGATGATGCGACCTAAGTGAATGATAGTAGTTGCCTCATGCATAATCCCTGGAGACTAATGATGTCTTGGTTGTCTTTAGAGGAACCAAACCCTAGAGAGAGGATGAGTCTGCTTATACCTCTGTACCTATGGTATAAATGAGAAGAAGAGTTCCTTAAACCATGTAGAGGTTTAGTAACAGTTAGTAAGGCCTTGAACCTTGTTGATTGTCTTTGAGGAGGACTCAACTCTGAAGTGTTACTCGAATAAAAGGATCATGGGAAGCACATGACATACCTTGGACACACTTGATTAGAGGTAGAGCATGCAGTAGTATACCTAAGTGGACCTATGATTCCTAGGCCTAAGAGGGGAAGTAGAGTACCTAATGCTCATGACGAGAATTAAGTTGCTATAGTTTCAAGCATAGGACAAGGGAAGCCCCTTAAGTTTAAGGTATGTTTGATGAACCCCTCATAATTAAGTTGAAGATTTTGACCCAATGTTGAGGACGAGAATAAGTGTAACCTAGCATGGTTTGGCAAGTGGTCTGCTTATGCCTTAATGGCCTTCTAGTGTCAAGCATGCTCATATAAATATAAACCCTAAGGACGTTTGTGACCTTTGTTATCGAGGTGAAGTTTTCCTCCCATCCTGGGAGAGGGACCCTTTGGTAGAGTGTATACCAGTTTTGTTGGGTTAAGTTAACCTAAAGAGGTCTCATAGGATCTTTAGAAGCTAAGTGAAAAGTACATGGTATGAGAACGAACCTCTAGACCCATAGATAGCCATCTCTATGTGCATATATATGTGTTACCATGGAGGTAACCGGTATGGGGCTTGACAGGGTAGGCAGGTCACCATGATCCCTATGAAAGGATAAAAGTCAACCCTTAGATGCATAAAGAGAGATGATGAAGGCTTGGGTAAGGTTCTAAGTTGAACATGTACAATAAGAGAATCCTAAGTTTATCCTAGGGTCAGGTAGGGATAAGACCGATGAAAGTAGGAGTTGTTTAATTCCCTAGTTGCACATGACCATAGGGTCGGGAGATAACAACTATCATTGTCTAAAGGCCATGGGTTAGGAGATTGATCACCTTCATGAACTCATGGGACCCAAAGGGCAGATGAGTAGGGCACTCTCTTGATGCATGAGGGAAGAGGGATGACCCCAAAAGTGTCGGCACCCTAAAGACCTAGAGGAGATGACCAAGGATTGTGTTTGGACCAAGTAGGTTCGAGATCAGCTCCATGGAAGTAACTTTGATATCCAGATAATTGTGAGGTAGAGGTATAAGTTGCACGTTTCGACCTAGATTTGAAGGTGTACTAGCAATGTGAGATGTACCATCTCTACTTTTAGAACATGAAGAACTATGTGTTTGGACGGCCGCCAAATGCTTATTTCTTCTTGTTATAGGAGTGAGAGATAGGATAGTACGCATGCCATACACCAAGGGTAAACGATGATGTGGTTTGGAACGTTGCCACGAGATATGGGGACAGAGAAGATAACATACCCTGGTAAAGTGAATGATACACGGATGGTATGCAAACGCTAAAGAGAAATAAGGTAGTCAGCTTATAAGGATGTTTTTACCATGAGCTATGAGTTATACCAGGTTGAGTTCGAAAACTAGAAGAATGAGCTCAGAGTGTTCTCAATAAAGATGGACTTAGAGTTTGAGTTTGAGATGATAAGTGAAATACATGGAAGTGTATGTCGTCAATGTTACCTAATACCTAAGGATGTGAAGTGGTTGTGATATAGCTGCCTAGTTTGGCTAGAAGAGGTTGTTAGGCTAACCCTAATCTTGGAAAGAAGATTTGTTTGGCTAACACTCAGAGGTAACAAGATATGTTGAACAAGTTAATGGTTGTTTAGTTAGCCAGTCTAGTCCTTGATGTAATGAAAGGATGGTGATGGAACCTTAGATACACCTCTTAGATAGGAAGGTAATAAAACCCTGATGAGAGTGGTTTAGGGTTTCTGAGGAATCATGACATACAGGAAATCATGATTGAAGATCACCATACACCGTGGTACTACCAAGATAATAAGTGACAGTAGTACTTTAGATGCCTAAGATAAAGTTGCATGTGGCATGTGGCCATGCAAGATGGAGGTGAGGGACGAACACCAGTAACACAGTGCATCGATATAAGGGATAAAGAGTCCCCAAAAGTGAAAGGGAGTTCATCACTATGGATGTTGTAAGTCTTCCCTGGATCAAGGAAGGTCAAGATGTAATATGGGTTATGGTAGATCGCCTTTCCTAGATGACACGAGAAAGAAAGAGTTCTGTCAAGGAACAGATCTGGTTGAACTACCCATGAGAGAGATGGTTCAACTACATAGGAAGTGAGTTCAAAGGTTCTTGAGTTTGACCTAAAGGTTCCCTTCCAAAAGGTGGAAGTAGGTACATGAAGAACTCGATGTTAGTACAGTTTATCACCCCTAACTAATGATTAGTATAATCTAGACTAAAGGGTCTGATGAGAGTATGTGTGCTTGATCAGGGTGATATCTAGAGACAGTTCTTGTCCTATGAAAAATGTGATGATAACCACCATCACCAGTATCGGGAGTTAAAGAAGCTCTGTAAAGGAGGTTGTATCAGTCACCACTTTAGTAAGGTGATGTTGGTGAAAGGACCACGAGATGGTTAGAAAAGGACCACAGTGTGTGTAGATGAAGTTGCTTTGATCGTGCAATGGCTGAAAGGATCCTAGAGACGATGAGAGTCATGAGCAAATGCAAAGTAGACTGACATGCAGTTCACTGTGGGAGAATATGTGACATGAAAATCTGACCCCTCTAAGTTATATCTAAGAGAGTTGAGTCCCCGATAAATGGGATCTTTTGACATGGTTTGGTGAATAAGGTTAAGTGTGATCTTACCCCTCAGCATAAAGTAATATGTGATGAGTTCCATGTGTCCAATTTAGAGCACTATGTGAGGTACCCCGACCAGGTGCTGAGCAATGAACCTAGTGAGCCCCAAGGGAGGCTGAAATGGCCTGAGTCCACCTGTGCAGTTTATAGACGCCAGGATGAAAGAACTCAGAGAAAAGAATATGTGATGATAAAGGTTCTTTGGAAGCGCTATGAGTACGGTAAAGCCACATAGGGGCCAATGATGGACATGGAAAAGTCTTATCCTGAATTGTTTGTTTGCTTGATAGAATTTTGAGGACAAAATTCCTATAACAGTGGAAGGATGTTACAACCCCAATTTTTAGGTTCATTTGCCGAGAAATGTAATTTCTCATATTAAGGATATTTTAAAAAATAATTATATAATTTGAATAAATGGATTTTGTTTACAATAGCCTTGATGTTTGTGTTGTGGGCTTTATTGTCTATTGGGCCCAAATAACAAGGAAATTCAATTAGTAAATGAATAATTGAATATTTGGAGAAAAGAAAAATGTGGAAACCTCTAGAAGGCAAATCCAAAGAGGGATTTCGTGCCTCTTGGGTTCCAAGGAGTCCAAAGTTGCATAAAGAGTGCAATAAGAAAAGAAAAGATCAATTAAGTATTTCTTTATTAAGAAAGAAATTGAAAATATGACAAAATGTGGAAAACAAGTGAAAAGAGGTATAATTGAGTTATCCTTTGTGGAATTTCGTATCCTAAGGATTTCTAATGATAAAAGGAATACCAATGAGGAAAATAAAAGAGAAATAAAGGGAAATCCTCAAAAAGGAAATATTTTAATAAGAAATAACCATGATAATGAGAAATAATGCATTTAGATACATCTAGAAGGAAATAATTATCCTTATGAAGGAATTTCGAAATCATAGAGTTTCTTGGGATCCAAGGAGTCCCAATGAAGAAAGAGGAAAGAGAAAATACTGATAAAGAAAAATAAGAGAATAATGTAATACATTATTAATGATTTTTGTGGTTTTGTTAAAGGAGTAGTATTTTCTACTTAAGGAAATATGGAAATTCGTGCCAATGGTTTAAAAAGCAAGATTGAAGAGAATAAGAAATTGGATTTTCATATTTCTAATTATCCATGCTATAAGGAATATCAAGAAGATAAATAGGAGAGAGAAGAATTCCTTCTCCATGAAGGAATTTGATTCCTATTGGAAAATAGAACTAGTTGACCATAGGTGGCCGTATTAGGGATTGGATACTCACCCTATATAAAGGGGTAAAGCCCTAGTTCGAGCCCAAGAGAGAGAGGGAAAGATTCCACATTCTTCTTCTTATTCCTTACGTATAAACCCTAGTCGAGGGTATAGCTCTATCCCTAGAACGTTCGAGGGTTCTGGTTTGATCCGTTGGAGGCTCGAAGTACCCACGCAGTCGGAGGGAAGCCTGGCGATCATTTCTCCGCTCTAACCTGGACGCAAGAGCTTCAGAGGTGCTGCAAGGTCAGCCGCATAGGAGGACCTGGCCAGAGCAGGCTAGCAGCTTTCTCCGTGATTTTTAGACATCCACGGGTGTGCCAAGGAGCGCCGGAGGTGGAGGGACCCTTCCCTGTGGTCGTCGGGGTCCAGGAGAGGAAGGAGGAGGGCTGCAAGCCGCAGCTAGGGCTGTTGCGGCAACCGTTCTGGAGGTTGAAGAAGGAGAGTTGGCGTTGGATGATTCTGCCCTCCGTAGGCTGAAGAAACCTCAACTTAAGTGAGGGGTAATAGCATCATTTCGTCATGTTTCTCAGTCATGCGAGCTATTGCATGAGAACAAGGCGACGTGGCGCCCTCTCATTGGTTGTGGTAAGGTTTTTTTGCAAAAATCATAGTTAAATATTTGTTGCTCGGATGACAAAAGTTTATATATGAATTTTGATCACGAGAACAAGAGGAATCCAATAAAAATGATATTAAAGATTGATTCCGTTCCTAATTGCAAAAGTACAATAAGTTGATGAAAAGCACATTAAAGTTAAGTTAAAAACCCTATTTGTGAGTAGAGGTTGAATATAGTATGCTTAATGGGTTAATGGAAGTATTAATAACCTGTTGAATGATAATGTTAGATTTGAACCTGATCTAGATGTAAAATTGCATGATTTAGGGTTTTTACCCCATATGAGAATGATTAAGTATTTAGAAACCCTAATTTAGGGTAAAAGAGGATAAGATCACATATAATTTGAAATATGTGAAAATATGTGGTTATATGATGGTTCTAATCTATTTCAAGTGTTAAAGTTCCTAATTATAGATAGAAACCCTAAATGTAGTTATTAGGGTTTTCTCATGAATAAAAGGTATAATTAATGGAAAATTGAGTTCATATGTTAATTAGACCATAATGAATTTTGAATTGATGATAAATGTGTATAATGATCTTGTCATGAATTAAAAGGATAAAATAGTAGCTTTAATGAAAAAGAAGCTTAATTGATGATTAATGTGCCTGTAATATGAAAATAGGGTTATATGTTATTAAGATAACCTTAATGTTGAAGAATAGATGAGATAATTAGGGTTTATGAGTAATGGCATAAAATTAGGGTTTAATATGGTAAAAGATGAAGGGAAACCCTAATTACAAAATGAAACCCTAAAATGGATACAGAAAGCCTAGAAAGTGAATCCAAGTCAATAAAGTAGGTTCTTGATAAAGTGTGTAATAAATAGAGTATATATACTTTTCAGGAATTATGTGATTTTTGAATTACTTGGATTGCATGCTTGGTTGGATTTGCTTAATGCTTCTAAAATCATCAAATCGGGTATGTGGTTACGCTTAAGAATAATCGCTCTAGCTTCACGGCGATTCCCAAAGTTTTATCGGTTGCTTGAAAATAACTGTTGGATGTCTATTTATTTCATGCAACTATAAAGTGACTATGATTATCACTATAAATGTGCATATATAACTAGCTAGATCCGGGTCCACCTCTGTTTCTTTGAAAAGGCTAAAAAAAGGGGTAATCCTAGAGCAAGGTCTAGGTTACCGAGAGTTAGAAACTGGGCTACCCACGTGTAGTGCCATGAGACTCTTTAGCATACTATGAGTTAAGGAGTGGTCTACCTATGAGTAGTTCCATGTGACTCAACCTTAGAAACTAGTTCACTTGATAGGTGGATCATGAGGGGTTTAATGGGGGCAACACAGAGGATAGGGTACTCCTGGATTGCGGAGTTATATTTAAAATGTAATCTTGGTTGTTAAATGATTAATTGAATGATTACGTTGTTAACATATTGACATGATTATTGTTTCCCCCACATACCAGCTTCGGCTGACCGCCGTTTTGTTTGTCGGCGTTTTAGGTACAAGCCAAAAGGAAAAATAGTAAATCGTCATATTGCGGAATACATGAAGTAAAATACAAGGAGGATTAGTTAGAGCAGAATACATACATGGATAGAAGTTTAGAAATCCAAAATTTTCAAAAGGTATGCAAAATTTTATTTATTACCGCTTTTCAATATAGATTGTTGAAATTTTATAATTGTTCTTGGTTAATTGTCGAACCTTTGATCCGGAGATTATGGGTGCGGCTTCAACCTCTCGGTCTCCCTTAATTGGGGGTTATTGGGAGGTGGGGTCATAACAGCATCCTAGATAATTCACTGGATATTTATATTTTTTCTTTTTCAATTTTTATCGATATATTTATTTCATCATATGGGTTATCAAGCATGACTAATTTTTAGTGTAATATATTCATGCATTAACTAAGAAATGGATATAACAACATCATATATATAGTGAAATTATATAATCATTAGTTTTAAGAGGAAATTAAATTTGAACATGATATAGATTCTTTCCTTATTTTAGTTCCTGGTGGCAATTTTAAATCCATCATAGAGAAGGGTCTAAAAAATTATTTATACATTCTCAAAATCAATCCATTAGCTAACTCATATCATGCAAATCCAAAAAATATGGATGACATTACTTGGTTTTCATGAGGAACATAGAAACTTCTAGTCTATATTGGATATGTAGTTGAAAAATACAATCAAACCTAAGTGAAAAATTAAGTAAAACTTCAACATAAAAAATACTCAAAAAGAGATTGATACCTAGATAGAACCTTCCCCCTCCATCCCAAGATTTAAATCTATACTTGTACTGAGTAATACCTAAGAGCGGAGAATGCTATCACTTTTTCTCATTGTGAGGTGGTGTTGATGGGGATCCCTTGGGCGGTGAGGCATGGTAATACCCCTAAAAGTATGGGCATGGTTTGACAATGATGTGAAAGGGAGTTCTATACCCTTGGTCTCAACAGTTTGAGTCTGACGATGGATATGTCAAGAAGTCACATGTCAGACACATCGAGGGCTACACCATGTAGTGCTTCTACGATTAGTGGCCCTTGTACTCTTGAGGCACATAATGATAGAGGTGTTTAATCTGGTAATTTTGCCTCAGATTCTCATAGTATATCTCATCTTGTATATTCAATAAACCATAATACTAAGACAAGAGTTGTTCCTAACTACCTTAGAAATAGTGTGCGTTGTGGAGACTGCACCAAATTTTTAGGTGGGTATTGCTAGTAAGGGTGAAAGAGGTATCTTATTTTGGTGATTGACCATGCACTATGTCTGTGACGAATGATTTATTTGAGGCACAATGTCTCCCTTCTGTCCAATAGTGCCATTGTCCTGATGCTTAATATAATGAGGATGTCATAGAACCATTTATTACCAAAATCCTAACTCCAAATGACAATAAAGTAAATGGTGATAGGATCTAGGTGTCTGTCCCTAGCATGGTATTATCAAAGTTTTAATGTGGAAGTGTAAAAGATTAGCATTCATGTAAAAATAACAAGATAAAATCACCAATCGTATCTCAACATTCAACAAGTATTATTATTTAACATTGTCTTATTACAAGATTTCAATTACATATTAGAGAGAACAATTTTACAAGTTTGCTCATGTACACTAGGGATCTTACGATAAGTACACCTGACATAGCTCACCAATCCCATCAACTTGTAGCCATCTATGAACCTATAAAATATGTGAAGCAATGCAGGTCATCACATGAGGTGTTGAGTATAGGGGAGAAAGATACATATATGTAAGCCTTGCCTAATTTGAAAAGAGTTGCAGAAGTAATGAAAAAGAATGAGCAAGTTAAATATTTAGCAAAATGAGAGACCATGTTTTATGTCTTTCTACTCCAATTGTATCATCAATATCGTGTGTTTGTAATGCCTTTTTGACTAACTTCCCATTGGAAGAGTCTGACTAACTTCTCATTGGAAGAGTCTATGAGGGTGGTGAAGATTAGATAACCCTATTCTTAAGGGACCTCAAGGCCATCACCAAGATCTAACCCTTTTATCATCAAGGTCTGCCCTATCATGACAAGTCAAGTAAGACACCCAACCTTGTATCATATCCCCCAAAACATTAGGCAGGTGCACATGGTTTGTATGATGGAGCTCTATATTATATTTGGAAGTTGTAAAACATTGACAACAAGACAAACATCAAGTACAATACTAGAATACTACATGACAATATTCAAGCAAGTAAAAAAGTGTACATATGTATCACATTTCAAGAAAAAATCCATAGGCTTTTAACTATTCAAATTTCATATAAAGATTTCATAACATATCCATGACCATCTAAATCACAAGGAACCACCTGGTTAAGCATAAGATTACATACATGAATTAGATTCTCATCATTAACCCTAATTAGCTCCATTTTAGGGTTTTTCCCTAGTTAGGGTTCCAATTTGCTTAACTACATATTTGTTGACCTTTTATATTTACGTTCACTATAAAGGTGTGGTTCTAGTTTCATGTCATTTTGATGTTCCATTCACTTTATGTGATCATTACAAGATTCATGTCACTTGTGTATAATTTAGGATCCAAGAGACTCACAATAGGGCAAAAAGGTTCATGATCCACATAGTCAATATGTCCATATATGATTTAGATTAGTAAGGTAAGGATATAAAAACACATATCAAGATTAGGTGGAGGATCGTTAGTGTCTTAGCATCATATAACCAATATATACAACAAACATTCCCAATAAAATATATAAGTCTTAAGTCATAAGGTCCCAACATATGGATTAGATGGGACACTCCATACATGATCATAATTATAGAACATATCTGATTTGAGAGGTAATGAAATAAGATTAAGACCCACATTATGAAATAGAGCAAAAGTACATAAAATAAGATACTTTTAGCAAATATGGGGTCAATATGGGTAGATTAGGCTCACATACAATATTATATCTCAAAGGGGGTCATCCCTAGACAAAAAGGTCAGATCCCATCATAAACTACTGATTTCAAATATTTACTATAGTTTGGTGTATTAGATAGATCATCAACTAAAATGGACCAATGTATAATCAAACTATCACATAATAGGGACACAATCATGCATTAGGTGCCATATACATTAAGCATAGTGAGGGATTAGGGAAATAATCCTAGTATCATGAATGGATAATAGTTACTTATTTCTAGGTTGATTAAGTACTAGTCAATATTAAGATGCAAAATTAGCATAAAAGGGCATGGGACATTATTAATGTCTCAAAACTAGTCATAAATGCACATAAAGGTGAAACAAGTGTGGGATTGGTGCTTTGGGCCTTCATTTAGCTCAAAAGTACATTAGAGATACTAATTTGATGATTAGGGGTGTAAAGGTGCACTCTTGTTTCAAGATTCGTCATAATATTGCATTAAATGGGGTCAACATAGTCAAAGATTATATTTTTAAGAAAACATGGACATGAACGTTACAATTAGGGTTTGTAAGCATGTTCATCTTGTAGATTGTGTTAGTCAAAGATTAATTTTTATGAAAACATGGAAGCAAACATTATAATTAGGCCTAGAAGTATATTCATGTTGTAGATCTTGTCGAATGGATCGATTTGGTATATTTGTTTGCTAAATTTGGACAAGGGAGGAGAGAGATATGATACTTTGAAGTTTAGATTAAAAAATTTAGGAAAATAAAACTAGGGCATTACCAAAATAATATGCCCATGGCCTTAGATCTCAGTGTTGCCAGTTGAGATCACGTAGCTGGGGAGGGATTTTCTGGTCATGTTGCGCGCCCCATCCACATGTTGCACCGCCAATGGTCATTTCGGCCAGAATCCTGACCCAGTTAGCATTAGGGAGGGGAATGATACACAACACTCCATACATCAGATGTTGTCCCCATTGTGAACTTACCACAATCAATGGCCGCCAGTCATCGTCCCTTCCACCAGTCTCTATCCTGTGTCATGGCCTGCCATGGTGGCTTGGCTCGCCTGAGCTCGTGGGAGCCTGGCTCCCACCATTTGCCCAGTCACCCATAGGTGATGCTCGAGATCAGAGGACCTCCATAAAGTGGGGCCTAGATTCAGACATGGTGCCCAGTGGCAGTGGCGTTGCCCCTCCGTGGGAATAAGGAGGCTAGGGTTCATGAAAGAACTTGATTAGAGAGGGGAAAGAGAGAGCGAAGAAAAAGAGGAATAATGGTGGCACCAATCAACAAAAAAGATGAGGAGTGGAGGAGTATTGGTGGCACCAAGGGTGAGTAGGTGGCAGCAGAACCTCTTTGGTCGTGTGCCAGTAGTTAATACATACGAAGAAGATAAAGCGCAGGCCTTTGATTTTGGTGTGGTGTGATGATCAGGCCGCTGAGATTGCGTGAGACAAGCCCAGAGAGACCTGATTTCCACGGTCAAAGAGTCTGGATCATGGACCACAAAAAGGTTCTTCCTTCCTATAAGGGATGCGTACATCCATATTGGGTCCATTTAGGATTTTGATTTGAATTAATTGATCAAATCAACTAAATTTTGAGCAATCTTTGAAAGGCCATAACTCGGGCTTCGTACATCCGATTGGGATGATTTTTGTGTTGTTGGGTTCATAATTGAGTCCACTACAATATGATATGTATTATATGAGTTTAATTTAATATAAATATCATGATTCATTAAAAGCATTGTAACATAGACCAACAATTATTTGGATGTCACACACGGTGAATGTGAGTAGTGATGTGACCAAAATGGTGCATCATAATATTTCAATTAAGATTTTAATATAAATTGAGTGAGAAGGTTAGTTTATGAGAGAGACATATTACAATATATGAGTGAGGAAGGTCAGGTTGTCACATCCTTCCCTCCTTAAAATAAATTTCTCCCTCAAAATTTGTCCAAGATCATAGTTGGGGGTCAAAGTTCGTATTTATCGTATTTGGTCAACCAAACCTAGGTGTCATGGAATCCACCACTAGGGGGTGAACACTTAGGGTGTCATACCTATCTAAAATTATACATACTACTTGGTGTTATACCATGTTATGACATCATCTTGACATTATGGTTCCATAATCCTCATCCCTGCTACATTAGGGTTTTTGTTCAAGTACTCATGTGAGCCTAAGGCGTGTTATTTGAATCTATATCATCAATTTCTTATGGGAAATGTTCATCATAATGACTTTCAAATAGGATTATTATCACCCCTATATTTTCATCAAGTTATAGTTTACATAAATGGATTAGTTTTTCCCCAAATATTCTATCAATGACCCCCAATTATGTTCATTATCTTTCAGTTTAGATCTTCAATAAAATGGTACATTCATCATGTTTATTTGAGTAAACACTTCAAGAGCATCATCATATCCAGTTCATGCTTTCAAATCTACATCTTTTATGCAATGTACGATCATATTAGGTCTAGCCTATAAGAGTGACTTATCATACATATCAAGTTTCTCAAGAATGATCTTTATCTCCCGATTGGCCAACTCAACTTGACTACTAGTTTGAGGGTGGTAAGGAGTAGGCACATGATGAAGGATGCCATGCCTTTTCAACAAACTCTTAAAGGCTCTATGGATGAAGTGACTTCCACCATCACTAATCATGCTCTTGGTACACCAAATTGACTGAAGATGTTTATTTTGACAAACTCATAGACCACCTTGTGGCCATTTGTTCTTGTAGATATTGCTTCCACCCACTTAACGGCGTAGTATATAGCCACAAATATGTACACATGCCCAAAGGAAGGGGGAAATGGACCCACAAATTCAATACCCTAAACATGAAACACCTCTACTACAAGAATAGGAGATAGATGCATCATGTCTCTCTTTGCGATGGTGCCCAATTTTGACACTTCAATCAAGTTTTGCAATAATCATGCAAATCCTTGATCAATGTTGGCCAATAGGAATCACATTGGAAAACTTTTGTGGTTTTCCGTTTCCAACCAAACTATCCTCCACATATGTCAGAGTGGCACATGGAGAGAATTTCTTATTTCTCACTTTCCTTAATGCACCTCCTTATCAGTTGATCCGAGCAATACTTAAAGAGATGTGGGTCATCGCAGACATAGTTCTTAACTATAGAAAATAACCTTTTACTTTACTCCCTAGTCCATTTGCTTGATACTCTCCCACTAGCCAAGAAGTTGGACATGTACTTGTACCATGGACTTTGAGTAAACTCAAACAAGAAGAGTTGCTCATGAAGCATTGCCTCCTTGATCTTGTTTACATCATCATAGGTTGCTTCAATACGAGAGAGGTGATCTACTATAGAATTCTCAATCCCGTTATTGTCAACGATCTCCGAACCAAATTCTTGGAGCAATAGAATCCACTAGATCAACCTAGGCTTTGAGTCCTTATTTGACATGAGATACTTAAAAGTTTTGTGGTCAGTATAAATAGTCACCTTGTTTTGCAGCACATAGGAGCAGAACTTGTCAAGAGCAAACATCATGGCAAGCAATTCTTTCTCTATGGTAGTCTAGTTCCGTTGAGCTTCATCAAGTGTTGTACTTGCATACTATATGGCATGCGATATCTGGGAAATCCTTTTGGTCAAGCACAACCCCCACTGCCATATCTAAGCATCAGTCATTGCTTCAAATGGTAAAGAAAAATCCAGGGGTTGCATGATAGGAGCAAAAATTAGCTTGTGCTTCAAGTGGTTGACTTCTTCAATGCATTTGTGGTCAAAATTGAATTCAACATCTTTCTCAAGTAAGTCACACCTTGGACTTGAAATCTTGCTAGAGTCTTTTATGAAATGATGATAACTTGCATTTCCCAAGAAAGAACAGAGATTTCTTATAGTGGAAGGAACGATAAGAGTAGAAATGAGGCCCACTTTGGCCTGGTCAACTTCAATTCTGTCTTTGGAAAGTCTATGACTTTTCTCCCAAGAAAGAACTAAATAGACCTTAACACATCTCTCAAGAATAGTTGTGAGGTGAGACAAACTTTCATAAAAAGTTTTTCCAAACACTGGAAAATTACCCATGCAGACTTTAAGAGAAAAATCAAGCATATCGGTGGAAATGGATGTCACACATCTTTGGAATGTGGAAGGGGAATTTCAAATCCCAAAAGGCATTCTCCTATAAAAAGGTTCCACTTGGACATGTAAATGTGGTTTTCTCTTAATAAGAGGGAAGCACCTCATATAATAATTAAAAAATAAAAGTGATACTATTTCATGTATCAAGCATAATTTAAGGAATAACATTATCATCAACATAGAGATCTAGAAAAAATCTCACTTGTATGTCAAAGGAGATCTAATAGCTTGAGACACTCAAGCCATGACCCATATATGTCAAACAAGATGTGCTAACCACAAGCATCTACCCATAACAAGAATTTATACCAAACTTTGAAGATCAAGGACAACCCCTAGATTCCTTCACAAATAGACACTAACCCGAGTATGAGGCTTATCATAGAAACCACACATCATATAAATCATCTTAAGGTTTATGGACATCTCCCTCACCTATATGGAAAACATGCATATATTTGATTGCCTCTTTTTCTTGAGTTAGATCTTTTTATCATAAATATAGGGTTCAACATTATTAAGGTAACCACACACTAGGTGACCAAACTCATATACTTAGAGGTAGTCTAGCTAGGGACTCATTGTTATTTATATCATACTTAATATTTTTCTACATTTCACATATATTTTGGAGGTTAGGTACTTTGACCTTCTCTTGTATTGAGTTGACTCATATAAAGAGGTCAACCTAATTGTTTAATCCCATGATAGAGGTCATTTTTTGTAAAGAGGTTGAGTCCTATGTTGGTCCCAAACTATATTCTCGATAACATATTACAATGTGTACAAGACTAGGAACAATCAAGCATGCCAACCCACTAGCTATACGTAGCACATCAACCAAGCTATATACTTCAAACATGTGTCTCATGTCGTAAAACATACTTGAACCTTCCAACATCAAATGTAGGTCATCAAGAAGCAAGCTCATAATATCAATGTCAACATTGACATCAATACCAACATCAACATCTTCTTCTTCTTCTTCTTCTTCTTCTTCGTCATCATCATCATCATCATCATCATCATCATCATCATCATCATCATCATCATCAACAACAACAACAACTTAGGTTATCTAGGATACATCGTGTCTCTAGAAAACTCTAGAGATGGCATCTATCATCTAACACTCTCATCTTCACTGATATTACATCTCTTTTCTCTTAGGTTGATACTCACTGCCTTTCAATGTGTGGTGACATTTTTCATATGTACATATACTTATACTTTTGAAATAGGTTTTCTCCAACATTGAAACATGAAATGGGAACCAACATACTCATTTAGAATAAAACCAAAACTATAAATAAGTTACCATATTCATTAGGCAGTCTAGTACCATGACACCTAGAGAACTAGAAAGAACACGATGCACACTTGTATAGCTACCCTAAGAACATGACGTGAACATATGTATAGGGTTAGAATAAGATCTCCCTTTTCTCACCCTATTGAACCTATTGCCCATAGTATAGGATAGAAGGAACATAATTGAGAGGTTCTAGGGATTACACAAGTCTACACCTAGTCCTTGAACATCTAGATTCTAACCTAGAGTCTAAGTAATCTTAGTTCAGAAAGGACAACTCATTAAGTTTCTAGGGTTAAGATGTAAGGTTGAGTTTATTTTGTCTTTTATGTGAGATACGTCTGGTGTAGTTATTATTCATTCTCTGATACCATTTGTCACGGAACTATATATTACCTAAATCCTACAAAGTCAATGAAAATAGGATCTAGGTGTCCATCCCTAGCATGGTATTATAAAAGTGCTAATGCATAAGCATAAAAGCTTAGCATACATGAATAGATAACAAGATAATAGAACCAATCATAGTCTCAACATTCAAAAAGTATTGTTAAGAAACATTGTCTTGTTACAAGATTTCAATTACATATTAAAGAGAACAATCTTACAAGTCTACTCATGTATACTAGGGATCTTACAACTAGTACACCTAACATAGATCACCACACCCATCAACTCCTAGCCATCTCTGAACCTATAAAATATGTGAAATAATGAGGGTCAACACATGAGGTGTTGAGTACATTATTAAATTCTCAAAACTAGTCATAAATGCATGTAAAGGTGAAACAAGTGCAATATTGATGCTTTGGACCCTCATTTAGCTTAAAAGTACATAAGAGATATGATTTGATGATTAGGGTGTAAAGTTGCACTCTTGTTTCAAGATTCATCATAACATTGCATTAAATGTGGTCAACATAGTCAAAGATTACATTTTTTAGGAAAATAGGGACACAAACGTTAGAATTAGACTTGAAGTATGCTCATGTTGTAGATCTTGTCAAACAAATCTATTTGGTATATTTGTTTTCCTAATCTAGCTAAGGGAGGAGAGACAGATGATATTTTGAAGTTTAGTTTAGAACCTAAGGAAAATAAAAAAGGGCATAACCAAAATAATATGTTCAGGCCCACAACTCGATCTTGATGTTGACGGATGAGATCACGTAGTTGGGGAGAGATTTGGTGTTCCTATGGCATGTTGCATCCACGGGTTGCACTATCAATGGTCATCTCAGTTAGAGCCCTAACCTAGTCAGCACAAGGGAGGGGAAAGATCCACAACACTCTAGTCATTAGATGGTGTCCCCATCGTGGACTCGCCATGGTCAATGGTTGTGAACCATCATCCCTTCTTCCGGTCTTCTATCTTGTATAGTGGCTCGCCATGGTGGCTAGGCTTGCTAGAGTTCATGGGAGCCTACCTCCTAACATCTGGCGGGCCACCCAAGGGATCTATTTGAGGTTGGAGGACCTCCATGGAGTGGGGCATAGAGTAAAATGTGGTGATGAAGGGTCAGGGGTGAAGGCCCCAGGTGTCCAGTGGAAGTGGAATCGCCCCTCCATGGGAGGAAGAAGAAAGGAGGCTAGGGTTTGTGAAAGCACACGATTAGAGAGGGGAAAGAGAGAGTGGAGAAAAAGAGTAACAATGGGGGCATAAATAAACAAAAAGAATGAGGATGGGAGGAGTATTGGTGGAGCCAAGGGTGAGTAGGTGGAAGCAATGCCTCTTGCACCAATGTACAATATAGACAAAGAAGGTAAAGCATAAGCCACTGATTTTGGTGTAACCCATGGAGTGATGATCAAGTGGGTGAGATTTCATGAGACATGCCTAGAGGGACCTGAATGACAACGATAAAGAGTTAATATTACAGACCGAAAAAAGGTGTCACCCACCCAAATGGGTTGCATGCATCCAGATTAGGCCCGTTTAGGATATTAGTTTGATTTAATTCATCAAATCATGTAATTTTTAGCTCAGGCTTTGTAGACCCCGATTATGATGGTATATGCAGTGTTTGGTTTGTAATTGAGTCCACTACAGTATGGTATAAATGGAAACATTCTTCAAAAGTCTAATTTTAACACAAAGAGCATGATGCATTGAAAGCATTGAGACCTAGACCAACATTTATTTGGATGTCACACATGGTAAAATTGAGCAGTGATGTGGCCAAATGGAGCATCATAACATTTCCATTATGTTACCGATATCATATTGAGTAAGAAGGTCAATTGATGAGAGAAAAAGAGTACACTAGAGAAGAGAGAAAAGTTAGGTTGCCATAGAGGATGACATTATAATAACTAGGTTTACTAAAATTATACATCTCTTTCTATAAATGGCACCACAATTTTGATGAGGGAGAGATTGTGGTTTTGTTCTATTAAAAGATAATTTCCTTATGTTATACGCAACCCCAATATCCCACAAGAGAATGATATTCACCCTGAAATTATTACTTTTAGGTTGAACATGTAGAGAACAAGATAAGCATATTAAATCTTATTGAGATAATTAAGAAATTGAAAGATTGATTGTTTGTTTTGGAATGAAATTAAAAATAATAAATAATTAAGACAAAGCAATTAGCAGTTTTATATTAATAAAGGAGAAGGCAACCAGGATAAGAGTCTCACCTACTTGAACATGTGATATGATCTTATTAGTTGCTTAGTTTATCAAAACTTGGACTTAATTCATCCTACTGTAAGTTACTTTTCTCTCACTCAAACTTAATAAAGCATGCCATGGATGTATATTAATTTTCTATTACATGGATAATATCAGCTAATAATATAATCATGTGGTCCTACCCATAAATCACTCTTCACTCTCATTATAGACATCATCAATCATAGTTACCTATCCCAAATTAGACCATGTTCTCTATAACAAAAATCTAAATAACTATTCAAGATATCATGGTAATCAAGCACAAAACATTGGCAATGACTATATAAAACTACATATTTATATCAATAAGAAAGTGAATGCCATTAATTTAAATTACAAGTATGACATACTATTCAAGGGGATACTCCCCATGCTTGATTAAGGAACTACTCTATACTACACATAGCCATGGATAACATTAAGTCAACAACATGTGGGAACTTAGGGCCACCATGACTATAGAGTGAGAATGGGTGACTTCACCATAGTGGATCATATATTTTTTGGGATCACATGGCTATATAGTGAACATGGTACTATCATCTTTGACTATTAATGCAGAATTGCCACATCAATGGGACACTTCTTTTGATATAGAGAAGCAAGTTGATTGATTGGATTCCAATCAACATTGGTCCACCAGTGCGATGTGTAACATAACAAATTTTGCTAATCCTGAACCCCTATGCATATTTTTTTTCCAATTTAAAATCCTTATTACAAAATCCTAAGAATATCCACAATAAAATAGATAAACCTCATGGAGGATATTTGTCTTTGGTATTCAATTAAAAGACATTTACAATATTTGTATACACACATTGGAAGTAATTGCAAGACTAAATAATATAGCCATCTTGGAATCATAAACTAGCAGAGTTAATATTTCTTAGAGATACAATAATGGAAATTGAAAAGGTGATTAAAATTTTAGGAGAAATAGATATATGGTTTAAGAGATATAAAATTTGTAAGAAAATGCAAGGTCATAGTGAAAATAAAACTAAAACTAAACTGCATTGATTCAGTCAAACATGTGTTTGACCTGGGGACGCGCAAACTGGTTTATCCTAACCCCCAGTGCGCACGCTAGGATTCCTCTACACAATGGGTGTTTTTTGTAGAACCTGAAACACATAGGAAACTCCCCCCCTTCCTACCTCTCATGTCTTTCATTTCCAAACCCTGAGGCCATCAACCAGTTTACTGCTCATGAACCCAAAAAAGTCAGAGCATTGATGCCCAACGAATTGGAAGAAACAACTGAGATGCCATTGGTAAGTCCTACACCACCTCGAACTAGGCCAGTAATGCCAATGATGTCATCCAAGAACCACATGCTCAAAACCCTATTGCCCTAGTCCTATATAACACTATGACCATCCCCATCGACAACCTACTCCTACAACAACATTTCCAAACTCTCTTCTTCTTCCTTGAAACCTCGAACAAGCCTCCACCACCTCCATTTTGGACTACCAGAGTCTACAACAGACTTCTCGTATCATTTTTGACCTTCAGTGGGTCTGCACCACTACCCATATACCTCCTTGTTCCTCTACCCTTGTTGCACCTCTAGGCCAATACATGAACGATCAAGCCAACCATAGGAGATTCCCTCATGCCGCCTCCACCTCTGACTAAACAAAACCTCAACCATGAAGCTACATACTTGGCAATTAGAATGGTCCCTATATTTCTATTGGTGGTACACAAATGGTACACATGCATGAGCTTCCTTCTTCCTGATTATACTCACCATGAAGAGATGATATGGAAATTTCCACTATAGTTAATTACCCACATAGCAACTTTCACCTACGTACTATATTACAACAATATGATTTGATCGAACTAGCATATACACATTCTTAAGTACCTTAATGTGATCCTAGTCAAGAATACAAAATGGATAGGGGTACCTAAGTAATGAACTAGGATTTAGGAGTCATACTCAAAGGATGTGATTGTTGACATAATCCATATTTTCCTAACACTCAATCCAAACTTGATACATACCCTTAATAAAGTACACAAAAGGATAGTTCCTAAGTTGTACAACCTATAAATTTAGACAATACTTGTATAGTTGGACCGAGAATAATTCCCCTCACTAACCAAATGAGAATAATTTCCCTCAATGTATGATGTATATTGTGGAGGTTTTAATCCAATAATGATGTCAAAAAATCTATTAGAGGAATTTAATTTAGTATTTTCCAAATATGACACTATTGCAATTCATGAAATTATGTAACCACACCTTAGTAAACATTTACACTTTTTATAAAATAAATATGAATTGCTAAAAATAATGTACATACATGACATACAGTAGTACATCCTATAATTTAAATATGAAGGAGTATTATGTGCATATGTTCTATGAATACAAAGGATTGGGGAAAATCTAATATCACTAGTAAAGAAATGACATATAACATCACCTTTGATGGCGTCGGATACACAAAAAACTGACGCCAAAGAATAACGACGTCGGCTATTTAAGACAACCATCACCATATGTGAAGTCCTATCGATTTAGAAAATACACGGGTAATGCTTTTACTTTAATGTTAGTTTCTTTGATAATAAACTAACGTCTAAAAATTACCTACAAAATACAATTTTCCAAGGAAAAAAATTGCCTCCAAAATTTTGAATCTGGCATCGGTTTTTGCTAAACCTGATGACACATGTTTCGTGCCATGTCCTCATGGAAAAATTTATCCCTGCATCAGTCATCGGCTCTGTCAACTAACCAAAGACTAATCACCCTTCATGAGACAAACTTTTTTTAAGGAGATGGTTCTATAGCGTCGATTTTTTAATAGAAATTGATGACTAGGTGTTTTCACGCCTTGTCCCCGTGAAAGTATTTTCCCCCCAATTTGGTCCTTCGTTGTCAGTTTTTATTGGACAATCGACAACTATGGTCCTAACACTAGATAAATTTTTTTTGATATGTATATAGACGTCGATTTGTCTATTGGTAAACGACGACTATGTCAGACGATTTTTTGGTTTTGGAGTTAGTCGTCAGTTTTTCTCTAGAAACTGACAACTAAAACCCTAACTAAGGGCAATTTTTTTTATTTAGATTTGGTCTTAGTCATAGGTAACCAATGACTATACTGTTGATCATCGGTTTTTCGAAACAATCGACGACTATGCGTAACTTAATAGCACCCCGCAAAACAAACTTTCTCTCCATTCTCTATTTCATCATGATTTCCACCTAGGTCTCTGGTGAATTTGTTGTCGTTGCTCAATTTGCCTTCGTGGCTACTATTTCTCTTCCTCCAACCGCCACCATCATTGTTGTTTCTCTTCCTCCACTCGCTACCACCGCCACTGCCGATGCTCTTCCTCCACTCGCCACCGCTCCATATTGTCACTACAACTCTCACTGTGCTCACCTGAGGAGTTGCTCGCCGCCAGGAGCTTGGGTTGAGGATGTCAGAGGAGTTGTTGTTGCTAGCCACTGGAGGAGATACTGTTTCTAGCTTGGGAGGATGCCAGAGTTTGGACCTAAGCTGGCCTCTACCACATAGGTTTTTGGAGCTTCTACTAGTGCTACCCTCATCACCGCTAGAGCTTCCCCTACTGCTAGGTAAGCCCCCAAAATAGGTTGTACCTCACCTGCTTCATATCTTACACCTCACTTGCTTCCCACCTGCTAGGTAATATTAATTTCAAAGCATCGACCCATGTTTTAAAGTTGAACATGCTAATTATTGAGGAAATATATGCACCAAAAAACAACAATATGAATAAGCAACATCTTATTATTGTGAAAATAGGAAATATAGTTTTACATGTGTGAATCACTTTTGTAAGGTTAGTTACTTATTGCTTTTGCATTGATTATTGTTAATTAGGATTTCTATATCTTAGTTAGTGTAATTTATAATTTACCTTGGGTCATCTCTTTCTCCCTAGGTCATGAATAATTTATGTGTAATGATTATCTTGATGATGAACATGCATGTCCATTGGAGATGTTGAAATCAATGTTATAGATTATGGTACCTAGACAAAGAAGAATGAATTGAATTAAATGATGCTACATAAAACCTAGGATATGAATGATGAAACTAGGATCATAGGTATAGGGATGACAACATACATGTATTTTATTGGCCTAGAAACCCGTCCAAGATTTACTCACTAGGAGTAAATCTTGGATAGTCCCCAGTTTGGGACTACTCTTGTATACTTAATCTCACTTAGGATGTAAGTGTATGATGAATATTCAGTTTTCAAGATGTTTCTTCAGCACTTCCCCATTTGTTCTCTAAGTACATATGTTGGTGGACATTTGTTCTCTAACTACATATGTTGATGGCAATACTGTATATCTTAGTCATCGAAGGTTTCTTCTAAAATTCCATCCATATTGAAGGTTGTGCAAAGCGTTTAATGGATGGAATGAGGAATGGAGTGCCCCAAAACTTATACCAGGGGAGGTTGTTTATGAAAGAGTAAAAGACTTTGTCAATGAATTTAGTAAGAGATCACAATGTACCATTACCACACAAAGTGACAAATCTTTATTCAAGAAGAAGTCAATATTTTGGGATCTTCCTTATTGGAGTTCTTTGGCAGTTAGGCATTGTATCGATGCCATGCATGTTGAGAAAAATGTTTGTGATAGTTTCATTGGTACTCTATTGAATATACTAGGTAAGACTAAATATGGCATCAAATCTAGAATGGACCTACGTGAAATGGGAATAAGGAAAAAATTAACAGAATTAGTTATCAATGATCGGAGAACATATTTACCTCTTACTTGTTACATGTTGTCTAGAAAGGAGAAGAAAGCTTTTTGCAGGTGCTTGGTTAATGTTAAGGTTCCACACATTTACTCTTCCAACATCTGTAGATTGGTATCAATGAAAGATCTGAAGTTGATAGGTCTAAATATCATGATTGTCACACTCTAATGCAACAAATATTGCCTGTGGCAATTCGATCCATACTTTCAAAGCATGTAAGGTTTGCAATCACGATACTTTGTTTCTTCTTCAGCAGTCTATGCAGCAAAGTTCTTGATCCTGAGAATCTTGATAAGTTTCAAAGAGAAGTGGTTGTTACCCTATGTCAGCTTGAGATGTATTTTCCTCCATTCTTTGATATCATGGTACATTTTGTTGTTCACTTGACTAGGGAAGTGAAAATGTTGGGACCAATTTTCTTACATTGGATGTATCCTTTTGATGATACATGAGAATTTTTAATGGTGATGTTCAAAACCGTTATCGACATGAAGGGAGTATTATTGAGGGTTATGTGGTGAGGGAGGCTATGGATTTTTGCAATGACTTACTGAGTGGTAATCAAGCTCCTACAAATGAAAAGAATATTGAGTATTATTCTGGCAAAGGGACTTTAGGAGAACGAATGAAAGTAATCAATTGTGAGATGTAGGAACAAGCTCACTTGTATATTTTACACAACATCAACAAAGTGAGTGTTTATATCACGGAACATACCAATTTCATCAAGAAACAATATCCTCAAGCCAATTCAATGTGGATTTCTAGAGAGCATAACAAGACATTTATTAAGTGGTTTGAAGATAAAGTCTTACATCAACTATCTCAAACACCAAATAATATTGTTGAAAATATCAAATGCCTTGCCTTTAAACCAAAAATAAATGTTATGTCTTATGAAGGGTTTGACATAAATGGGTTCTCATATTACACAAAGCTTCATGATGATAAGAGTGTCATCCAAAATAGTGGGGTCACCCTTCAAGCATCTTCATTGTTTTTTTCTAGTACGAAGGATAAGAATCCACATGAAGCTAAAATGTCATATTACAACATCATTGAAGACATATGGGAATTTGACTACGTAGATTTCAGAATTCCTCTTTTCAAGTGTAATTGGGTTGATAACACCAAAGGAGTTATAGTGGACGAATTGGGTTTCACATTAGTGAATTTTGAAAATTTTAGTGAGAAGGGTGAACCATTCATATTGGCATCACAGGCGAAACAAGTATTTTATATAGATGATCCTACAAATGAAAAATAGTAGGTTGTTCTTCATGGTAAAAGACATTTCATTGAGGATCCTATAGATGAAGAAGAGTACTATGATAAGTATAATGACTCCACTCCATTCTCAGTTGTCTTGCCAACACCAAATATTGAAGCTAACAATGACTTATATGTGCGTAGAGATCATACCAAAGGAATGTTAATTGATAAGAGATATCAATATTAGAGGCATGTTTTTAATTTTTAAATGTTTTATTTTTTTGAATGTTAGATCAATGTGAACTTCACAATGTTATATTAATTTCATTAAATATTAAATGTTTGATTTTTTTTATATGACACTTTTTCATATGGCTGACCATGAGTATGATGATCACCATAAGGGTGGGGCACCACGTCACAATGTAAGTTTTACAATATATCTAGCTATATGTCAATGTATATGTTATATCCTATATGTGTTTTTTTGTCAATTTTTAGGTTCAGGATGTACCCCCAGAAAACCTTATGCCACTTGATGAGTGGCATTAAAAATTTAAAAAAATAGGGGCATCACTATGAGAACAAGTTACTACAACAAAGGGGAAATGGACCAAAATTGGTTGTGGATTTTGATCATGCAAGAAATCTATTTGGAAAGAACCACATCTCCTTTGTTTCATATTTTGGGTTTCTTACTCGTTGCCATTGTAGAGTATGTATAATCTTGGTGTACAGTTATGAAAAGCAAGAAAGACTTCGTATGGAAAGAGCTGTGTGTGAAATATTATCATTTGCAATTATATTTTCAAAGCTTTTTACAATTATATATTTTAGAATACTCTATTAAATATATGAAATTTTGTAGAATATATTTGAATTGGATGAAAGCCTACATCTTAAAAAGGTGATACAATGCTATGGGAGTGTCCTAAGGAACTTTAGGACAACTCTCATCTGATAATACATACGAGAGGCTGATAAGAGGAAGAAGTCAGCCCTTGTGCAATTGAACTACCTAGACCCGACTAAGTGGGAGGTGTTTGTTGCCAAGAGAAATACCAATGAATTCAAGGTATTAAGTGTCACTCCCAATTTAATTAGTATACATACTTATGAATTCACCTATTTATGGTTGACCTTGATTGTTACTAACCAATTCAATGTGCTTACTAACAAGTCTATTAGAGATGATCAAAGAGCAAGGCATGCATTGAATGTGCATGACCACATGATGGGTCCATGTCACTATGCAACCCTTCACCAAAAACTACATGAGTCTTCCATTCAGCTCCTATTGCTGAGACTGCTGAGTCCTCTACTACTCCCACACCTATGAATCGCCATGATGTGTGGATAGCTAGAAAGAAAAATAAAAAAGGAGATATAACCAACCCTGCAACTACTGAGGTGGCTGCAAAAATGGTAAAATTCAACTCTCAAAGCAATTAGTATTGATAATTGTTATGTTTACTTACCAATTTCTATTGATGATGATTAGCGGGAGCTTCACGAGTAGAGGAAGCAAGACTCGTTCATCCCTGAGGGCACAAGGGATGAATTGATAGTTTCTCTTAGTAACTCAGAGCATCCTAAATGTGTTAGGGTTGCAGGCACTGGTGTGGGCCTAAGAGCATTCTTTGGGCCATCACAATGCAAACATGTCCAAAAAGATGGATTTTCAAAAGCTGAGGCAACCATTCAAATTTTAGAATGTTATTGCAAAGGGAATTCAGGAATCAAAAAGCATTTCTTTTGACCATGTATAGGTAGATGAATTAATTGATAAGAGAGTCCAGGAAGCAATGAGCAAGTGGCAAGTGTCTCATGCTGCCACTCAGACAATACATGTGTCGTGCCGCTATTCCCCCACGATGGAGGTGGTTGGGAGTAATCTTGTAGAGGTGGTTGGGAGTAATCCTATAGACCCACCACCTAGCACGTCTGCTATAAGTATTTTTGTGACATAGTAGTTAGTCTTTTCAAGATAATATGTTTATATATATATATATATATATATATATATATATATATAACATACTCTACGTAAATTTATAGGGGTTGAGGCCATTCCATCTAAAATTGAAAGAATATGTCATTGCAGAGGGTAAGGCTTACCCACGCCTTCTGGGGCACACGATTCATGGAACTCCAACACCCAATGGTGTGGTTTGTGTGAGCATGAGGCTTGTCTTCCCCGCTTGGAGGCAGCATCCATTGACATATGCCCACCCAGATGCTAACACGCTTGGTGAAGCAGAAGGCGGAGTGGTCTTGTGGCCCGAAGCAGGAGTCATCTATACTGATCATGTATGGTAAATTTACATTATGTTAATTGGTATATGTATATACATGACAATTGATATGAAATTATATATGCAGGACAAAGGGAAGAAACCCGCTACAACTCGTCCTCATGCACCTCTACCTCTTCCTCAAGTATCTAGTTGGCTTGCAAAGGACCTATTCGACTCGATAGGTCCTACATGTAGGGTATGGAAATATGGATAGGCGAACATTCTGAAACTTCACCTATTATTATTTCTATGGAGGAGGATGCTATAGGCCAATCCTACGATAATAATATATTTTACAAGATATATTGGAGTTGTTTTGTTATGCTTGGCTGAATTCATATATGATAGAACCATGATATGGTGAGATCTTATTTATATATCTATATACCTCATTTTATATACGGTGATATGTACTCTTATATATTAATTCATACAATTATTTTTAGCCACTTACATAGATTCTATAAAGATTTTTCAATGGCTCAAGTGGGATTTCTAGTTCAATCCTTGATCAGTCTTGTAAATGAAGACCCAACATCAGTTACCTTATACTGATCTATCACTTTTAAATATTTTGGTGAAGTGAAAAAGAGCAAGATAATAGCTCCATATAAAGTTGGGTAAGTTTACATTGCTTATATTTTATTACTTAAGAAAATTACGTTTCATTGTGGATTTTGAGTTATATATTTTTTACTTTCTTATCACTAGAGGTAAGCATTGGGAGTTACTGGTTGTTGTCCCTGAGACGTTGACTGTTTATTATATAGATCCTAAGGGGAACAAATTAGACTGTTTGAGACACCATTTGAAAAGGTCATTATACACATGAGAAAATTTTAAATTTATTTCCATTAACATCTTTTATTGCATGACTATTTAATATTGCAATTCAATGTGTTAGATTAACGTATATGGCTTTAAAATATTTCAAACAATGCTGGAGGAAATGTGGACAAGAAAAAGAAAGTGATAGTTTGGAAGAATGTGAGTTTCCTAACTCCAATGCATATTTTATTTATGTGAACTATGCTTATTTTTATTTATTAACATTTTGTATGTTGAAATTTATAGTGTGTTGTACAAAACAACGACTGGGCATGTGAATACTACGTGATGTGGTATATGGGCATGATTGTCAGATATGTTGCACAAGACATCGAAAACATATAAGGTAATATATAATCTTAATCATCATAAGTATAGTCTCATTAGATAATATAAAATATCAAACTTAATATATATATATATATATATATATATATATATGTATATATATACATATACGTCATTCTCTTTGCAGGTGTTTAACACTAGTGACTTCAATACAGGGGAAAAGGGATTAAATGTACTTATGCCCTATACGATAGAACAATTTGATGACATAAGAGAACAATGGGCAAAAGACTTTGAAAGGAAGGCAATTCTTGATGATATTGGGGTACTGATGATAAAGAATGACATTTCTAAACTTTGATGTCATTATTTTTATATATATATGTGGTGCTTATATATACACGTGTGAATGACTTTTTTTAACTATCTTATTAAAATTTGATATATATATATATATATATATTTGTGTGTGAATGTGAAGATGAATGAATGAATGTGCTTCTACATGTGTGTGAATGTGAAAATGGATGAATGAATGGAGCTGCAGGTTTCTACATTTATATGAATGTGAAAATGGATGAATGAATGGAAGTGTAGGTTTCTAAATGTGTGTGAATCATCTGAATGAATTAATTGTATTTCTACATGTGTGTGAATGACATGAGGTATATATAGTCTTGATCATCTTGTTATTGTAGGTTTGTGTCCTATTGTTAGACTAAAATCATAGGATGTTATAAATCTACAGTTCAAATTTAAATTGTAGGTTTTGCATCCTGCTGACCAATCAGACAGTAGGCTTACAATCTGATATTAAAAAAATGACACTTAGTCATCTGTTATTCAAAAGAACCTTCAATGAAGGTCTATGTCGTCAGTTATTTATAGCAAACCGATGAATATGTCCTAACCTGGGCCCAATTTTTTTGTTTGGGTATGGAGATAGGCGTCAGTTTTTGAAATCATAACCGACGACAATTTGTATTTGTATTGTCGATTTTACTTTGAACCGAAGACTATGAACCAAACATGAGATCACTTTTTGTTTTGAAAGGGAGTTAGTCGTCGGTTTTTACGGAAATAATCGATGACTACGGCAGTAACCCGAGCCAATTTTTTGTTTGATTATGAAGATAGTTGTAAGTTTTCTATAGATAACTAATGACTATGGATCCTAGTGTTGTCAGTTCTTTTTTGGTTGCAATCGGGGTCGGCTCTATGTCGTCAATTTTGGAACTGACGTCGTAGACTTCTACCCTTAGTGTCACCCACTTGGGTGTCACTTGGAAACTAATGTAAAAAGTCCATTTTAACCGACATTAAAGGTAGTATCTGTAACAGTATATATCATAATGAAAAAACATCAGCAAAATAATTAAGGAAATTATCCACCAATGAAATAATGAAAAATAGATGAATCTAAACCAATAATAATCCACTTCTTTCTAGATTGTTGATTCATTGTGTACAAACTAAAAAACTCAATAACTACATACTAGATTTTCTTGCTTTAAAGTCAAGATGCAAATTTTCGATTATTCTTGGAAAGTTATCTTCTTCTAAAAACATGTATATAAAATAGGTTGGTTGGCCAAGTAATTTTCCAAAACCCTAGCCTTACTCCTTGAAGGGCTACAAACAAATATTTGAAATAGTAGAACAATGTTTAAACATAAAAAATGGCATGTTAGTGTCCCTGGTTTAATAGAATTATGCTACCACGCCTCTGTGCAAAGTTAAATGACAAAGGGTCCCTCAATGTACTAAGAAATTCATTTGGTGCATTGTCATTCTTCATAGGAGAGAACACCATGACTTATTCAACAATAGACATTGGCATGTGCTACTTATTGATAATATGACCTAGTCAGTATTGAATCCAATCATCTTTTGATTCTTGCCATATTGTTTATAACTTGCCTAGAAACCTTTTGTAGTTATATTTCATATTTTATTAAATTCTGAATATAAATTTTGTATTGGTCTGTTTGATTGACCCATTTTTCCCTTCATAGGGTCCATGTGTGGTTTCCCTAATTGGAACTCATGGACATGACTTGAAGAACCATATCACAAAGAACCCAACTGGGAGGAAGGAAAAAAACCTAAGATGGATAGATTGTGACGTCCCCAAATTTTCTAAAACTTAATCCAATGTGTGACGTCCAAATTGAAACCCTCACCTCAATGAGAATCCCAATTTAAACACCCCACACTAGGCTAAGAAGAAGAAAATCAAAGGAAACCAGAAGAAAACAATCCGTAGCACATGCACATGAACAATGATAAAACCATACAATACATGTTCACCATTCAACATATAATTACAACATGAATTATTACATCATTTGATATTACATATTGAACTGCAAACTTATACATATACATGTACTACCACTAAACTATAGGATCTTAAGACAATAGGTCCACCTATACATCATCTCGCCACACAACTCTCAACTATCCTAGTTCTTCAAGAGCACATGTCCTCAACCTAAACAAAAGATTACATGTGGTACACGTCAGCACAATATTCAAGAATATTGTACTGAGTGCGCCTACGTGTCTTTTATATACCTCTCATCATATCTTGGCAATAAGATAAAACTAATACATGACAGTTATAAAGAAATATAAGAAAAATCATATACTTGCACAAAGATGTTCATTAACAGAAGAGAACACATATTTTAAGCACATTTTCTATTATATCATCCATGCATTTACTGCCTAAGAATTGAATGCATTAAGGCCTTTATGACCACTACCAAAGAGTTAGATCATAAGTACAATGTGACCACTACCAAAGAGTTAGGTTACTTCCAAGCACACTGCCAAAGAGTTAGTGCTTTCATATGTATATTGTGACCACTACTAAAGAGTTAGGTCACTTCGAAGTACACTGCCAAAGAGTTAGTGCTTTCATATAATGGAGTAGATATATTATATTTGATGTGTTCATAGCAGTAAGTATGGAAAATCAAGCAACATAACATATAAGAACAATCACTTCAACCAATACCATATGTCAAGTATTTTCTACCATATAACACAAGCATATTGTATAATAAGCCAAGTAAGAGGTAATGGCGTACCTTGATCAAGAGATAATCTAATCACATATATCCAAGAGTCAACTACATCCTTGGTCAACCCTGATTAAGACATGATAATGTACCTTCATTAGGTTCCCATCATCTCAACCCTAGTTAGGTCCATATTAGGGTTTAGCTTAGTTCATTAGGATATGTGCATCATTACTTGCATTCTTGTCTTAGATTATCTTACTGATGTCGTTTTCCATATTATGGTTCATATTAGGGTTCGTCATCTGAACATTAGCTTCCAGTTACTGATATTAGGGTGTTCTGTGAATTTTATCATTTATTGAGCATGTATGCATTTATTGCATTTTATTTAGGGTTCAAAACTCTAATTACCCATATGGAACAAATTACATAATTTCGTGCATCAAAATCATAATTACTAATATCATATGGATTATACATAATATTTAAGATATACTGGTGCATTTTCATGGTTTTAGGTCTTCATTTATTATTTATTAGGCATGAAAATACCATTTTATATCATACATAATAACCCTAATATTTAAGAATTTAATCACTGATATTGTGGTTCTATCTTATTATACTCATTGTTTTAAAAAAAACGGTACCTTGTTTGTATTTTTCTGATAAGTATACTAATTACTATGATTTATACAAGATCTGACAATATTCTGAGATTATTACCTTTTTCGATGAATTAGAGGCCGCCACGTGTCCATACCGGGGCACTCTGCTTGCTGGTCGAGTCGGTCTGGTTCACTTGAGGGTTCGGGTGGTAGCTTGAGGCAGGCCGGCGGTTTTCTTTCTGGTTCAGCGGCTGGACCAGCCGGACCCTTTCCTCTCATTCTCACGCGTCGCGACCTCACCCGTCTCCTCTGGTTCGCGTGGATCCGGGACAGAGCGCCGCCACTGGGCTTGTCTCCGGTGATGAACTAGCTGCCATCGAAGCCTGCTACCATGCTTCTACTGCTTCCTAAAGACTCATCTAGCCTTCTTCCATGATCCCGGCCTCAGATCCATCCCTATCGTTGCCTCTCCCTGTGGCCTGGAGAGCTCGCCGGTCATGGCCGCCGCCACGGCAGTGGGCAAAGGGGATATCATCCCCAGGCATGGAAGGCATCAGGGAGATTTTCCAAAAGCACCGAGTGGCCTCCTTCAACTAGTACACCTTCCCAATTTGAAGTGAGGAAGCCCGCAGCCACTCACTCGAACTCCGGTTTGTCTCTGGCATAGATGACCTTCATCAGCCATCAGTGCTGCTACAACTGGGATCGAAAACACCCTCAGGTGACTCGGATGACCTCTCCCTTCCTCCTTGCCTACTCATCTTCTTCGGATCCCCTCTCTATCTCCAAGCTACACCTTCCGCTACCACCTGTACGCCGCAGTGGAGAAGCAGCGAGGGACGTTGGTTGGTTCTCTCCACTAAAGTGGTCATGCATCTCGTTTAAGGGGTCATCTCACTCCTCTACACGAGAAAAATACAACTGTCCACTTCACTTTCCCCTTTGGGCCACGACCACGATGTGCGGTGGCTGGGAACTCCCAGCGCCTGTCTGCCCCACTACCTTGCTCTAACCGCAAGGTTGGGGATGACCTAAGTACCCTTCATCTCTAATCCAATGGTCTGCGTGAGTCCCTCACTTGAGCCCATCCGCGGCTTACTCAAGTTAACTGTTCCAGCCGCCAGATCATATATGAATGGCTGAGATTTTCCCACACAGACCCAGCCCAAACGAAGGGGCGTGTGAAACTGATTTAAAGCCACAACTTAGGTCTATAAACCATAAATAAAGTACATTAATTCCCAAATTTCAAACCTTAATAACTCCCTCTAGGATGCTCCAATTACCACCAAATTTTAACCATAGCTTTTCTACCCCTTAAGCTACATTTTATTCAATTTTGGTGACAAAAATCATCTATTTGACTTGTCAACTAAATTCCTCAAAAGTCATTAAATATAGGGATCTTAATCATGATATAAACATCAATCACCAGACAAACTTTGCCAAAAACATGGAACTCTCAAAACAACTCAAAATTCATGAAATCACTTATGTCATTAGGCATATAAAGAATATAAAAGTTCACTCCATCACATCCTACACACCTTAAATAAAATTTCGTCCTCGAAATTAAGCCAGAAATCCATTTTATCACGTAGGTTCTCTTTGTTTAGTTTAATTAATTTCCTCCACCTTATTGTAGTCTCATTGAAACATTTACTTTATGAACCTGTTGATGCAAAAACATTTTGATTGTTAAATAAATGTGCTATGGTTTTCGAACCATGTTGATTACTATAATCTAGTCATCACACGAAAAGGTATTAGAGTCAACAACAATTGTCATAAATCATCGTCATTAAATCCTTCCAAAACCTTAGACATAGAATTCTATATAGTTTCTTATCTTATAGGCATAATCTGAATCATGAGTTCGATAAGTATGGAAAGGAATCTCCCCAAAAGGATAAAAATGGATCCTCTCAGACATATGAGAAGGAACACCATCATCGAGATGACCACAATAGGAGAGAGGTTCCCCCATCCCTAACTCCCCAATATGAGAATGAGAAGAAACTTAAGTTCTTGGAAGACATACTAGGATCAACCATAGAGGGGTTCATCAATCGATCGACCACATCAAAGGGCACCTCATTGGCTGATTTCTTCAAGTTGAAGCATCATGAATTCTAGGGAGAGAATGAAAAGGATAACATGGGGCAAGCAGATGATTTGCTATTAACAACAGAAGACATCTTCAGTAGTATGAATTTCCCAAGCAAGCATTGGGTAAAGTATGCCACCTTCATGCTTAAAGGACATGCCAAGGTCTGGTGGCAAAACTTTACTAATACTATGCTAGAAGTTGTTGCCCGCTTAAGCTGGAAGGAGTTCTCTAAAGTGTTTGAAACTAGTACATACCAGTTGTTGCTCTAAGCAAGAAAGAGTTGGAGTTCAATGTGATTTGAAAAGGGAATGATTAAGTGGTCGAGTACCCTTGACAGTTCACACTCCTAGAACGCTATGCAACTAGTCTGACAGAGCCAAGAAGGATACAAGTCTTCATCAATGGGTTAATGAGGTGATTAAGTGGTTCTTTATCCCCTTAAATGTCTTTGACATTTGAACAACTCGTCGTGGAAGTCAATACCTGGAAATGCATCTACACAGTGACCCACAGTTTCACAATTCTCCCTAACACCATAATAACCATGAAAGTAACAGCCATGGGAGTCGTTCCAACCACAACAATAATAGCAATAAAAGAGGATCTATTACACCACCTCCATATAAATCACTTGCCAAGAAGTTAAATACTCCTAATTGCACCAATTGTGGGAAATATCATGGAGGAGAATGTTGATATCAGACCCTAGTTTGCTACAACTATCACAAGCTGGGGAATATGAACAATGAATACCCAGAACCAATATGATACCCTCGTCCTAACAATCAAGGTCAAACCACACCAAGTTCCATTTACAAAAAGCCAACAACCAACAAGCAACAAGCAAGTTCCAACAGAGCAACAATTTTGAAGGCTTTATGCCTTCAACGCCAAAGAAGCTGAAAACAACAATGACATAAATGAAGGTATAGTCACTATTTTGGGTCAACCCAAAAAATCTCTTTTTGATTCTAGTTTGACATATTCATTTTTTTGAATGTTTAGTCAGAACCCTAAAATTTGGTATAGATTATATGAGATTTATCTTAGATGTAAACATCCATAGTGGTCAAATCAAGACCACTTATCGGTTGAAACTTTATCCCACACCCTTTGCCTGATTTCTAGAATGAAATCCTCTTTTAGGGGGAGAGATTTATAAAAAATCAACTTTAATTAATGTTAAACCCCTCTGCATAATTTTTCCTTATTTAAAAGCCTTATTACAAATTGTTAAGAACATCTTGATATTTGGAAAATTTCTTAAATTAGGATCCTTAATTTCGTAATTACTTTTCACTTTCATCAGATTTGCCAACAAGGACTCAGAATAAAATAGAAAAACCTCATGTAGTATATTTAGCTTTGGAATTCCATTAAAATACATTATTATATTTGGATATCCATAGTTGAAGTGATTGTGAGATTAATTAATCGTGCCATCTTAGACTCATAAACCAGGGAGTTCATTTTTTTTAGAGCTAAAAGTAATCAAAATTGAAAAGGTGGTTAAAAGTTTACGAGAAACATACCTATGTTCGAAGTAATATAAAATTCAAAAGAAAATGCAAGATCATAGTAAAAATACAACTAAAACTTATTTGCATTGATTTAGTCAAACATGTGTTTGACCCAGGGACCCACAAACTGGGTTATCCCTGACCCCCAATGTGCGCACCAGGGTTCATGTGCACAACTACTTTGTTGTCCATAGAACACAAAACACTATAAACCCCTTCCCATTTCTACTCTCATATCTCCCGTTCCCAAGCCCTGAGGCCATCGACCAGTTTAATGCTCATGATCCCAAAAATTCCAGAGCATTAACGGCAGACGAACTAGAAGAAATAGCTGAGATGTTGCTAGTAAGTCCTACATCACCTTGAACCAGGCCAATAATGCCAAAGATATCATCCAAGAACCACTAGCACAAAACCCTAATGCCCTGGTCCTATATAACAATATGTCCACCCCCATCGACAACCCACTCCTGCAACAACATCACCAAACTCTTGTTTTCTTACCTTCATTCTGGACTACCATAGTCCATAGTAGATTGCTCGTATCCCTATTGGGCGCTGGTGGGTCTGCACCACCACCCCTATACCTCCTTCTTCCTCTATCCTTATTGTGTCGTTAGGCCAACACAAGACCAATCGGGCCAACCACAGGAGATTCCCTCATGCTGACTCCTCCTCTAGCCGACCACAACCTCGACTAATAAGATATAGACCCAGCAATCAGGACGGTCCCCATATCTCTACTAGGGGTGTACGAGTGGTACACATGCACAAACCTCCTCCTTTCTTATTATACTCACAATGAAGAGAAAATATGGAAATCTCCACTATAGTTAATTACCGGCATAGAAAGTTTTACTTATGTACTATGTTACACCATTATTATTTGATCTAACTATTGTATATACATGCTTAAGTACCTTAATGTGATCCTAGATAAGAAAACAAAACGGATAAGGGAAACTTAAGTAGTCAACCAAGATTTAGGAGGAACACTCCAAGGATGTGATTTTCTGACATAATCCATATTTTCCAAATAATCAATCCAAATTTGTTACATACCCATAATTAAGTACACAAAAGGATAGTCCCTAAATTCTACTTCCTATAAATTTAGACCATAATTTTATAGTTGGACCGAAAATGATTTTCCTTTATGTATGATGTATATTATGGAGGTTTTAATCCAACAATGATGTCAATAAATCAATTAGAGGAATCGATTTAGTATTTTCCAAATATGCCACTATTCCAATTCATGAAATTATGGAAACCACACCTTAGTAAACATTTACCCTTTTTATAGAATACATATGAATTGTTAAAATAATGAACATATATGAAATACATTAGTACATCCTATAATTTAATTACAAAGGAGTATTATTTGGTATATGATTTATGAATACAAAGGCTTGGGGAAAATCTAATCTAGCATCATGAATAACATCCACAACATAATCAAGGAAATTCACGTTGTGCACAAACTGAGAAACTCAATAACTACATACTGGACATTCTTGCTTTGAAGTTAAGGAACAAAAGTTGGAAAGTTATCTTCCTCTGAAAACATGTATAGCAAATAGGTTGGTTGGCCAAATGATTTTCTAAAAGCCTAGCCTTCCTCCTTGAAAAGCCACCAAAAAATATTTGAAATAGTAACACAATTTTAAAACATTAAAAAGGGTAGGTTAGTGCCCCTATTTTAGTGGAATTATGCTTCCATACCTCTACAGAGAGTTAAATGACATAGGGTCCCTCAGTATACTAAGAAATTCAATTGGTACATTGTCGTTCTTTGTAGGAGAGAACACATGACTTCTCAACAATAGATATTGACATGTGCTACTTATTGAAAATATGAACAACCAATATCGATTCCTATAATCTATTGATACTCTTACCATATTTTTTATTCCTTTCCTAGAAACATTTTGTATCTAGATTTCATATTCAATTAGTTCCTGAATGCAAATTTTGTACCAGTCTGTTTGACAAACCCAAATTTTCCTTCGCAAGATCCATGTATGGTTTTGTTCTCTCCTGGGAACTCATGGACAAGACCTAAAGAACCATCACCTAAAGAACCCAACTGGGAGGAAGGAAACAAAACTGATGATGGTAAAGTGCCCTTTGTTTATTGTAGTCTCACTGAAACATTTACTTTATGAACTTGTTGAGCATAGTTTCCAAATCATGTTGATTACTATACTATGGTCGTCACATGGTGTATCCATATGTTAGAAGGGAGAATAGATCTTTTTGGTCTTCTTATGATCAATAACTGTTGGATAAACACCAACATGATGGCTGAAGAAGAAGTTGAATAAGTAGCTACATTTTCTTTTCCTTATTTGTATTTATTTTTAGCACTTTGTGTTATGTATTTTATTTTCTTATATGAAAACTATTTATTATAATAATGTTACACAATATTTATGAAGTTGAATAATTTTATTATAAAAGCTTACATTTATAATTTTGAGTTTAGGAGGATGAATCCCATTCTTCTGAATTAGAAATTATGGCGGCCAACATCATGGCTCGGGGCCCCACACCAAGGCTCATAGAACACCTTGTTCTGTGACACATATATAATGATAGAATATGACTTTCTAGAATACATTCATATCTAGAGTCTTAATCTCCTCAGGGAATGTGTTTGGTAGCATTCTATTGACTAGAGATAGCTAATAAATATGGTCTAATTGCCTCATTGTTTTGCATCAATTTGCTCTTTGGTATTTATGAACCCATTTCTTCATGGAGTTGTCTAAAATTCATGAATTTCTCCTTTTTAGAAGCCCTTCAATGAGTACATCATTGGTGTCTTGTTGTATCATACATATCTTTGAGATGGAGGAGGTGGAGGTAACCATTTTCAACATGTCTCAACAAATATGACATCTTGCATATGCTTGTGTTGTTGAATCCATCATGGGCTCTAGAGGGGGGTGAATAGAGCTAAAATCACTAAAAAAATTCATTAGACCTTCAAGATATATCCCAAGATGATGTTGCATATATGAAATATGAGTGCAACTAAACATACATAGCAAGGAAGAGAGAGATTGAACAAGCACCAAATAACACAAGTTATTTATGGTGGTTGTAACCTCCAAACTAGGAGATGTACATCCACTACCTAGAGGGGACAATATCTACAGTCTTCAACCATGTCTCACACCTCATTTTCCATTATCAGAGTTACAACATATGATCACTCTTTTCTAGGTCAAGGGCTAAACTAGGATCCATTTCCAGATAAAGGATCCAATAACCATTACATAGGACTTACCTATCCATAACCAAGAGTCTTCCACCTTACTAAGGAGTTACCTACTCTTGCAACAAGTCTTTGGCCTTCTCCAAGGACTTACCCACTCTTGCAACAAGTCTTGGGCCTTCTTTAAGGACTTACCCACTCTTACAATGAGTCTTCAACCTTCAAGGACTTACCCACTCTTGTCTTGGATCTTCCACCTTTGACTTCACCTTCACCATGAAGAAGATTTCACCAAGGGACTCCTTACCTTCTTCTTTACCTCTCCTAGACAAGAGAGAATCTGCATCTTCATGGGAGAAAGAGTGAATGGGAGGTAGAGCAATGAAAGCCTCACAAGATATACATATAGGATTTTCTCTCTTACAAATCTCTTACTCACTATAATAGATGTATCAAGTGATCAAGCTCATGAGAGTGAGTGGAGGCTCTTGGTAGGAAAATCTCTCTTAACTATAGTATAGATACCTTCATAGTGCTTAGCTGACCATGGGATAAAGCCCAAGGGGTTTTATTTATAGTTGAGCATGCTTCCTAGCCGATAGAACCATTTAGGATGAATTCTAGACGTTATTGGAATGTTCAATGAATCATTTTTCACTCCACAAACTACTATATTTCACTCCAGAAAATGATTTCTACAATATTGTAGTTTGAGTTATCTTTTGTCTTACTTGGCCGACAAAGATGTTATTATACTATCATTTAAGTTACCTTTTAGGAACTCGACCAACATAGCTACTACAATATTGTTGTTTGAGTTACCTTTTGGGAAACTCAACTGAAAAATCTTTTTGCCTAGGCCATTTTCTGGTTGACCAAGGTATTTGGCCGACAAAAGGTTCCCGAAAGCCATGTGAATAGTGTTGTTAGTTGTCATACCTCATCATAATTCAATCAAATGCACTTGCTATTTTGGACTGTTCAAGACCCTCCCAAGTGCATATAAATTATTCCTAATTGACTCAATCGCACATATGAGTTTGGTTACAAGTCATACAATCTTTACAAATGATTTACATCAATGATCTAAGGAGAAAACTATGTATATTTACATCAATGATCTAAGGAGAAAACTATGTATCATTGAATCTTGATCTTTATGCATGTATGACTTGATTTATCCAAGTTAGGTGTGCATGTTTAGGCATTTGGAGTGTGCCTTATCTAATTTGAAATCACTTAAGTGGAAGCATTAGCCACAAATAAGTGGAATGGTTTAGTCATCATCAAAGAAATAATGAGTCAATTTAGACCTTGAGTCAAAATTCTCCCCCTTTTGAAGATGACAAACCATTCCATAAATGTATTAGAAGCTTTTTAAATAAAAGCATACCTTTGGATAAACCTAGGGGTTCAATGAATTGAGTACATATGCTCCTTCTCAATCTGTGCTAATTGATTCATATACCCCCCTCAATTTGTGCTATTTCTCCTGCATGTTAAACTTTCATAATATTTATAGAAATTATATCTTCTCCTCATACATGCTCTACATATATGTATTCTACCCTTTACATAAGATATGTATTCTCCGCCTTCATCATTTCAAATAACAAGGGGAATGAAGAGATAAAACACAACTTGTTAGAAAAAAGAAGTAGAACAAAAAAGCTAAGGGCTTGTCCAAGCATTGTATCTAAAGATAATCAAGAAATGCATTTGAACAACCCTAGATGCACTTCTAACAAAATATCAAGGCAATGCTATGCAAGCAAGTAACTCAAGAAAGTAGGTTTGCAAATAAAAAAACATGATTGAGTATGTATGCAAGCAAGTAACTCAAGAAAGTAGGTTTACAAATAAAAAAACATGATTGCGTATGTATGGAACAAGGTACAAACATAGCATATAGTTGGATACCAATAGGTGAAAAAAATAGCACTACAAGATGTACTACTAGTAGATGATCACTACTATGAGACCCCTAACCTTGCTTAAAGTGTTGAACAAGATTAATTACCATAATTATATTATTATAACCCTAATTTAACCTTGTCATGTGCTTTGGAATCATAAGACACGCTTAACTTTCAAATTTTGTCCAATTTGGACACAATTTGTGCAAGTTATGCAATTTTATGCACATTTTGGATTTTTCTACAATTTACCCAATTGAGGATTTTCTTTGCAATTTTTCAGTTGCATTATGTTCTTTGGATGTTCTCCCATCATTATTTATCTTTTTAAACCATGGGGTACCTAGTTGAACCTTGGTTTGGAGGTGTATTTCTCAAGGGTATTTTAGGGTTTACCCTATATGTATGAGTTACCTTTAGGAGCTATCAACCAATGATTTATTTGATTCGCCTAGAAATTCAACAAAGGAGAGATAAGAAGGTTTCTATGGATAGTGGTGGAGTTGCTTTTGTGGCTTCTTGTATATCCTTAATAGTTTAAGGCCATGGATGCATGGAGAGCTTTTTAGACACCTCATGCTTCTTCTCTCCCTTATCCTAGAGCTTTATATATCTATTTTTGAGCTACCAAATGAAAGTTTTTCTTTACACCACTTCTCTCCTACTAAGAACCTAATTCCCTGTCTGTTTATCTATGGAGGAACTATCCAAGATAGAATAATAAGGTGAATTTCTTGGTGGAAGCTCCTAGGGTTTTGTTTGCTCTCTTTTAGGGTTTAAAAAGCTTCCTTCTAGTGATCTTGACCTAAATGAGTAAGAATACCCTTCCTTCCTCGATTTCCTTCTCTATTATCCTTCATCCTACCTTTATCCAGGTTGGAACCTTGCTGTTCCATGGTAGAAATCTCTCTAAAGCTCTAAAATTGTACCTTTCTTGCTCCTTATGCTTAGGGTTTGCTCATTTGATGAAGAAAGGTGCTAGATGGACGAGTTCACAACTTATGCTTGGATTTTCTACCCTATCTACTCGTGTTTTCTTCTGATTGGGATTTTATTTTCTAATTATAAGTAATTTTGATAACTTGATCCACGGTTATTGCTTACCATAAGCTTGCTAGCTCATGTTCTTACTTTTAAATGATGATCCATGCACTAAAAAGCTATGCTTGACTTGGATTTTGATTTTTATAATGTTTCATGTTCTGATTTCAGTTCTAGATTAACCTGTAATCATGTGTACGTTATTCCTAAGGTATAATATAACTTGGATTAGGTTTATTTGACAACTGATAGTTCTAAACACCTATCAACTAATGGTCAATTTTAGGGTTTAAAGTTGATTTCTTCTATAAACACATGACTCAATGGTGGTACCATTGCAGCAACCGCTGGTATTGTCTTCATGACAACTGATGGTGGTTACCAAGTGTGTCAACTAACATTCACCCCTTAGGTCAGGTGTTGGCCTAATTAAAAGCTTAGTGATTAACAACTAAGTACCCTAATGATGCTATCAATCAATGGTGATATTAGTTTGATATTTGATGGTGATTAATGAATATAGTGTTGATCTAACAACCTATGGTGATTTAATGGTCACTAATGATGGTGTATCAGGTATCCACAATCTATGATGAGTTAAGAATGTATTTGTAGCATCCATTAAGCCTTAAACCAATGGTTTCTTGGGTCATTTGATGCAATGGTCGAACCTATACTCCAATTGTTGGTTTTCATATATGAACTTGACCTAATGGTTAAGATCTAATGTTTCTTCATCCAATAAATTGGAATGATTCCTAAATGTAATATGTTGGTTGTAATAAAGTGATTTAAATGGTTTCCATTATGAGATCAACTTAAGAAGCTCATTTATTGACAACTTGTTTTAAATAAACAATCTCGTGTGGGTTTTACCCTACTCTCAATGGAACTTTTTATGTTGTTAATCAAGGGATGTCTAGGGTTAGATGGTGATTCTATTTATAGAGAACAACTCAATGACATCATATGTGGTTTGTTCAAGATGTTTGCTTATGTAAATGACCAATTGTTTTACCTTTTCAACATTTAATGGTTAGAAGTTGATACCTCAATATTCCCATTGTTTTGGGTGAAGCGTGTAGTGTAATGTTATGATTTTGATGATGAGAATTTGATGGTTCAATACCTCAAACTTGTAGTATTACCCTTTCCATCGTATGATTATGATTTATAATCACCATAATGAATTAATGGGTAACCCTAATGAGGTATAGCTTGTAATACCTAGCTTTAATATAACTAAATGATGGTAATTGGGTATGAATAGTCATTGAATGATTAATACAATCATGCAGTACTCTCTTATTGTTGTTGGAACCTTAGTATGCTATAACCTGATGGTTACACCTTGATTTATGTGTGGGTTCATACTTGAGAATAGTATGGAATGTGATGGTGATGCTTCACCTTATGTATCCATGATCCAATGGGGATGTCGTGAGTTAAGATTTGGGTATAAGTGCTGATTAGTAACATTAATATAATTTATCTTATTGAACCTAACTCTAATGCAAATAGATAAAGATGAGTATTCATGTTTAACATTCTTATATGATGGAATGATGGTGAAATAACCTCCTTAATATGATCATAACCTTAATATGTTAACTGGTGGTTATCATAGCCACATGGTTGATACTTTCTTATGCTAAACATGTGCATTATGAATATGATGAGGGGTAATCATATCTAGATTCCTTGCATGTTGATGTAATAAAGGAATGTTATTAATGTTAATATAACCCTGTTATGATTGTTGATGAATATCTCCTAGCTCATTAATGCAATATTGTGCTGATCTGGTGTATTATATGTAAATGATGTTGTTGAGCTTTGTTATAAGGCATGCAAAGATAATGATGATCTTGTAGGGAATAGTATGATGGTCTTAATGACCTTTGGGCATGGTTTAGCCCTAAATGAGGTGTATTCCTCTTGTGTTGATTAGGGTTGATACCTTGTGATATTGTGAAAAGGATTTATATCCTGTGATTGTATGATGACAAGTGTAGTCTCATGAATGGCAAGTGAATAGCATCATGTAATGATGAGATGATGAACAATATGTATCATATGATTTGTATCTTCTGAAATTGTTATATAGCAATGTTTTCTAGAAGTGAATTAGGGTTTGTATGTCCACTTGTTTGATGCAGCCTTAATTCATCGAATTGGAAATAATTAATCAAGTAAAATTTTAATCATGTAGTGCCATGTTCCATAGATCCATCTGAGTGTCAGAACTTGCCGGATGGTGAAATGAGTATTCCTAAGGGAAACTCGGAGCGCATACTATTGAGTATGTGGGGTGCTTGTCATCCTGAATCCAAGTGTTTAGTGGGGATGACTGTGGTCATACCTAGCCCTTAGTTTGAGAACGACTGTGGTCGTGTCTTAGTGATTATATATGTGATGTGATTGGAGGACAACTGCAGTTGTACCTCAGATGGTAGGGTATTCATACCCACCTCCTTTCACTAGTGTCGTGACCTATACCAAGGATGGACTAGGCTGTTAGTAGCTTGACCTTATGTGTTTCTATAGCGGACCCGTACTGACTGGGGGCAGAGCAGATCTTAGGAGTCTGACTCTTCCTAGATCTTGTATGGCATTGATTTTGACTTAGAAGTGGTCAGTTAGATTTTGAGTGGTATCCTCAAATTCCTCACGGCATAATAAAATATGTAATACACTCATCTAGAAAATCTATTTAGGGTTATACACGATGCTTCATATTGGATGATAACCCTTGTTGTTTTTTGTACATAGAGATGATGTTTCATGCATTAAAAGATTGTAGATATTCTTATGTTGTGGATATGCTCATGTTATAAATGTGTACATACAATAGTATTATTTAAGTAGATAGAGATATTATTACAGTTGGCTATGATTATGACATTTGTTATCACATGTTGTTAGCTATGTTTATATTGCTAGCTATGTAGTTGTAACTAGAGATGCCTATATTGCTAATCAGGCTTATGCAGATAGTTGTGCTTATATTTTTAGCTCTACTTATGATGTTGATATGTTCAACTTGATATACATGTTGATGTTGTTAGCTATGCTTATGATACTAGACTTATTCATGATTTTAGAGATGCTCATACTGCTAGACTCCTTATAATGTTAATAGGGATATGAGAATAACCTAGCTAATGAATATAGTTATTATCTATTCGTTTATGTATTTTGTTAATCATCAATGTTGTTGCACTTATTTGTTATATATGATTAAAGTGCTTAAACTATCTCATTACCTAAAAATGTTGGAATCAATAAACGTTGTTGGAGGTTATATCTCTTGTTGGGACGTGGGTCTCACCCTTGTGGTTTGCCACATTTTTTTGGGTAATCGGAAGTGATGAAAACAAACTTGTGGCAACAAAGAGGAGCTATAGTAATGAATATGTGAGAAAGTTTATTCGATGTATAGTGTGTCCTAGAGTCATCCATGTACTCTCAGGTCCAGGTAGGAAAAGTTTGTATATGGTGTTTCAAACAAATCAAAATTTTTTTAGCATGTTAATGCTTATTTTTGTGGAATATAAAAATATTGTTATCCTATGTATATATGTTGTGGCTAAGGTGATAGAACAATTTGTATCAAATTCTTGTCGTAGTAGGGATACAAACAAGATATTGGGCGCTTATCCAAATGTTTCTGAGTGGGTGTTGATGTTGAAATCGGTTTTAGTTTACCCATATTTTTGGGTATGTGGTTAATTGGTGATTGATTGTGTTTTATGTTTTGAGTAATCTCATTTAGTGTAACGGGTTCTCACAACTACTACAAATTTAAAATATTGCATCGATTATTTCTTCAAGGAAAATCAACAGTAGTTTCTATGGATTTGGTTATAAGTTGACAACCATCATGGATTGACCAGCTAAGAAAACACGGGCTGCACATTTTTTTGTCATCGGTCGCTTATCAGAGAAACTGATGCTATATATCACTGAGAAAATAAAATTTCATGAAAAATTTTTGTGGGCATTTCACCTACCTCTAAAAAACCTATATCGTCGGTTCTTGTATACATAACCAACGAGACACAGTGGTACACATGCCATCTCTCCCACGAGAAATAATTGCAGTTTCTTGTCAATTTTTTCACAGTGGTTGATGCAAAATATGTTCACACCATGTGTCCTACAAAATGTTTCCCACCTCCAGTTGATGTTTAGCATCACTTACTCTTACCAAAATAGATGGAGAATGTGTCACTGGGTTGTGAGATTTGGTGTCACATTTATAGGTTCAACCAATGAGAAAATTTCTATTTATGCTGATAGTTGTTTGTCTACAACCCACGATGTATATCCTAGCCCAATGATTTTTCAAACAACCGATGTGAAATATCTTACTTAAACCCCATGAGAAACCCCTATTTCGCATCTTCCCCTACCTGATTGTTCTTTGAAAACCTGCTCTAGCAATTTTGATGATGACGTTGATGTCGCTAATTGCCTTCATTGTTGTTGCTGCTCACCTGCACTGATGCTGCCTTTACTGTTGCCTCCTCCCCTGCTGCTTCTGAACTGTTGCACCTCATCCTAGCTTCCTCCTCTTCCTTCACCGCTACTTCCATAGAGCTGCTGTTTTTTGTCGCCACTGCCTCATGTGCTACTACCGCCGAACTACTGCTCCTCTCCCTAGCTTCCTCCTCTTCCCCCTCTGTTGCTATAGGTTTTTTCTCCTCCTCTTTCTCCTCCACCCTATAATCATTCTTGTTCATATTTGGTCATCATCATCACTTTTCATTGAGTACATTCTCGTAGCTTGTAGAAACTACATTAAGGAGAAATGAAATATATATAGATTTGACTTATCTGAATTATGATTGAATTAACTATCATCATGAAAAATTAGGTAATTTCTTCCTTATGTTATAAAATATGACTAATCCAAATCAGTAAACTTCACTGTAATTGATGCCTTGTACCACTTATATGCATCCTAATGCCTCTTTGACCTATCATGACTCAAAGATGGTTATGTTATGTGCTTAAGTGTTGCAACTTGATCATATGTGAGTTTTGGACCTAATTTATCATCATGATTGAACTCTAAAATCAGTAACTCAACTGGTTTTGTGTACCCATTTGAGCCAAGATCTTATACTAATATGGTATATTTGCCTTATAAGATTTCATGTACGTATTTTGTGCATTTAAAATGATCAAGTCCACCTAGTTTGAGTTGAGCTAGCAATCTTACATGGTAATGAACATGCATGTCCTAGTTTGAGATATTGAAAGTAAGATGTGAATAAACCCTAATTTGTGAGTTTGAATATGTAAAAAACCCTAATTTGTAAATAAACCCTAATATTTAAACACTAATATATAAATGTAATCTATAAACCTTAATTAATTTCTAAACTGTGTAGTTGGCGTAAAACCTGTCTGAGATTTACTCATTAGTAGTAAACCTTGGATAGTCCCCGATTTGGGACTTTTCTTTAGCACTTCATCTGACTTAGGATGTAAGTGTATAATGTTTGTTTAATTTCAATAAATTTTGACAACATTTCTCCTTTTTTCTCTGGGTACATATGTAGGTGGGTATTTTCCCATCTACATTGGTGTACTTGGAGAACTATGGGGAAAAACTACTGAAATTTATTGAAATTGAACACGCACTATACATTTACTAGTGAGATGAAGTGCTCAAGAATAGGATATGTAGTACACATTCATGAATGTGAATTCTACTAGATGATTAGGGTTCAATTATTCAAACATATTTTTTTTATTCTGATATTAACTTGTCTGGCTAGAATCTGACGAGCTACTAGTCTCCCATCTAATCATATAGAAAATGGATCAACATGGATGTCTAAACCAAATCGCTACAATTTAGAGTTTATTAATGTTCTCAATGAGTTTGTAAGATTTGCAGAGGAACATAGAAAACAACCTGGAGATAGGTTCTATTACCCCTGTAGGAATTGTAGGAACAACATTAAAGTTGACACTGTTGACACGATCAAATATCATGTCATGTGCAATGGGAATGTACACGGCTATACAGAATGGTACTGGCATGGAGATATTCCTAGTATGAGATCAACAAATGTTGGTAGTTGTAGTTGTGTCCAAGAAAGGGTCGATGATGTTGATGAGAATGAACAAATTCCAACAAGCATGGTTGATGTGAAGCTAGATAGTTGTGGGGTAAATGTTGTAGACCCACCTCCCTTATTTAGAAACTTTGTGCACAATGCTGAGAAATTGTTATACTTAGGTTGTACTAAGTTTAAAAATTTGAGCATTGCATTGGGATTGCATACTCTAAAGGCTAATAGTAGATGGATCGAAAAAAGCTTCACTTCTATGTTGTCTTTGTTGAAAAAAATGCTCCCTGAAAGCAACGAGCTTCCAATATCAACATATGAAACAAAAAAGATATTGTGACCAATGGAAATGGAGGCTAAGAAGATACATGCATGTCCGAATGACTATGTGTTGTTTCAAAAGGACTACATCAATATGAAAGAATGTTTGAATGTGGGGCATCTAGATACAAAAGGATGACATCGAGTAAGACCAAAACTGAGCCTCCTGCCAAGTGATGTGGTATCTACCTATAATAACCCAGTTTCAATGTTTGTTTGCTAATGTCGTAGATGCACAAAATTTATCTTGGCATGCAGAGGTAAAGAAAAACAACGATGGTATGCTATGACATGCGTCTCATTCCCCACAATGTAAGAGATTGATTTATTATATCCTAAATTTGGCAAAGAAGCCAGGAATTTAAGACTTAGACTTTGTACTGATAGGATGAATCCATATGGAACATCAAGCATCCAACATAGTACTTGGCATGTCATGCTTGTTGTATACAATATTCCTCTGTGGTTGTGTATGAAGAATAAGTATGTCATGCTGTCAATGTTGATATCAGGCCCCAAACAACCTATAAATGATATTGATGTTTACCTTGAACCTCTTATCAATGACCTAAAGAAACTAAGGGGAGAAGTTGTGATGACTTATGATGATTTTCTCCTAGTGATGTTAATTTACATTCTATGTTATTTTGCACTATTAATGACTTTCCTACTTATGGGAACTTGTCTGGATACAACGTTAAAGGATCCAAGGTATGTCCTATATGTGAGGAAAATACCATAACATTATACTAAAACATGGTAGTAAGACTATATATCTTGGTCATAAAAAAGTTTCTAACAATGGTGCATCCTTACTAAAAGTTGTGCAAAACATTCAACGGCTCAATTGAGGAATAGAGTACCCCTAAACCTATGTTAGGAGAGGATGTTTATGGAAGAGTAAACAACATTGTAAATCATTTTGGTAAGAGACCATGTACTACTGGCATAGGTGAAAAGTCTTTATTCAAAAAGAGGTTGATATTCTGGGATCTTCCTTATTAGAGTTCTTTGACAGATCAACATTATATCAATGTCATGTAATGACATGTTGAGAAAAATGTTTGTGATAGAATTATTGGCACTCTGTTGAATATATCCGATAAATCTAAAAATGGCATAAAATTTAGAATGGACCTACGTGAAATGGGTATAAGGAAAAAATTAACAAAAGTATTTGCCAAAGGTCACCACACATATCTACCTCCTACTAGTTACACCTTGTCTACAAAGGATATGAAGCTGACATGTCTTAGATTGGTATCAGTGAAGGATATGAAGCTGACAGGTCTTAAATCCCATGATTGTCACACTCTAGTGCAACACATATTGCATGTGGCTATTTGATCTAACCTTCCTAAGCATATAAGGTTTGCAATCACTAGGATTTTCTTCTGCTTCAACACTCCATGCAGAAAAGTAATTGATTTTGAGATTCTAGATAAGTTGCAAAGAGAAGTGGTCATTATCCTGTTTCAACTTGAGAAATATTTTCCCCCTTCGTTCTTTGATATCATGGTACATCTAGTTGTCCATTTGACTAGGGAAGTGAGAATGTTGGGTCCAGTTTTCTTGCTTTGGATGTAAATTTTTTAGCATTACATGAGTGTTTTTAAAGGTGATGTTTGGAACCATTATCTCCCTGAAGGGAGTAACATTGAGGTCTATATTGCTAGGGAGGTTATGGACTTTTGCAATGACTTTTTGAATTGCGATGAAACTACTGCTAATGATGTGAACCTTAATGTTTATATCGAAAAAGGTATTTTGGGAGCATGAGAGATAAATATCAGTCGTGAGCACTGGGAACAAGCACACTTGTATATTTTAGATAATGTTGATGAGGTGGCTATTTATATCACCGAAAGCACCAACGAGCTCAAGAGAAGTTATCCCTGATCCAGTTCAATGTGGCTTGCTATAGAGCATAATCAAACATTTATTAGGTGGTTTGAAAAAGAAGTATTCAATCAACTAACTCAAACACAAAATAATGTTACAGAAACTATCGAATGGCTCGTGTATAAGCCAAATACCCATGTTACATCTTACAAAGGGTTTGACATAAATGGATTTTCATACTACACAAAACATTAAGATGATAAAAGTGTCATCCAAAATAATGGGGTCACCCTTTAGGCATCATCATTGTACTTTTCTAGTGCCAAGGATAAGAGTCGACGTGAAGGAAAGATGTATTATTATGGCATCACTGAAGACACATGGGAACTTGACTACACAGAGTTTAGAGTTCCATTATTTAGGTGTAAATGGGTTGATAACAATAAAGGAGTTGTAGTTGGCGAACTTGGTTTCACTATAGTGAATTTGGAGTGGATAGGTGAGAAAGATGAACCCTTCATCATGGCATCACAGGAAAAACATGTATTCTACATCGATGATCCTACAAAAAAAAACTGGTCTGTCATTCTTCATGGGAAAAGACAGTTCATTTCGGATCTTATTGATGCAGAAGAGTACTATGACAAGTATCATGACTCTAGTCCATTTTTTGTTGGCTTACCAAGTGTAAATGTTGATTCTAACACTGATGACTATACACATGAAGATCACACAGAAGGGATATTAGTTTAAGGTTTATTGTTCATGTGTGTTGACTTTTTATGTGTGATCTGACTTTTTATAGTGTTGACTTTTTATATGTGTCTGACTTTTTATAGTAATGATTTTTTATATGTGATTTGAATTTATATAGTGTTGACTTTTTATATGTGATCTGGCATTTATCATTTTTTTACTTTTGATTTTATAGATGGCATCTGACCAGCAACATAGTGATCATGAGCATGAAGATGTTGAGCATCCTGGCCATGGTGCTGATAACCCAAAATGTAAGGGAGTTAGAGGGATATGTGATGAAAGATGCAAAAAATAGGCAAGGGAGGAAGGGCATCATTGAATTCAATGAAGCAGGCATGCCACTTACTAAAGATTTTGTGAGCTATTATGGGGTCCTTGCTCGAAGAAAAGTGCCTCTCCTTGTTGAGGATTGGAGACAAGTGTGTACGATCATCAAAGACCTCATCTGGAGGGACTTAGGGGTGAGATAAAATGAAGTTATGTTTTTTTAGTCTTTTTCCTATTCTTTCTTTTAACATTTCTAAACGTAATCAATGTTGAACCTTTTTAGGGAGGGTATGAACTTGATGAAAAGTTGCATCACAAGTCTATAATTCAGCTTATTCGGAGAAGACATAGAGATTGGTGAACAATCCTCACAAGAGGCTATCTTTGGAGACAAGAAGGAATCCTGGCTTAAATGGTACAATAATAATCAAAATGGTTGGAAGGAGTTTGTTTGGCAACAACAATCAGATGCATTCAAGGTATTGAAATCAATTACATGTTTATGATTTCTTAAGGTTACTTAACAATATTACATGTATGAATTAATCAGGCCCTTCACGACACTCAAAAAGATAGGTGTGACAAGAATGTGCACCACCACCAGTTGGGTTCAGGTGGTTATTGGAAACTCCGTCAGATGAGAGTGATACATCAAAAGCAAGATCAAGGGCAAGGGAAAGGGCAAGGGCCATCTATTTCTACTCCTTCAACTACTGAGTATTCTAGTGCTTTTGGACAGTTACCTTGCTATTTTGAGTGGATAGATGCAAGGAAAAAACAAAGATAAAGAAATCCATGTCCAAGAAACAAAAGGAGATGGCTTCGAAAATGGTAAATTTCTTGGTCTAGTGATAATGTCCTTATTTTTTTTATTGGATTAGTTTTACTGAATTGTCAATTTTTTATGATAATTAGTTGGAGATGGTTGTCCAAGCAAAGTATGGCAAGTTCACCTCTCAAGGCACACACGATGAGTTGTCAGTTTGCCTAGGGATAGAAGAGTATCCCATATGTGTTAGGGGCACTGAAGTTGGGTATGGGATAAAATCTTTTTTGGCTCCCAACAAAAGTGCAAACCAGCAAAGAAAGGGGAAGTGGACCATGAGTACATGTAGAGATTAGTAGATGCAGCCTTAGAGAAACATCTAGCTTCTCAAATGATGTAGAAACCATCTTCTCTAGTAGTCACATAACCTGTTCATCACATGCCCACAAAGTGCATTGGGGCTAGTCCTTCGGACCTGCAGGGCACAGCTGGGATAAGATTCAATTCAAGTCAATTGATAAATATTGTGACAAAATAATCCCTCAAGTCAATATTTTTTGACATATTGTTTTCTTCATTTTTTTCTCAAAATAATTTACATTGAGATGGAAGGTTGTAATATACCAGATCTTGGACCCTACCCTAGAGCTTTGATCTTTTGAGCTTATCCAAATAAGGTTGAGTGTTGGACCATAAAAGATGCTTAATAAAGTACTAATGAGCTAATTCATGTATATATCACCTTAATGTAACCTAATGTTCTACCATTAATTTTAGGTTTATAATGGATACATAAAATATGCCATATCACTCATTTTGGTGGCAATATGAAGATAAGGAACTTAATTCGATGAATAGTTTAAATAATGGGCTGTTAATGGGACATATGACATATCTCATAAAATGAAGTCTCAAAAGTGGAAACAAACTTCAAATTCATAATCTAGATATCAAAATTATCCTACATGTCAAATTTCATCTAATTTGGACCACCTTGAAATATTAGGATAAGTTTAGGAGAGAAAAAATTGAGTAAAAGGCATAAGTAATGAATAATGTGATTATATAACTTAAAAATATGGAAGTAATGGAAAATTCATATTTAAAACATAAAAAATATCTTGTGGATGAAGATTGGTCCAATTTGGATGTCGTTTGTGCAAGTTATGCAATTTTAGGTGCATTTTGGACTTTTCTGCAATTTACCCAATTGGGAGGTTTTCTTTGCAAATAGTCACATGCATTATAATCCTTATATACTCCCTTACCATTCTCAAGCTTTTTAACCATGGGGCACCTGGTTGCACCTTGGTTTGAAGGTGTTTCTCCCCAAGGGCATTTTAGGGATTACCCTCTTTATAAATGAGCTTATCTTTAAAAGCTATCAACCAATGAGGTTATTTCTTTGATTGAGGTCAGTTGGGATGAACTAGAAGTGTCCATAAACTAACATTTGATATTCAAGAAGCCTCTATGAGTTGTCCTCTTTCATGGCCATGAAACCCTAGGCTAAGGACACATGGAAAGCTCCATGGACACCTCATGCTTGACTTCTTCCTTATCCATAAAGGTTTGCATGTCCATAGGCACCCTTAGAATTGGACACATGGAAAGTAACTTGAAACCTCGTTCTTGACTTTTTCCTTATCCATAAAGGCTTGCATGTTCATGGGCACCCTTATACATGACACATGGAAAGTCTCATAGTCACCTCATACTTGACCTCTTTCTTTATACAACCATATCTACCCCTTCCCAACTCCCAATTCGAAAACTCTTTATCTACTTTATTCCCTCAAGATTAGAGCATCATTCCTACTCTATTTTGACACGAAGGTGTTGTCCCAAGGTAAAAGGAGGTGCCTACCTTGGTGAAGAAGGCTCCTAGGGTTCCAAAGTTCTCTATTTAGGATTTCTAAAGCTCCTCCTTGGTGATTTTGACCCAAACTAGTAAGTATTATCCTTTCCTTCCCTATTTCCATGTTTTTAGTCTTCCTTCCACCTCTCTCCAGGTTGGAACACTGGTCATCCATGGTGAAACCCCACCTAGAGCCCTTAAACACCCCATCTCCATGTTCTTTTGTTAGGGTTTTTCACCTCTAAAGTGGAGAAGGTGCTTCTTGCTAGAGATATGAGCTTTGTTGGAGAAACCAGCCTCTCTAAGCTTGTGAACCTTACTTACTAGACCTTTATACCTTCCCTAGAGGTTATTTGGAGGCCTAGGCTTGGATTTAGGACTGACTTGGACTATTTAGACTCTGAAGTTGAGGTATGATGTATCCCCTATTCTTCTATGTTGAGAAATTCACCTATGCTTATTCATTCTCTTTGTCCTATGGACATTAGACTATACACAATGTTTTTAATTTTTAAAATCATGGTTCATGTGAACTACCTTATTTTATATTGAACATTTGATCATGGATATTCTTTTGAACTCTTATCTTATGATTTGTTCATAATGGAACTCTATAAGATGGCATATGATGTCTTTTGCCCACTTATGAGGTGGATGTATATGTTGGTCACTTATGTGGTGACTAGTTTATATATTCTGACTATACATTCTACTTGCCTCTACATTTAACATGCTATGTGATTTAGTAGCACTAGAGTAGTGTAATTACATTGGTTTTTATGGCAGATGTGTTATTTTCTGCTGAGAAGATATGATATTTCCTACTCTTTTAGGATGGAAAGGAACCTCATACCTAGGAAAAGATGTGTGATTCTTTGCCCATGTTTTATATATTTGGAAGAATGGCAGTATTCCTTTCTCTATTAGGTTTCAAGTTTATGAGACTCGTCCGCCTTTGTGTTTATATTGTTCTAGGGCTATGTTTATCTCACATGCATGCATGTTGATGACATGGGGTGTGTGCCCTAATTCTTTACACGTGCTTATGTGGCACAATCTTTATGTTTTATTAATGGAAAGTATTCTTTTGTTATCATATAATTTCGATTCCTTTTCTCTGGATACCCATTTGGGTGGTCCTTATCCTTTCTATGGGAAGCATTTTATATTTGATGTCCTTTATTCCATATATTGCTCAATTTCCTATTTAGTATGCACATACCAGCCTTTGTTGATGTCATCTATTTTCTCTTCTTGCTGGGGTATGCTTCCAACCCTAGGTGAAGGACTTGGATGATAAGGCATGAAGTTTTGGACTAGCTTAAGGAGTTAAAGCTTGGAGACAAAGTTGTTATGGTTTAGATTTCTCTATACTTAGATCCTTATGTTGTATCATACATGTAAACCCTTATGGGATATTATGATGTATTTTTGTAATCTTTTATGAAAATTGAATATAGTCATTATTTTTATTTCGCTACTATACTTTTGTTGTTTTGAATACCATTTATTGAAGTTTGAAATTTTTGCACCTATTCTAGCATACCTTTGAGTGTGTTTGGAGTGGATGTTTTATTCTTCAAATTTTTAGTAAGGGGGTGATCCCACACTCCTTACAAAGGTAGATACGCAACAAGTTGCACCGCTAGTCCTTTCTAGATGGAAAACCTATCCTCCAAAATACAACATCCATTGACGTTTGTATTTATATTTTGTAAAATTGTAGGTGGCTAGAAAATGTCGTCTTGTTGTTGATGAACCAACAAGCAACATCGTGGAAGATGTCGAGGCTTCTATCACCTATTTGGTTCATGATATTTCCCTCCTTGCTTATCACTATCGTGTGAATGACATTAGTGTCTTTCTAGGAATGAGCGACATACCTCTCCCATACGAGCACCTAGATGCCACCATAGTTGGAGAGGTCAAAGGCACATTTATTGGGTGGCCCAAATGATTCATTATATTTCTTTTGTTATGAAAAACCTATAGTATTGAAACTTAAAATGATTGAAAGATAATATTAGATTACATGCATATAACCTACAACAGCTAAGAATCCCCCTAAGGTTCCAATGCTTCCGTTGTTGGTCATGTATGCCCAGATAGATAATAATATGGTGATTGTATTGACATATCATGTAAAACAATTTGATTATTAGTAAAAGGCAAGCTTCCAATTTATTTTGTTTAATTTAGTTATGACATAATGATGTAAAATTATAGATGTCTAGAGAATTATATTACTCAGTGACATTGGTATTCAAGTTACTACCCTTTTGGATGAGATCATATGGATGGTAAGAGTACATATACATATTCTCATTATGTCCCAAATCAGTTGTTATTGTGGAAGGTTGATATAAAAAATTACACATAAGATCAGAGTGTGAGTTGGTTGATGACTAAATCTCATTTGTCGTGATATGGTGATATCAAACCAAGTGCATAGATACATGTTAGAGAACATTGTATCAAACAGATCCACCATGAGACTAACACATGGAAGCCATCATCATGGAAGTCATAGTCAGGTCTCATAGTGATGGTGGTGGTTGTGGTTCTTAGACCTGAAATCACTACACCCAACATATGTCATTGGGTACACTTTGACATCATCAAACACAGTCCTGAAACATGAGTTGTTATAACAGTGATGATTGGGTGACTTTGACACATGGGTATTGACTGTGAGTGATAGATATGGGATTTGTCCCTCCTAATAGAGTGTGATGTCCTAGGCTTCTTGATTAGCGAGACTACGAAATGCATGGCCATGCGCATGTGATTCAATATGTGATATTGAGATTACATATATCTCAGATAGTTTGGTCTTGGTTCAAGAAACAAGGTTGAATAATAATGAGGGTGACTTCTCCATACCTCGAGTTTAATCTAGACATCAGTGACAAAGGAACTATACAAATATTGTAACACCATACACACATTGTAGGTTAAAGTTATTCCCCAACTTTCCATTTACTTGGGTAGAATTGATGTACTACTAGGCACCACTCATTTCTTGTGATCATAAGTTGTTATGGACATTCACTTCCAACGTAATATGAGACCTATAGGGTCACACACATAGGTATTGACCTAGAAGAGGAGTTCAAATCTCAAATGACATGTGAATTGTGACAACAAACACCAGACATTGGATAATGATTAATGTGGAAGAAAACATTAACAACGGATTAACAAAATCACTAAAAATTAAAACCATTTACGAAGAGGTCCATTTCCAGGAAACTCTTATAACAAGAACCAAAATATTGTATATACATTCTGGTCCACAAAGTACATACCATGTACCTTCTCTTCTCGAGGATTACATACAACAGTTGCTCTGTTAAATATACACATGAGCAACATAAAACCTCGAGGCATTCAATGCCAAAATCTCATATCAATCATAAAAGCACTAACTACTGTCTCCAAGGACCTGAGAGTACAGAGACGACACATAGGACTCATAACTACAAGACACGACAGTCAGTATCTCCACCTGAGATATCATTGTTGTCCCTATTATTGTTGTCCTTCCCCTTTGTATGGTTTCTACCTCCTCGTCCTCGTCCACCTAAAAAGGTTGGATCCCACGGGGGTGAGACAATTGAAATTGTCCCAGTGAGAGATATAACTCTCTGCTAGAAACATTATTATTGCATATAAACAGTAATACAGTGAGCATAGGATTCTCTATTGAATAGTAGGATTTATTCATTATTAAGCAGAATAGAGCAATATCATCCTTTAAAGCATTACAACTGTAAATGATAAAGTAGTAATTCATTTATTCACTTTAATAAGGAATATGAAGAACATGTATAATATCTATCCATTTGGGATACAATAAGCAATGTAACATCAACCAATGATTTCCATAATTCGTCCTTAAGCAAATATATTGCACGGCTGATTACATTTTACAATCATACTTATGCCCTGAGGAAGTGAGTCGTACCGCTCAAATCCAACCTTCAGTTGTGAAACCCAAAGCCGGTGCCATACAAGATCAAAGGAAGAGCCTGGCTCCTCGATCTCATCCGTCTCGGTCAGTGCAAAACCACAAGAAGGACCACAGTCTCTTTCTTAAGTGACCTCAGTCACATGGTTAGCTCTCATAGGCTACCCATTCTCTAGCCTGCCTTGGTACAGGTCCCGACGCTAGTAAATTTGAGCCACGGGCGAGTTCATCGTGCTCTATGAGCGATGAACACATTCATGCTCCATCACACTAAGCCATGGGCTTGTTCACCATGTTGTTAAACATATCTTGAGTCTACAACCGAAGTTGCACTCTAATCCTCCTATTTTCGGCTAGGAGAAACCCTGCATATTCAACAATATATGCTCCGGATTAACTAGTAGGAGAATCTGTTTCACCATCACCAACTACTGACGATGATGGATCTATGGCCAGGGCTCTACATGATAATATTCCACTTGATTATTTAAATACATTACCATATTATTTTAGCATCAATCAAGTTTTCAAAGAAGAATTGTTATGACAATTGCTACAAAGAAACATGTAATACTTCTATCAAGTGGTCTTCAAAACTTTATAGAACATTGGGATCTCAATCCCTTATCTTATTACTGGGAATTCATATCCCTCAACAATATCATCATCATGTTTACTGGATCTGGGTATTCAAACCCTTAGTTCATTACTAAACATGGTTACCACTATCAGATAACTATTACCTCCAGGTCATCTGACCAAGGTATTCAGGATACTTGTTATACAAGCATCTCACATAGCTCACCAGGCATATTCCACTTCTTGTCACCTCTCACTAGGCAACAAATAAAATAATGGCTCACAAGGCCCATTAACATCATAGCTCATACCTGGTTATGCTCATTATCTCATGATAGCTACATGGTTAGTATACTTGATAACAACCATATCAATTACATATCAACATTTTGCAATACAAAAATAACATCAGTATTTCTTTCATTAGGGTTAGGGTTTCCCATCTTTATCAATTAGGGTTTCACATAACATCATCATGTATTAGGGTTTCATATAACATCACCCTATATTAGGGTTTCACATAACATCACCATATATTAGGGTTTCACATATCATCACCCTGTATTAGGGTTTCATATAACACCACCCTGTATTAGGGTTTCACATATCATCACCATGTATTAGGGTTTCACATAACATCACCCTATATTAGGGTTTCACAACCCATTACCCAAAATTAGGGTTAGGGTTTCTTATCTTTATCAATTAGGGTTTTATGATTACCTCATTAATCCAAACCCTAAATCAGTGCTTCCACATATCTTGGAGAACATAGCATTATTTAAGTATTAAATAATACTTATCATTGTTCCATGTACTAGGAACACACATCACCATCATACCTTATTCAATTAACTTAACCTTTCACTAAGTACATGCACCTATGCTTATCATAGTGTATTGAATTTATTACTTTCATAGGCATTGAGTAATAATCACTCTAATTATATCAATCACCTAAGTACTTTAGAGGTACTTCCATTTGAAATCCACCTTGAGATACTCTTCAACTACTTATGGGGTTATTAATACTTACATGATTAGAATCAATTGGACCTTCAAACAGTTTGGACTAATTGAACCTTCAAACGGTTGGAGACCATTTAGACCTTCAAATGGTCTTGGTCTAATTGAACCTCCAAATGGTTTTGAACCAACTAAACATTCAAATGGTTTGAGACTGTTTAGACCTTCAAACAGTCTTGAGGTCACTTGACCTTCAAATGATCTTGAGGTCCCTTGACCTTCAAACGGTCTTGAGGTCACTTGACCTTCAAATGGTTTTGAGATCACTTGACCTTCAAACGGTTTTGAGGTCACTTGACCTTCAAATGGTCTTGAGGTCACTTGACCTTCAAACGGTCTTGAGGTCACTTGACCTTCAAATGGTCTAAAGACTGTTAGACCTTAAACGGTCTTGATCTCTTTCTCATCAAATGGTTTGAAGACCGTTAGACCTTAAATGGTCTTGATCTCATTCTTCAAACAGTCTTGAAGATTGATCAACCCCAAACGGTTTGAGACCATTTGATCCTCAAATGGTTTGAAACTGTATGATCCTTAAACGGTCTGAAGACCATTTGGTCAATTTAGAATTGAAACCAATTGAACCTAAATTAGGGTTTTGACATCAATAGATCTAGGGTTTTGAAGTCAATTGAGTTTGATTCTAGGGTTTGTAACCAATTGAATTTGATTGTTTGAAGTTATTAGGTCATGAGACCAATTGATCCTTTAATCTATTGAAACTGTTTGGTATTTAATGGTTTGAAACCGTTTGACCTCTAACCGTTTTGAAACCGTTTGACCTCTAACGGTTTTGAAACCATTTGGTCACCAATCAGTTTGAAACCGTTTAAGCAACACAATTGAAATCGTTTGTTCTTGATATGCTTGAGGTGTGTGCTAAGATGATGTCATCATCATCATGCTTCAGACCTCTGATTTCCATTGTCATATATATATGAATTCAACAATTATTCAAGATGAAAATAAAGGATCAACATATGATGAGAAATTGAAATCAATAATAACATTGAGGGGTTCAAGTTATATAACCCGCTTCAAAGTAGCTTCAAAGCTTCAAGCATCACGTCTCTAATGGTGAAAGAAGCTTCTTCAACTTTCCAAGGTTCGTTTCCAACTCTATTGATGCAAAAGATATCCAAGGTTGAGCATTGGATGGAAGAGAGAAGAAAATCAATGTTGAAATCCGGTTTCAACCATCAATTCAAGGTTGAAGATGATCATGGATCTTACCTTCAGCTTGGGGAACGTTTTCCTCCTACTCCTAGGCTCTTTGGTCGTCGTCCAAAGCAAATGAAGAAAGTGGTTTGCAAAATAGCCTTTCAAGTGAGGAGAAAATCGAGTATATGTAATTGATTTTCTAGGAGAGACAAAGTAGAAGGAAATTCATCCACTTTCTTGCCACATGCCCCCTCCACTTCCTTGCTTCCGAAGCCAACTTCCTTGCCCACAATTTCCTTTTGTTTATCCTTGAATTAAAAGCAACCACCTAAGAACCTTAGCCATTATAATACTATTATCCATTTTTAGTGAACATTACTTTTTAATTAACAAAGGTGAGTGGATTTCTTCACCTACTTAAGATATTTCGGTGCCACTCATGGAATTTGGACGTCCTTGCACTATAGGATTTCAAACACAGCCTTTCTAGTTGATGGGCACTTCAATTAATATATTTTTTTTGCTACAAAATAAATTAGGGCTTCATTTATGCTTATTTCTTGATTATTTTATTATCAAGATTATCTCTCCTCAAATGTGGTTCAAACAAGACGCCCCTTTCTTTTTATTTTCTCTAAATGATACCAAGAAATATTAGGGACATTCTTGAAGTGGTATTTTACATATTCAACCCTAGATTTTGTGTAATTTGCAAATTACACCAAAACTAGCATTCAATAACATTACTCAAACAAGCTCCTTCTTGGAACTTAGGCTTGTGGAAGCCATACCTCAGCATCATTCTCATTCTTATGATGCTATAACACTTGAGGAACATTTATCATATAAAATTTGCAAGGTAACCCCTCAAATTGGGTAAATTGCACTTTAGTCCAAAATAGGTAAAATATTGTTTCAACATTATTCAAATAGGACCAAAATTGAATCATAAGCTCTCCTTTAATCTTAATTACTTTTCAAAAGATAAAGACAAGAATCTAAATGACTTACTTAAGCAAAACGTCTAGGGTTAAGGCATAACCCAGGTCAGGGATGTTACAATTATCCACCCCTAACAGGGATTTCATCCCCGAAATCATCAAGAGAAAAGAGAAGGGTACTTCCTCGTCATCTCTTCCTCTAGCTCCCACGTAGCTTCTTCAATGCCACGATGATGCCAAAGAACTTTCACAAGAACTATGTCTTTCTTTTTCAACTTTTTGATTCTCCTGTCCAAAATCAACACTGGTCCCTCTATATAGGATACATCTTCATTTAACTCTACCTCCACAGGTTGCAAAACTAACTTCGTGTCAGGGTGACACTTTCTTAGCATGGATATGTGGAATACTGGATGCAATCTGTGTAGTTCAGGTGGCAACTCCAACTTATAGGCTACCTTTCCAATCCGTTCAATGATTGGATAAGGCCCCATAAATCTAGGAGCTAACTTACCCTTCATTCCAAATCTAAGAACACCTTTCCAAGGTGAGACCTTGAGATATACTCTATCTCCAACTTGGAATTCAAAAGGTCTTTGTCGTTTATCAACGTATGACTTCTGTCTATCCTGTGCAGCCTTCAACTGTTGTTGTATTACTTTAATCTTTTCAGTTGTCTGTTGCACTAATTCCGGACCCAAAAGTTGATATTCCCCTGTTTCATACCAGAATAATGGAGATCTACAACGTCTACCATATAATGCTTCATATGGTGGCATATCAATACTGTGTTGATAACTATTGTTGTAAGCGAATTCTATTAAACTCAAGTATATATCCCAACTTCCTACAAACTAAAGGACACATGCCCTAAGCAAATCCTCCAAAGTTTGTATAGTCCTCTTAGATTGTCCATCTGTCTGTGGGTGAAAAGTGGTACTAAACCTTAATTGCGTACCCAAAGCTTTATGTGGTCGTTCCCAAAAATGACTCATGAACTAGGGACCTCTATTAGAAACAATTATAGTTGGAATCCCGTGTAAACGCACTATCTCATCTATATAGATCTATGCAAGTTTCTCAACAGTATAGGTTGTTTTGACAGGAAGAAAATGTGCTGACTTAGTCAACCTATCAACTATCACCCAAATGGAATCATGACTTTTGGCTGTTCTTGGCAAACCAACCACAATGTCCATGGTTACGTGATCCCATTTCCACTGTGGTATAGGTAAAGGTTGCATTGTTCCTGCAGGCTTCTGATGTTCAACTTTAACTTGCTGACATACTGGACACCGCATAACAAACTCAGCTACATCTTTCTTCAAACCAGGCCACCAATACATGTCTTTCAAGTTGTGATACATTTTGGTTCTCCCTGGATGCATTGCATACATAGATGAATGAGCGTCCTCCATAACTAACTTCCTTAAGTCAATGGCATCAGGTTCTACCATCCTACCATGGTAATAGACTACCTCATCATCTGACTCATGAAAACCATCCCATTTCTCACTACCATACTCTGACCTGATCTGCTGAATCACAATATCAGCCTGTTGTGCTTCTTTGATCTGTTGTTTCAGAGTAGGTTTTATGTGCATCTCAGCTAACAATCTGGCTAACATGGATACTTTAAGCTGTACATTGTTTTTCCTCAAAGAGACAAGCATGTCTCGTTTAAATCACACTAAAGAGTTCAACTGTGCTTTGTCTATGGTTGGTGATGATGATTTTCTACTTAGTGCATCAGCCACTACATTAGCCTTTCCTGGATGATAATCAATTGTACAATCATAGTCCTTGATTAACTCCATCCAGCGATGTTGTCTCATATTCAGCTCATGTTGTGAAAAGATGTATTTTAGGTTCTTATGGTCCGTGAAAATCTGGAATGTCTCTCCATAGAGATAATGTCTCCAGATCTTCAACGCATAAACCACTATAGCTAATTCTAGATTATGTGTCAGATAATTTTCCTCGTGTTTCTTAAGCTGTCGAGAAGAAAAAGAAATCACTTGTTTATCTTGCATCAACACACATCCTAGACCATTCTTAGAAGCGTCACAGAAAACAATATACCCCTTTCCCCGCTCAGGTAACACTAACATAGGTGCACTGGTCAACCTTTCTTTCAACGACTAGAAAGATTGCTGACACTTGTCATTCCAAACAAAAGGAACCTCGTTCCTGGTTAACCTAGTTAGGGATAATGCTACTGAACGGAAGTTCTTAATGAACCTCCTATTCTAGCCTGCCAGTCCTAGAAAATTGTGTATCTCCATTGGTGTCTTTGGTTGTTACCACTCCAAGACAGATTCTACCTTTTTAGGATCAACACGGATACCCGAGGCAGATATTACATGTCCTAAGAAAGACACTTCTGATAACCAGAACTCACACTTACTGAATTTGGCATATAGCTTGTGCTCTCTCAGTAAAGTCAGGGCCTGATGAAGGTGCTGCACATGTTGTTGAGCATCTCTACTATAAATCAAGATGTCATCTATAAAGACTACTATGAATTGATCAAGGAATGGCCGGAAGATTCTGTTCATGAGTTCCACAAATGCAACTGGTGCATTAGTCAGTCCAAACGACATAACTACAAAATCATAATGACCATACCTTGTCCTAAAGGATGACTTAGGTATGTCACCTTCCTTGATATGTAGCTGATGGTATCCTGACCTCAGATCTATTTTAGAAAAGATAGTTGCACCACACAACTGGTCAAATAGGTCATCTATCCTTGGCAGAGGATATTTGTTCTTTATGATTACTTTGTTTAGCTGTCTATAATCGATGCATAATCGCATAGACCCATCCTTATTTTTAATGAAAAGAACTGGAGCACCCCATGGTGAAGTACTCGGTCGAATAAAACCCTTTTCAAGCAACTCCTGTAACTGTTTCTTGAGTTCTGCCATCTCAGCAGGTGCCATTCTATAAGGTGTTTGTGCTATTGGCTGTGTACCCATGATTAGATTAATCTCAAAATCAATCTCTCGGGGTGGAGGAACACCTGGAAGTTTCTCAGGAAACACATCCTCAAACTCCCTAACAATTGGAACTTCAAAAAGACTAGGACTCTCTGCCCTGGTATCTACTACATGTGCCAAGAATGTGAAGCATCCTTGTCTCATCAACTTCTCAACTACCATTTCTGACACTAGATAGGTTGGAAGAATCTTTCTGTCTCCCTAAAAGATCCATGTAACACCATCGTCTGTGAACATAGCCTGCTTGGAACTACGATCCAAGATAACCTTATACTTTTCTAGGGTGTCCATCTCAAGGATTATGTCGAACCCATGAATCTTAAGTGGTTTAAGATCCACCTGAATGTTATGTTCTGAAAAAGAAAGAACACAGGAAGAACATACCTCCCGCAACACTACAAATCCAACTAATGGAGTTTCTAATAACAAGTGTTCTGCTCTATGACTGAAAGTCATATTGTAGTCATGAATCACTTCTCAAGTGATAAAGGAATGTGTAGCACCCGGATCAATAAAAATAGATACAAAGCAGGATGAAGACATATCAGAATGAAATAATTCCATCTGACCTATCATGACTCGTGGGTTGACCACTGCTTCTGGCTGATTCATAACATAGAATCTTACTGTGGCTGGTTGTCGACCACTCACCCTGTTGTTGGATGTAGATGAGCCAACTTGGAATGCCTATCGACGTCCTCGAGTGTCACTGCTATACTGTCGCTTCTGAGAGCCTTGTTGACTCTACCTCAGTGGTTGGGTTACACTCACATCTCTAACTAGACAATCTTTCATCAGATGTCCCATCTTCCCACATTTATAACAAACTTTGTTCTCTCATTGTGGTCTAGATGGTCCAATTACTAACATTGAAGCTGAGATGTGGGCTCCCTCTGGTGGTAAACTATGACCCCTACCCTTGCTGGATGTCCATTGTGTCTGAGTATTAAACCTCAGTGGTGTTGTTGGTGCAGAAAACCTTGGTTTCTTAAAATTTCAGACCTCTGTCCTTGGAACTGTGTATACACCTTCTTACTATTGGCCTGGCGCTTCTCAGTCACAGACATTTCTAACCGCCTAACTGACTCCACAAAGGTAGCAAACCTCTCTCTATTCTCTAGAGCAGATACTGGTGTGGTTAAATCATCATTCAAACCCTTCTCAAAATGTCGAATCCTCTCCTCATCTGTAGCAGCCATGTACGGATAGAACCTTAAAAGCTCCATGAACTTAGCTTCATACTCACTAATGTGCATTGGTCCTTGCCTTATTCACTCAAACTGAGAGAACTTCTCATCCAGGTAAGTCTTGGGAAAATATCTACTAACGTATTCACGTCAAAATTCTTCCCATCCAACTTCAACACCTGGCCTTTTGCCTTCTTCTATGGCCCACCAATGGCCAACACTCCCCTTCAACAGGTACACTGCATGTCTAACCTTCTCAGCTTCGGGGATATTAAGAATTTTGAAGGTCTTTTCCAGCTCAGTTAGCCATAAGTCAACGTGTGCTGGGTCAGCTGTACCAGCATATTCAGTGGCTCCTACTCGACGAAGCCATTCAAAAGTCTTGCCAACTCCATGTCCCTCATTGTGAGCTGGTGCCCTAGGTGCAGGTGGTGGCATCCTATCCGCCACATGTGTCATAGTTGCCATGAACTGCCCAAATAGAGCATGGAAAGCTGGGTTTTCTAGTATAGCTTGGTCAAACTGAGGATGTTCAGGTACTAGTTCTTCTCTAGCCTGATCCCTTACACCTCCTCCTGGTGCAGCAACACTGCTTTTAGCAGCATGTTCTTCATGTGATCCAGCCATCTTCAAGCTTTACTTCTTCTCCTGAGAGCAGAAGTCACTATCAGATAAACTGAAAGACACTAGAACAAACTCAATGACCTTAATCCTATGTCTCTGTGCAAACACCTCCTCTCTAGGAAAATAACAAATAGTTACAATCCCATGATCATGACGTGTATTGGGAGTAGTACTCAAAGGCAAAAAAACCATGTATCCCAATAAGAAAACCATCATTCATCTTTGAGGATCCTTTCTAGCATGGAGGTTCCATCTTTGAGTGAGTACCTGAAGAAGACTAATAAATAGTCTGTTGGGTTTTAGGGGAGATAGAGAAGGCAGTGAAAACAAAAAATTTCTTCTCTCCAAACCCAGAATAAAAGAATCACATCAACGTATATACATTAGGAAGGATGGTTTATAGAGACATACCTTGTCCCGAGGCTTGCTCGGCGATTTTACCTCGCGGCTTGCACGGTCTTCACCTCCGATCTTAGACAGTGTCTGTGCAGCTCCTGGTCTCACCGGGACTCCGAGCGGCAGAAGTCTCCCGCCTCTATAGTAGTCCACACAGACCACCTGGAACTCCAATCGCCTTATCGCACAAGGCACCAGAAGGATTCGTACCCTCCTGTCGGCGTACTAGTCACTGATACACTCTCCTACCACCAGTTGCTTTTCTGCAGTTGTCTTTCCCTTATTGTGCCTCCCTTATCGGGTAGCATTTACTCAGGCTCTCCTGGTTACCACAACCAGAGAGAACGACAACTTCACAGAGCAACTGGTATTCTGAGTTGTACTTTGAGAAGCCCCCAATACCCCTATATATAGGAGGGTTATGGGATAGGGTTCTCTTCCCTGGGCAATGTAGGATTAAAGCAGGAGTAGAAGGGTTCGAGATTTTCCATAAAATTTGAAAAATTGTGCCAGTTGAACCGATCGTTTCAAGCATGAACCAATCGGTCGGGGCCTTAGCCGATCGATTCACACCTGAACCGATCGGTTGGGGCACCTGAGCCGACCGGTTCACTTCTAAAATGACCAGTTCACTACCCTGGTCAATTTTTGATTGACTTTTCCTCTTTTGTTTCAAATTGATCCAAATACCAATCCTTGTTCCAATCAAATTGGACAAGTGAAATGAAGAGAAATTTCTTGCCAACCTGACTTTCCCAACTCGCTCGATTGGACCAGTTGAGCCGATCAGTTCAACCCTTGAACTGGTCGGTTCGGCCTGTCCTGAGTCAATCAGTTCATCACATGAGCCGATCGGTTCATCACATGAGCCGATCGGTTCACCAACTTGAGCCGATCAGTTCATTACATGAGCTGATCGGTTGGGAGTGCAGACTGTGCAAAATCAGTCAATTGCAATTTCAATCAATCTGATACTCTAATCAATCGGTCCAACACCTGGAACACTATGATATTGAGCTATCAATTGATTGAGTGTTTAATTGAACTACTAAACTCCTTTAGTAATCAATCTAAACATCGTTTGTGGATAAACTCCTCTTCCAGGTTAAATCCTTTATGTGTGACCCTGCATGTCCATTTCACGTTGCCAGTGAAAGTCCATAATACTTATGACTTCACAAGCAAAGAGTGGTGCCTAGTCGCACATCAGTGCTACCCAAGTGAAATAGAAAGTTGGAGAACAACTTTCAATCCTACAATCCATGAATGGTGTTACATTGAATGTATAATTCCTTTGTCACTAATGTCCTGAATGAACTCAAGGCATGGTACAGTCATCCTTTCAACGTTCATTGATTTCCTTGATCTCAGAGCAGACTGGGTGAGATGTGTGACATCAATATCACATATTGATTCACACATGCATGCACATGCCTTTCTCAATCCTACTCATCAAGTGGCCATGGACATCAAACTCCCTTAGGAGGGACAAATCCCATATCTATCAGTCACCCTTCAAAAGCCCCATGTGTCAAAGTCACCCAATCATCATCTTTATAACAACCCATGTTTCAGGACTGCGTTTAATGATGTCAAAGTGTACCCAACGACATGTGTTGAGTGTAGTGATTTCAGGTTGAAGAATCACACTCACCACCATCACAGTGAGAGCTGACTGTGACTACCAAATCATGGTTCCATGTGTCACTCTCACGGTGGGTCTGTCTGATACACTTGTTCTCTAACAAGTATCTATGTGCTTGGTTTGATATCACTATATCATGACTAATGAGATTTTGTCATCAACCAATACACAATCTATTCTTTAGTGTTATTGATGTCCATGGTTATTTCCACAATAACAATCGACTAGGGACAAAACAAGAATGTATGCTCTTAACATCCGTATGATCTCATCGTTTAGGTCCTGAACCTAAAAGCATATGTCATCGAGTAAACAATTCTTTAGACATCTATCATGTTACACTATCATCTCAGAAATAGTTAAAACATATAGATCAGAAATTGCCTTTATTATTATTCAAATCATTTACAAAGTATCCCATTACAATCATCACATGACTTCCTCTATGGGCATACATACCAACATAGTCTAGGGGGTAGTTTTACAAGGTAAATCTACATCTCTAAGATCATTCAATTTTATGCTATCATGAATGAATTATTTGTAATTTATAAAATAAATCGTGAGTCTCAAAAATGATTCTCATAAAAATAAAAAAATCTATCATCCACAATCTAGACAAAATGGGAAAAAATCTTTCAATACCATATCATCGCATTACCTACATGAAGTACACATGATTAATGTATATTCTCTCTATGTTCAAAATGCAAATTTATTGTCAGAATTTTCTCTTTATTGTACATTACTTGAGTCAATTTCTTTCTAATAGAGAACTAATATCTTCTGCATCAGTTTCATCATTTTTAGCTATTGGTAACATAATATATCAATTTACATATGTGTCGTTGATCCATGTACTTTACATTGCAAGATAAATCAGAAATGTATAGATTTTAAGTCAATACATCAACTTTCCAAGTTGATGGTATCAGTTCAGGGCCAATTTCTATATCAAATAACAACATTTTAGTCAATGCAATACATTAGAGACAACTCATCGACCTCAGTTGTCTATGCATTTCCATGAAGGGTCAACAAAATCAATTTTCCATAAGTACGTGACCAATTTCCAATGATTCAAAAATAACTATCGATGTGTATAAATGATGCAACAATTACAAAATCAATTAAAAGATGGTCTAGATAAACCTATTGATCTAGTTGATGCAATAAACCTATATTTGTGTATAGGAACATGACCAACAATAGCACGTGCCCTAGGTGCAATGCAAATGAAGATTCAACTATCCATGCAAAGTGAGACTGCCCCTTTGCAAAGGAAGTTTGGATGGAGCTACTTTAGGACAGATAGAGGACAACCTTCTTTAGGGATGTTGATATCAAGACATTGATACACAAACAAATGCAGACAAATTATGGAGCCATTTCTGAATTCCTAATTGCATGTTGGCATATATGGACCTATAGGAACATGCACACCTTTGAAAATAAATGAGCACATATACTCCAAATGGTGAACTTCATCAGGGAGGGAATTCGTGCCCAAGTTGAGGTTTTTGAGAAGATTTCTATAGAAACCTAATAGCCTGAAGAGAGCAGATGGGAAAAACTAGTGTACGACATTGTGAAGTTTAATTGCAATGCGGCAATGAAGAAGAATCAGGCTGTCTATGGTGTTTTCACTCAAGACATCTCATGGAAATGGATGGGAGGATCCACTATTAGAACTGAGACAATGGAGGTCACTGAAGCAAAGCTCACCTCCATCTTCCTGGCGATGGAATTGGCGGAGGTAAATAACATGATATCAGAACCCATGGCAAATAATCCAAGGTATGCAAAATACCTTTGCAAGATTCAAAACATGATTCGAAGTCACTAGAAGGTGTCCTTCGTTAGTGGAAATTACAATGTTGTTGTTGATGGTATGGCTAAATACCACCTTAAAAACAACCTGAGGTACCAAGGGTACACTCACCTTCCCAATAAGATTCATGATATCCTAGTTAGGTATTCATGTAATGATAGTACTACTACCATATTTTATTATGAAAATTTAATTAGTGAATGTAATTTTTTTCGCTCATAAGGGGAGGGATGGATGAAAAAGATAGCCTCTCAACTTACATAAAAAAATTAATAACCAAAGATAGGTCACTCAATACCTACATTTTTAGGAGAAAACATCTATCTCATTATTCATGTTTCATGACTATTGATAAGGAGATGGAGGAGAAGAAGGTTGCAGTGATGTGCATATAGAAGTAGGAGGTTGATTTGATATATGGAATTCTTCCAGAGAGGATGAGGACCTTCTGCGTCATGTTATTTTAACATGGGTTCTACTCACCTGTATATTTATACCACAAATATCATCCTCCCTTGTATTGATCTCATGGATTATATCATATTCATGAGGGAAAAAACTCCCCTTTCTCAAAATCTAGAAGTATCCCAGTACAAAACTAATAAAATGTTAATTTTAATTGATATTGGTTGTTGTTTTCAATTTCATGGCTGAATGATTTAATTTTTTTCATATATGTTTAGCTACCATGTTTGATATGATAGATAGATTACATCGTTGCAAGCCAATTTTCTCAGATTTTCTCCAAGAACACAACTCCACAAGCGCACAAAAGTAGTCTTATGTGTGTGAAGAATTTATTGTTGTAGACTCTAGTTTAATTGGATTCATTCGTGTTTGGATATCATGGAAGTAGGGTTAATTGCATTTACAGATAGTGTTATGATTTGGAAGGACTTAATTCTCTTGTGTAACATCTATTGAAGTAAGAAATAATAAACATACATGATTAGATAAGACAAAATCATAGTACTATATTGTTGTGGTGAAATTAATGTTTGAGAAAATATTTTTTAAGGTGAAACTAGTGTTTGAGATAATATCTTTCCTTGATTTTCAACCATCCTCGTTAGTTTTATGTTCATTTCTATCACTTTCTTCTCCCTTATTACATTTTCTTGTACCATGAGTAAATAAGCCCTTGTGGTCAGGTATTTGGGTGAAAATATGTAAATTTGAAACCATGTTAGGAAATTAGTAATGCACTACACTTTGTTTTCGTTGGAATGTGCTATTTTCTTTCTTGTTCTCATTTCATACCTCTTATTTGGGTGAAAATATGTAAATTTGAAACCATGTTAGGAAATTAGTAATGCAATACACTTTGTTTTCGTTGGAATGTGTTATTTTCTTTCTTGTTCTCATTTCATACCTCTTTCTATGGTGATTAATGTATGAAAACACCTAAGGTATACATAAAAGGGTATAAGAGGTAAGAAGAAGGAAAAAATCATAAGTCTAACTAGTGGATCCTTGGATATTTTTTCTTCTTTTCCCACCCAACTCTTTACTCCACTAGACCTAGGTGATATCTAAGTATCTAGATATGATTCTCCATATGCACTTAGCAAAGATCAAGTTAAGTGGTTGGATGGGAGGTGATAGGAGTGAAACACCCTTGTCCTACACCCCATACCACCCCTTACCATTATGTGTATTAGGATAATCACTCCCAGAAAACTAGACTAGTTTGGTCTTGATTGGAGTTCAACTATATGCTAGTAAAATTGAGCTTTATAAGGTTGGATAGGAGGTGATAGGGACTAGTTCCCAAATGCACCAACAATACCTTTCAAGGCCTACTAGTAGAATAAAATGCTCCATCCTTTTTATCATTCGTTTTATATTTGATGGCACACTTGTTAAATGTGTTTGTGTTGAAATGCCCTTATGATGGTTGATATTTACATACCCCAAAACGTCCTTCTATCCTTTATTTCTTGAAAACCCTAACTTAGTTTAGTGTTAGCTAGTTTCTCCTACTTAGTTAGTTAATTGCTTGTTCATGTTAGTTAACCCTTGCTAGAGTAAGTATGACTGGATCTTAATTTCTTGTGGTATGCTTTTGTATTTAATTTCTAGTGTAGTTCATTTCTGTCCTTATTAGTGTAATTGCTAACCTAGTCAAGATTATTTTTATTTGTTATGTTTGCTAGTCTAATTTAGTGTATTTTCTCACTTAGTATAGTAGTTAGACTTAATTGTGTAGGGTTACTCTAGGTTTACGTCTTGTTCTATATAATTGTGTGCTCATCACCATTAGTGTAACCAACCAACATCCTATAAACTATTGAAACCCTACACTACGCATCACAAACCTAGTAAAGTAGACTTAGCTCTAATGCCCTTACTTTCTCTGTGTATTCGAATCCAACTTGCCATTTTTCTATACAACAATCATGCTGCCGCATTTGTAGATACCTCATATAAAAATGTGTCTAATATGGTATTTTGGTAGCCCTGGTGCGGTGACACATCAAGATTTCTAGAACCATTGGTTGGAAGAGTGACACTTTGCCTGACTAGTTTGGTTTTCTTCAAATTTTTTCTATTTTCGTCACCAATTCTATTTGTTATTTTTTGTTATAATTGTGTATTTTAAGTACGTAACTTGTCTTCTTTTGCTTGGCTATGTGAGGTGCAGGTGAAAATGCATGTATGGTCGTTGATCTCTATTCTTTGACACCTTCTTTGAGGATCCCAAAATATGTAGAGGGTGGTGAAGAATCACCACAACAACAAAGATAGAGAAGAAAAATAATGGAGGAAAGAAATGATAATGAAGATGAAGACCTCACCCAAATCATGAGGGTAGTGCCATGCTCAGACTCTCTGAGCTAAGACAACTCTATGAGTATCTCATATGCATATACTTTACCTTTCCTCTCTTAGTCTAGGGTTATCGAATTACCTCATTGGCACTAGTGGTAGCCTTACAAGCTCTAGCCACATAAGCACAAATCAAAACATGCTAAGATATGCTCTTCATAGATCTTTACCCATGATAATTGTTGCTCAACTCTCTCTCTCTTATACACACACCACAAGATTCCTATATAGGTAACCACCAACCTGAGCACGAGGCTTCTCAACATACGAACATCATTTACCTCCTCCAGGGTCTTGGGACTCTCCCTCACCTAGATGGCAGGTCCTCATATTTCCTTATTCACATAAGCATATATAACCAACCTCTCTCTGAATCTAGGGTTTGGTCCTCCCAAGGACATCTAGGGTTTAGGATATCTATAGGAATCATGCATTAAGCAACTCAACTCATTCACTCAGGAGTAATCTAGTTTATGACATATCACAACACATATTTCTTAGAATTCTCATATCTTAGAGTTTAGGTTCTCTAACCTTCTCCCAATGGGTCTCACTCTCTTTGGAGTTAACCCTAAAATTGGTCCTAATACTAGAGGTCCTCCTTCATAAAAGAACTTGAGGCTAATGCTGACTCACAACCTCATCTCAGCTTAGCTTATATTATCTTAGAAAAGTCTAGTTACTTGCATCATCAAAACTCATCTTTCATCCTCAAAACTAGACTTAAGTCCTCAAAGACAAACATATATAATCATAAACTACCTTTTATCATCTATATAAGACTTAGATCATATCATCAAAACTTATTTCATCTATTCCATCTATCACATATTCCAACAAGGCTCTAGACATCTAATCTAGAACTACTCTCTCTTCTAGACTGATGTCATTCACTCTCACTTAGGTTGCATGGCCACCTCCTACTCGTACATGTGTGGGGACACATTTTTGTAATACATATATATATATATAATAAAATATTATATAGTTTTTCTTTGATAAAACATGCATCAGAGAAAACTCTAAAGGATCGATCCGATTGGAATCAAAAACCAAATCTAGAAAACGAGTGCCCCACACATAGTAGAGAGTACAATGTCATGAAAACTAATGAAAGGGGTGAGAACATGGTGTAGAATTATGTAGCCACTCTAGACAACATGTGCCATATGTCTAGGGTTTCTCTTCCCGTGATGTATGTCATTTCCAAATAATGCAACGTCCCATACCGCTGCACTATAAGGAAAGAACAACATCTAAGGACTTGCTATACAACAAGCACCAGTCTAGACCTAGTTCTCAGACATCTAGGTTCTAACCTAGAGGCTAGGTCAGATCTAGTCTCTAAAAGACAACTAATCTAACCCTAAAGATTATTGAGTTAAAGGTTCTTTAGTTTTGCATTGCATAATGAGAAAATGTCAGGCTTTGCTATTGTTCATGCTTTGATACCACCTGTGACATCCCTGGATTTTCTAAAACTTAATCTGATGTGTGACGTCCAAATTAAAACACTCACCTCACTAAGAATCCCAATTTAAACACCCCACACTAGGCTAAGAAGAAGAAAATCAAGGGAGTCAGAAGGAAATAAACAGTAGCACATGCACATGAACAATAATAAAACCAAACAACACATGTTCACCATTCAACATATAATTACAACATGAATTATTGCAACATTTGATATTACATATTGAACAATAAACTTATACATATACATGTACTACCACTAAACTACAGGATCATAAGACAATAGGTCCACCTATACATTATCTCACCACACAACTCCCAACAATCCAAGTTCTTCAAGAGCATAACCACAACCTAAACAAAAGATTACATGTGGTACACGTCATCACAATATTCAAGAATATTGTACGGAGTACGCCTACATGTCTTTTATATACCTCTCATCATATCTTGGCAATAAGATAAAACTAATACTTGGCAGCATTATACAAATATAAGGAAAAGCATATACTTGCACCAAGATATTCATTAACATAAGAGAACACATATTTTAAGCTCATTTTCCATTATATTCTTGTGCATCTACCTAACAATGGGATAGATGCACCTTGGCCTCATGATCTTCTTACCAAAGAGATAGATCATTGTACATGTGATCTGCTTACCAAAGAGATAGATCACTCACTAGCACTATGCTTACCAAAGAGATATAGTGCTTTCATATAATGGAATAGATATATTATGTTTCATATGTTCATAATAATAAGTATGGAAAATCATGCAACATATCATACAAGAACAATCATTTCATCCAATACCATATGCCAAGTATTTTACTACACATATAACACAAGCATATTGTATAATAAGCCAAATAAGAGGTAATGGCATACCTTGATCAAGAGACATTCTAACCCATATTCCTGATGTCATCTATATCTTGGCCAACCCCTGATTAAGACAAGACCACATACTATCATCAGATTCTCATCATCATTAACCCTAGTTACATCCAGTTTAGGGTTTACTTATCTCATTAGGATATGTGTATCATTACTTGCATTCTTATCTTAGATTTGTCTTACTGATGTCATTTTCTAGATTATTTCCTCATAATAGGGTTCAACATTTGAATATCAGGTTCCATATCATTTTGTGCATATATTAACTCTAGTTTATTACATTATCCTAAATTAGTGTTTTAAACCATGTATTAAAGGTCAACTTCATATAACATGGATTTCATGTATAAAACTGATCTCATATTTACATATTATCTTCCCGTTACTGATATGAACTTCTTATGTAAATTTCATCATTTATTGAGCATGTACGTATATATTGCATTCTATTTAGGATTAAAAGCCCTAATTAGCCACATTAAGCAAATTACATGATTTCTTACATCAACATCATAATATTTGACATCACATTGATTCTATATCATGTTCTAGATCTACTGGTTAATTATCATAATTTAAGGCACTGTTTGATATTTATTATCTATCAATTAAGCATTTCACAACTTACATGATATCATTGAGATTAGTTCATGAAAATCCAGGTATTATAGTTCCATTTTGTTCTACTCATTTTTTTGAACATATTAATATATTATATGTAATTTTCTGATAAACAAACAAATTTCTATGAATTGTATAAGAACTGAGCATTTTTGAAAGTATTCTTACCTTTTAGCCAACCACAGCTAGCCATGTGTCTTCCCCGGGGGCACGCCTCTTTTCTTGGTCCGACTTGAGGTGGGTCAGTTGGTTCATGTTGGTTTGGCTAGACCGAACCCTGAGATCTCCCTTCTCTCTCATGCCCTCAATTCCACGCCTGACTCGTTCTTCCCCAAGTCGTTGACTGCCGCCGTCGAGGAACTGCTCCAGGGGAAGAAGTCATCGGCTCATCCTAGATCAAAGCCAGAGAATCCAAAAGCTCCATTCTCCCTCTTTTTCTCACTCGCATCTCACACATCTCTGTTCACTTGATGTGAGTGTGTGCATGTTCTATGGAAAATGGCCGCCGCCGTGAGGCTTAGCTCTGATGTCCAAGCACAACTGCTCCTCTGCTCGTCATCAAATTCAAACAACACTGGCTCTGAGGACATCAGGCTCGGTGTGCCTAGTTTTTTTTTATGCTTCTGCGGATTGATGCCACCTGATCTATGAACCACCCAATTCCTCTATTCCTCACGGCTCCTCTCTGGTCTCCAATAACTCACCACCCTTGCAATGGATCTCTCTAGGTCGAGGTGGCTCCATCATAGCCCGCCGTCATTCTCCTCTCAAGTCTGACTCTCTGACGCCTGTGGGTGAGTGAGATGCAAGAACCGCCGCCCCTTGGATCCTGCTCCTCTCTTACTGAGCTGCCAGGAAAGATCCCAAGCTTCTTCCCACATCGTGCAGACTACTAAGTCTCAGCGCTCGCCCATCGTCTCTTCTTTCTCACATTCGTCTGCACACCCATGACCTGGCACTCCTCCTCACAAACTACTTCAGATCCCACCTCCACATGCTCACCTTTGTAAGGCTATGCCATGGCAAGGACATGGAAGCATCCTGCTCCTCCTCGATCTCTACTACATTCTCCCTAATATACTATTGTCATCCTCTCCCTACGACTGACGATGGAGAGGTTGGTTCTATCTGATGCAATTGCCTCGTGTCTTACTAAGACCATGTAGTTCTTGATGAAGCAAAGAACTTCCTGGCTAGTCTCACTCTCCACTCACTCCATGAACGGTGATCGTGGCTACATGGACATGCACTCACCTCATTGCTCTATGATCTCCAATATGTTTGAAAGTTGTTACAGGATTATCATCATCAGTTCATAAGCAAGGAATAGGATCAATCACTGGCTTTTTGATCCATGGCTTACCACAAGGGATGTTCGATACAATGGATAAGGAAAACTTAGCTAAAGGGTATTACCTTATTCATGGATGCATCAAATTATACTAATAACTTTCTCTAGGAACCTCATTTAATCATGAAATTAAGATATTGCTTTATCGTAACACAACTACATTCCATTAAAGTTTGAAGCCAACATTCAATATAAAAGCATAGACCTTAAAGTCATTCAAATCCTCAAATCCATGGTTCACTTATCCAATTGAGATCCATAATCCTAAAATTTTACTCTGTCACATCCTACACACGTTAAAAGAAATTTCACCCTCAAAATTAAGCCAAAATCTAGTCCTTCACAATTTCCCCCATCATGAGGCTTCTCTATGGCATCTTGTGTAATCATTCTACTCTAGATTATCTCAAGTGGGTCAAATAGTTGTGAACTTGCTTGTAGGAGTGATTTCATGGCAAAACCTCTTGAAAGTCATTGCCCTTGTTTGTGGAAAATTCAAGGCATAGAACATCTATTGCTCACAATGATCATGATAGAATATTGGTTTTCTCCTTATACTCCACCACCTCCTACTTCAAACTACGTCAACTCATAAATGATGAAGATTCTAGTTGTGACACCCCACACCATACAAAGTGAGATTTGTCAAAACAAAATACGATTAACCACTAACCAACGGATCACAGGAAAATACTAAAAAATTAAAACCATTTTCATTAAGCTTCCAAATAGCAAAAACCTTTACATATGAGTCCTTTCATGTCACAAGGCACTTACCATAGGTGTTATCCGTCTATTACAAGAAAACCTATCCAAAACATATATGCATATATCCAACTTAGCTGAGCACAAAAAGGGCACATGAACCAACCATATATTAAAAGCACATCTACAAAACACCCCCAAAGACCTAAGTGTATAGGGATGACTCTAGGACTCTAACGTCAAAAGGACATCCAACAGCACTTCCAACCTTGTCATTTACTGTATTTCTTGCTGCTCCTCAACCTTGGTTGCACGATCTCTACCTCCTCATTCATGTCCACCTAAAAAGGATGTGGGAAACCCACGGGGTGAGATTCCACATCTCAGCGGGAGATATAACTCTCCACCAAATCTATTATTAACACTGATAAGATGATTAAAGCAAGCAGTAAAGTTACAACCATGATAAGCAAGTAGAATAAGAAATTACTATTAGATTATGTAAGATCTTATAATATGAAGAACATGTATATTCTCTAGCAAAAAAATTATACAAAATCAAGCAAGGCCTCATCCAGTGTTTCCGCATTTGATCCTATACAAGTATACTACACAGTTGTTTACATATTTTATTTTCCCCGAGGATTTGGGTCGTACCACCCAAATCTAACCAATCACTGCTAAGTCAAAATTGGTGCCATACAAGGTCAATGCAAGAGTTGGAATCCATGACCTCACCAAACCTCATGGTCAGTGTACGAGTAATACCATAGAGACATGTCAGTCAACTGCACAAGTGACTCATAGTCAACTGAAGGAGCAGCTCACGCATGGCCATCCACATATATCAACACCTAGCCCACCTCAGTACAGGTAATAATGCTAGAAGAATAGGCTCATGCATGGTCGTTCTAACAAGAAGGAGTGGCTCATGCATAGCCATTCAGATCACAACGAGGTTGGCTCACACATGGTTGTCTCACACAACTTGTAAATAAGGATGCAAGGGGATACTCGATTGGCACCCTGCATATTAAAAAATATGCGCTCTGAGTTAAACTCGCTTCACCATCTAGGAAATGCTAACACTGAATGGATCTATGGCCCAGGAAAAGCTACATGATTAAGTTCCACTTGATTAGTTAGGTCATTTAAGTGCCTTATAACATCAATCAAGTTACAATGTATAAACTTTAAACAAGTTCTACAAAAAGAAGGGCATAATACATTACCATAAAATATTTGAGCATATAAGGTGTGATCTCATTACATTATCACTTGATGCTTGTCGTTCACCATATTTTTCATCACAAGGACCACATACTTTGAAATAGCAACCCCTCATCTCATTGCTGATAAAATTATCACCTCATATTAGGCAATAAACCATCATTGGTTGATAAGACACATTTACCTCCTCTTTTTGTGATACAAAAATCTCACATGCCTCTTAAGACCCATTCAATCATATCATAAACACCATAGCTCTTATCTAGCTATGCTTATCAACTTGTGACATGGTTGGAGACTTATAACATGAAAGATAATACTTCATGATTACTACCTTCCCATAAAGATTCATGTCATTCACACTACATCATTAGGGTTAGGGTTCTTTTTAACCAATTAGGGTTTATAGGGTTGGATCAACAACCAACCTCCATTCATCACTATCATTATCACTATAGAGTATGTTATGAGATTAAAGGTTATAGAAAACAACACTCCTTGGTTGCTTATACAAACACCTCATAGGGTATCCTATCATACCATATAACCCCATCATCAACATGATGTAACATGACTATGATTACAAGGTATTAGTTTCATATGGCTAGAGGGATCCCGGTTTCATCATCTACATGTGTCAGCCTGGCCGTACTAAGGTGTGTCAATCAAGCTCATATAAGGATATTGATTTAGCATCAGTTCAAGCATGTCGAGTTAGCTACACTTAAGGTGTATCAGTTTAGGCCTCATGGTATTGAGTTAGCTACATCTAAGGTGTATCATCTTAGGCCTCAAGGTGTCAGGTTGATACTTGAAATTGAGTGTCAACTTGTCACCACCATAGCATGTCGACTACCTCTATATAAGGCTCAAGAGATTGACCTCCCCAAGGTGTTTCAGTTTAATCCTACTTGAAAGTGTGTTGGGTTAGACATTATTATGTCAGCTTCTTACTCAACCAAGGGCATCATGGTTTGGCACTTCAAGGCTTACCTTCTCACAAGATATCATCCTGGTCATGTCAGGCTAGCACCCTCAGTGTACCAATTTAAGGTTTCAACTAGCAAGCATATCATGTTATCTCCTCTAGAGCATGTCAGGTTAACCCCATTTAAGTATATTGGTTTAGTACTTCCTTGTGTTTCGACTTATTACATGATGTGTTGGTTTAAGTGCCAACTAAACATGTCAGCTTAAGCACCACAAGTCATGTCAACTACTCACAACTTATTGTATGTGTCGACTTGTCATCTTCTACCTTGAGATATCGGCCACTAGTTCATATATTACCATGATAGGGAAGTATAAGATATGGACATCAACTATACGAGGTTCCTTCTTCAAATCAGTTCTCAAGACCACTATAATTACCAACATAAATGAGATAAATAATTTAGAGATGAGAAACAATATAAGCACATGAAAGAATGAAAATAATACAGAAGGCTAAGAGTTATATAACCCGCCTCAAAGATCACCATGAAGATCTGAGATCCTAGGTCAAGCTTCAAGCCCACGAGCTCAAGGCTGAAGATGACCCATCAAACTTGATCACCACAACACCTCCAAGGAATAAGGTGAGACCAAGGTTAAGATAGCTCGAGATAAAAAGGACATATCCACGATCCATGGCTGAGAAGAAGAAGAGAGCTAGGAAACATAACTTTCCAAGGTAGAAGATGAAAGATGACCAAGGAACGCCACAAGCTTGGGACTCATCCTCCAAAGCTTCTCAAGGTCAATCACCAAGAAGGAAAGAAAGCAAGAACGACCAAAAAGGATTCTCTTGCACGGAGAGAAAGAAGACTATATACTAAGGGAATGAGAGAGAGATCATGGGAAAGGTGTCATCACCTTAGGATCCTAGGTGACACTTGTCTAAGAAAAAGGGTCCACATGCAACAACGTGTAAGACATGGTGATATGATCTAGATTAGATCTCGCCCTCTCAGTATCCAACCAAGATCATGGCCTCACTAACCTGATATGCCATATCCCCACACACTCACAAACCGATAAGCACCCTTCCAACTCCTCCAAACTGAGATGCATCTCCTCCCACACACTCACCAGCCCGAGATGCATCCCCATGCTTACTCTCAAAGTGATATACAACCTCTCCAAGGCTCTCTAACCTGAGATAAGACATTTAGGTGCAAAACACACCTCACTCATGTGTACTAAACATCACCAAGGATTCTACCACATAACCAAGACCCAAACAAGGTGCCCATCTCTCTCTCTCCTCTAGATGATGCCAAGAGAGAGAAGGAACATTCTAGAGGTGGACAACTTGCACATCAACCCCTACTCTGGGTGAATTGCAATTTGTACCAAAACCACACCACAAAACACAAGCATCATCCAAATAAGCTCAAACAAGAAACTTAAGTTTTCTACATGACCTAATTACATCTCAGATGATTAGAGCAAGGTTGTAAGCAACATACTTAGGCAAAACAAATAGGGTCATACCAAAACATGGGTCAGGGTCCTTACACAAGTTGACATGATGAATCTCATGAAGAATCAAGTGGGAGGCACTTCTAGAATTATGTGCAATCTATTGAGTCCCCAGATGAAGAGGTAAAGGCCATCCAATCTTGGAAACCAGAACTCCCAAGTCCACATGTCCCAATCTCATACTCGCAAGTGGACAAATCACCCTAATTTCTCATGGAGGTAGCTAGGTGAAACATGAAAAGGGAATCAAATACAACATCAAACCCATGATACAACTCAAGGTTTGATAAACAATATTTTGGTAGACTAATAAGCCTAGATGAAGTGAATAAAGATGTGTCCACTCATGGATAAAATATCAATCAAATGGAGAAAATATTGGTTTAGTTGTTGTAACGACCCCGCCTCCAAGTAACCCCCAATTAAGGGAGACCAAGAGGTCAGAGCCATTATCCCAATTAACCAGATCAAAGGTTCAAAAAATAATCAGTAATAATTATAAAATTCTACCAAACTATACTAAAAGTTGATATAAAATAAAACTTTGCATACCTTTTAAAAACTTTGGATATCTACTTCTATCCACATCTTGAATCTATTCTATCTAATCCTCCTCACACTTTATTTCTTATTTTCACAATGTGTCACTTTGCTATTTGTTCTTTTCAGGGTTGTACCTAAAACGCCAACAAACAAAATGTCGGTCAGCATAAATGAATATGCCGGTATGTGGGGACAACCAAAATTTCACAAATATGGCTAACAATCTAAATATCACAATCAAGTTAATTAATAAGCCAATTTACATTTTCAATGTGACATTCTCCACCACTTTTACCCTAACCCTGGAATACCCTCTTTTGGGTTTCTCTTTTGCCATTGACTTAAGGCCACCTTCTCAATCCCGAGCTTGGCTCCTGGGGTCACCTCTCATGGTGCCCATTAGTCATGCAATAAAGACCACCTTCTCAATCCCGAGCTTGGTGTCTGGGGTCACCACTCAGGGTACCCATGGGTCTTCCCTCCTGGGCTTGACCTTTTTTCATCATCCATTAGGGTGGCATGTAGGTGCGAAAATACACACTTATATTATAATTGTGATAATCATAGTGAATTTATGATTTGCAAGTATGAACATCCAAACTGATAGGTTGCATTCAATGTGATTAATCATCCAGAAAACCTTCGAGAAACTAATGTGATTAACCATAATTAACAACATACTTGATCCAGAGAAACTTGATGTCCAAGCAATAATGATAAAGAACAATCAAACAAGCAATCAACAATATCCTAAAATTAATGCAATACATCCAAGTGTTATAGTTTATATAAAACATTCTCAAGATAGACTTGGATTCCATCTTAGGCTTTCTGGGCCACTTTAGGGTTTTATTAAGGTTTTAGCCTCCATAATACTTTTATCACATTTAATGCTCTCTTAGTTCTCAAACCTTAATTTCAACATCATAAGCCCAATTAAAGTATATTATTTCTCTTTTATACTAAAATCACCATCTTTATCCTTTTAAGTTATTTCAAGATCATTGGACCCAATTATCTTTCAAATTAACAACTCATATTTCATTATAGTTCAATTTACATATGAACTCTATTTATCGCTAATATCACATTAATCCAATAGAAAACCATAATTACTAAATTAAGGGTATTCATCCACAATTAGGAACTTTTATACTCAAAATAGCTTAGAACCACCAAATCTCAACTTTATACATCAATTTCACCAATTAAAGCCATTAAAAACATAATTACTAACATTAGGGTTTCAAGGCCCATTAAAGCTTATTTATGTACATGAAACCCTAAATTAATCAAATTGCACATGAAGTTCATCCTTTTAGATCTAATGCATATTTTTATGATCAATAGGTTAATATCAACTTTAATCATCCATATAACCTCTCTCAATACATTAATCATCTTAAATTAGGGTTTCTTAATCATTAATGCACTAAAGTTGATAACTTCAAATACTTTTCGAATTTCAAGAAGAATTAGGATCTAAATCTATTTTTAATGGATTCCTCACATTTTTCTACGCAAAAAGCACTACTCATTTGTATTTTTCAACCAAAGGAGTGATTTTTAACGAATTAAAAAAGATTCCATCATTTTCAGACATATTGGGCAGAGAGGCAACTTACTTTTTGCTTTTTGAAAAAACGTCAGCCGTCGCTGACCGAGCTCGATCCTATGGTCCTCCTTGCGTGTGCCCACTCACAGGTTAGCAAGAACCGAGCGAACCACAGTCGTTGATCCGTGCCCTTGGTCAACTGTTGACCGTGATCCAATGCATGATGGAGCTTGGCGTTGGGCAGCTGGGCGTCTTCTTCCCCGAGTCAGAGAATGAAACCGGCCGTGAACATAAGGGGTTCTTTCCACCTGATTTCCTCACAAATCTTCACGTGGGAAAATAAGAAAATATCTTATTTAGATTCGGGAGAGGATTCTGAACCAAGAAAGCCCTAGTTTGTCAAGGATAAGAGGCCTCTAGAGGAAACGCCCAATTGGGCCAGGAACTACAACAACAGCAAGATGGGGGAACCCTAGAAGAGCCCCTAAAACCTATAAATAGTACCCCCTCTCAACGCCTCTCACCCTTAGAAACCCGAACGACATTTCTTCTTGCTTCCTCATGCCTTGAGTCGAAGAAACCAATCCGCTCCAGTGAGCTTCCATCGTGGCGCCGTCGCAGAAGCAGGTGACCCGATCAGGAGAACACAAGCTCCAGCCTGTGTTGGATCGGGGTCAGCAGTTGACCAAGGGCATGGATCAATGGTTGTGGTTTGCTGGGTTCTTGCTAACCTGTGAGTGGCCGTGTACAAGGAGGACCATAGGATCGAGCTCGGTCAGCGATGATCAAAGATCTGACGGCCAACATTTTTCCAAAAAGCAAAAAGTAAGTTGCCTCTCTGCCCGATATTTCCAAAAATGATGGAATCTTGTTTAATTCATTAAAAATCACTCTTTTGGTCAAAAAATACAAATGAGTAGTGATTTTTTCTTAGAAAAATGCGAGGAATCCATTAAAAATAGATCTATATCCTAATTCCTCTTGAAATTCCAAAAGTAGTTGAAGTTATCAACTTTAGTGCATTAATGATTAAGAAACCCTAATTTAAGATGATTAATGTATTGAGAGAGGTTATATGTATGATTAAAGTTGATATTAACATGTTGATCATAAAAAGATGCATTAGATAAAAAAGGATGAACTTCATGCGTAATTTGATGAATTTAGGGTTCCATGTACATAAATAAGCTTTAATGGGCCTTGAAACCCTAATGTTAGTAATTATGTTTCTTAATGGCTTTAATTGGTAAAATTCATGTATAAAGCTGAGATTTGATGGTTCTAAGCTATTTTGAGTATAAAAGTTCCTAATTGTGGATGAATACCCTTAATTTAGTCATTTGGATTTTCTAGTGGATTAATGTGATATTAGTGATAAATAGAGTTCATATATAAATTGAACTATAATGAAATATGATTTGTTAACTTGAAAGATAATTGGGTCCAATGATCTCGAAATAACTTAAAAGGATAAAGATGGTGATTTTAGTATAAAAGAGAAATAATAGACTTTAATTGGGCTTATGATGTTGAAATTAGGGTTTGAGAACTAAGAGAGCATTAAATGTGATAAAAGTATTATGGAGGCTAAAACCTTAATAAAACCCTAAAGTGGCCTAGAAAGCCTAAGATGGAATCCAAGTCTATATTGAGAATGTTTTGGATAAACTATAATACTTGGATGTATTTCATTAATTTTAGGATATTGTTGATTGCTTGTTTGATTGTTCTTTATCATTATTTCTTGGACATCAAGTTGCTCTGGATCAGGTATGTGGTTAATTATGGTTAATCACATTAGTTCCCTAAAGGTTTTCAGGATGATTAATCACATTGAATGCAACCTATCAGTTTGGATGTTCATACTTGCAAATCATAAATTCACTGTGATTATCACAATTATAATATAAGTGTGTATTCTCACACCTACATGTCACTTTGATGGATGATGCAAAAAGGTCAAGCCTAGGAGGGAAGACCCATGGATACCATGAGTGGTGACCCCAGACACCAAGCTCGGGATTGAGACGGTGGTCTTTGTTGCATGACTAATGGGCACTGTGAGAGGTGACCCCGGGCACCAAGCTCGGGATTGAGAAAGTGGCCTTAAGTCAATGGAAAAAGAGAAACCCTAAAGAGGTTATTCCAAGGTTAGGGCAAAAGCGGTGGAGAATGTCACATTGAAAGCGTAAATTGGCCTATTAATTAACTTGATTGTGATATTTAGATTGTTAGCCATATTTGTAAAATTATGGTTGTCCCCACATACCGACATATTCATTTATGCTGACCGACGTTTTGTTTGTCGGCATTTTAGGTACAACCCTGAAAAGAACAAATCGTAAAGTAACACATTGTGAAAATAAGAAATAAAGTGCGAGGAGGATTAGATAGAATAGATTCAAGCTGTGGATAGAAGTAGATATCCAATGTTTTTAAAAGCTATGCAAAGTTTTATTTTATATCAACTTTCAATATAGTTTGGTAGAATTTTATAATCATTACTAATTATTTGTCTAACCTTTGATCCGGTTAATTGGGATAACGACTCTGACCTCTTGGTCTCCGTTAATTGGGGGTTACTGGGAGGCGGGGTCGTTACATTTGGTATCAGAGCCATAACCCCTCCAGTAGGTGGGGCCCACATGGGCATGTGGCATGCCAGTCTTGAGCTGTGCAGTCTAGGCATGTAGGAAAGGGTTGTACATGGTAGACATAGCCACCCTTGCACTGGTATTCTGTGATCGAGAACTGGGTGTCCATGGGCCATTGTGGGTCTGCACTGAAATGGGGTCAGATTATGAGGCCATATAGTTGAACCTTGACGAGGACGTCAAGAGTCTAAGTGGGGGAGATTGTAAAGTCCCAGGATTTGAGGCCTCTGATAACATGATATTAAAAGGAATGATTGGACTACCGATATCACCAAGGTGCACCTCCTTTTCCAAACTTAGGGTTAACCTAACAACCTCTTCTAACCTCCAAATAAACTAGTCCACTGCATCTCAAACAGAGCATCCATTACCACCTCACATCCTTATGTATAAGGTAATGTTGAAGACATACACCTCCCTATATTCCACTTATTATCTCATCTCAAACTCTAAGTCTATCTTCATCAAGAAAACTCTGAGATCATCCTCTTAATTTTTGAACTCAACCTTATATAACTTGCAAATTCCACATAGCTTATGATAAAAACATCCTCATAAGATGACTACCTTAGTTCTCTTGGTGTTTGTAAACCACCACCACATCGTACACTCCACAAGGGTATGTTATAATCTCTATCCTCATACCTTATAGCAACGTTTCAACTCACATCATCTTTATCCTTGGTGTATGGCATGCGTACTATCCTGTCTCTCACTCCCATAACAAGAGGAAATAAGCATTTGGCTGCAGTCCAAATATAGAGTTCTTCCCATTCCAAGAGTAGAGATGGTACATCCCACATTGCCAGTATACCTTCAAATCTAAGTTGAAACATGCAACATATGTCTCTACATCACGATCATCTTGATATCAAAGTTACTTCCATGGAAAACTTATCTCGAACCTACTTGGGTCCACACACAATCCTTGGTCATCTCCTATAGGTCTGTAGGGTGCCGACACTTTTGGGGTCATCCGTCTTCCCTTATGCATCCATAGAGTGCCCTCCTCGTCTGCCCTTTGGGTCCTATGAGTTCATGAAGGTGATCAATCTCCTAACCCATGGTCCTCAGACAATGATAGTTGTTACCTCCCGACCCTATGGTCATGTGCAACTAGGGAATTAGGCAACTCCTACTTCCATCGGTCTTATCCCTACCTGACCCTAGGATAGACATAGGATTCTAACATAGTACATGTCCAACTTAGAACCTTACCCAAGTCTCCATCATCTCTCTCTACATTCATGGGCTGACTTTCATCCTTTCATAGGGGTCATGGCGACCTATCTACCTCGGTCAGGCCCCATACTGGTTACCTCCATGGTAACACATCCACACGCACTCCGAGATGATCATTTATGGGTCTACATGTTCACTCTTATACTATGTACTCTCCACTTAGCTTCTCAAGATTCTATGAGACCTCTTAGGGTTTCCTCAAACCCAACAAAAGTTGATTCATACCCTACAAAAGGGTCCTCTCCCAGGATGGGAGGAAACTACATCTTGATAACAAAGGTCACAAACGTTCTTATGTCTAGGGTTTACCTTCACATGAGCATGCTTAGTCCTAGCAAGCTACTAAGGCTCGTAGCTAACCAAAGACCACCTACTAAACCATGCTAGGTCTCCCTGATAAGTCATACTTGTTCTCATTCCTCGACATTGGACCAACATCATATGTCACCAACCTAAATGTGAGAGGTTCATCAAACATACACCTTAATCCAAGGGGTTTCCCATTCCTCTAAACATGAGGAGTGCCATGCTAAATCTATGTAACCTCAAGTCTCGTCATGAGCATCAGGTGCACTAGGTGCTACTACTTCCCCTCTTGGGTCTAGGAATGCTAGGTTCACCTTTCTGATGTCCAATTGCATGCTCAACCTTGTAACAACGTACCAAGCATGTACAAGGTACGTCATGCACTTCCTATTATCATTCCACTTGAATAACACCTCAGGGGGGAGTCCTCCTTAAGGACAACCAACTAGTTATAAGGCCTCACAACTTGTTACTAAACCTCTTCATGGTCTAAGGAACTCTTCCTCCTATCCCTAAAAGGTAAACACCTATACCATAGGCTCATAGGTACCAACAGTCTCATCCTCTCTTTAGGGTTTGGTTCCTCTAAAGGAAACCAAGATACCATAAACCTCTAGGGATTGTGCATGAGGCAACCACAACCATCCTCTTAGGTCACATCATCCTCAAGTTCTCAGGGTTTCTCCTAGCCCAGAGTCTAAACTTCCAACCTTCTAGCTTAGGCCCTTCTCTCTCTCTCTAGAGCTTAACCCTACAACAACCTTACTATTGGAGGTCCTCTCTCTAAGGTGGATCCAGCTCACAAGCGTACACCTACATGAGAGAAACCTATGTTCACCGAAGATTATCTAAAACTCTTCATGCTTATCTCATGAACTATCCAACATACTCTCCTGGCTAGGGTTTTAGCCTACTTTCAGCCCTACTAACGTACTTTGGGTGCAACTTTTCCATGCTCATATAATCTCATAGGGTTTCTATATGGTCATGACTAACCTCATCAATGAAGGAGTTATCCTTCACCCTAACATGCACGACCCTTCCCCGGGTTGGGTCGCCAAATGTACTAGGTCAACCAACCTCACATGGCTCATATCGTCATGGGTATCCAAACTAAAAGCATGTCCACCCACACACATGGTCTACCATGACATCTAACTCATCGTGTCATTCCTCTCTAACCACCACTTAGGGTTAGGGTTAGCATCATCCTCAGAGGATGTACCAGGTCTCTACCTTTAAGGGAGATCTCTGCCTCAAAAACCAAATCTCTACTCATCCTCCTGACCAGAGGGTTTAACCTCAGGTCTCTCATGACAACACATGTCATACGACCTAAGCATGCATCTATTCTTTAGTTTATGCTTAAACTATTAAGCTTATGTCCATGACATCTTATTTACATGCTTTTTATTAATTTTGGTGGAGGATTCCTTAACCTTATCATGCATACCCTATCCTCAAGAGGGTGAGGGAGAGAGATAAAACCCTAAACCTTATGATCTTAACAGAATTAGGGTTGAGAAGGGATGAAAATAGATGAGAGAGTCCTAAAGATATCTTATTTTGAGTCAGATCCTAAGACATTGGCTAGGCAGTCACATAGATCTGGGAGTCCTCATATTCTGACTAGCGGTGCAGAGGAAAATATTGCCATCCCCTGGACGTGATCCTTTTCTAGACACCCCTATCTTTCGGAAAATACTCTAATAACTCCCTCGGTTCTATGGAATTTGTAAAATTTAATAATTACTAAAGATTAAATGAGGAACCAGTGCTCTGATACCAAATTTAACATTTGGGCCCACTTCCCAAGGCTCTAGTAGAGTTTCAGGAATGACGACTGTCCCCACATACCACCACTAGCCCTAACTATGTGCTTTGTCCTCACTCACGCGCATGCCAGGATCAACTTCCCGACAAGTCACCCATCCCAATACTACTCCAAGCTGAGCACGCTTAACTATGGAGTTCTTAGTGATGGGCTCCCGAAAAAGGAGGTGCACCTTGGTGATATGGGTAGTCTAATCATTCCTTTTAAGATTATATTATCCAAGGCCTCAAATCCTGGGACGTTACAGTTGTCCTTGACTCTTGCTCTCCATGAGGAGGGGAGACTTCCTTTCTATTTCATGGTAAATATAAAAAATGAAAGTGGATAAATGGTATCTCCCTAAAATTCCTATGGTCCACTTCCAACACAAGTGCAAAATGTGCAACAATATCAAGGTCGTCCTAATCAATATCCTCATCCTCCTCCACAACCACCATTCAACTACCAATACCACCCCCACCTCAACCACCACCTCTACAACCACCAAAACATCCATACATCCTCAAACCCCCACCTCATAAATAAAAAAACCAATGACCACCTCCGCATCCTCTACATCAACAACATGCTCTCCTTCCTCACCATGAGCGAGTTAATTTTATGTCAGTCCTAAGGAATAGAAGCTTGATTAAGCATACCAAGGGCCGAGCAAGCTACATGATTGGGAATGGTAATGATGTTGTGATGTCCAACAAGAAAGGACCTATATTGATAGATTATGAAGAATAACAATGTTGTACCACCTTTTGGTAAATATGAGATGTGAAATGTTCTACTGCCAACTCCATACGGGATTTATTATGTTCCTTCTTTTACAATTGTGATTCCAATTGTTTGAGAAATGAGATCTCTTATGTGGATCCTAAAAGTGAAAATATGTTGCCATTCCATGAACCTACATCATCCAAATATAGACATGAAAATATTGTTAATATTATTAAGCTCTTTAGAGAAATGAAGGTCAATATGCCCTTACTTAATGCAATCAAGTAAATTCTAGCTTATGCAAAGTTTCTAAAAAATATGTGTACCATACAAAAAAGACAAAATACATAATGCCTAACAAGCTAGAGATCACTGAGAAAGTAAGATCTATTTTTCACCATACCCTAACCTTACAGAAAAAGGACATGTAGCCCCTCTCTTTCCATTCGACATTGTTGTCCTTGTCACTAAAAATTCCTTGATTGACTTGGGGTCCAGTATGAATATTATGCCTATGGTGTTTATCTTGAATTGGGCATGGGTAAATTGAAGCCATCAAATTGTTGTCTACAATTTGGTTGAATGATCTACTAAATTTACAAGAGGTAGGGTGAATTATGTCCTAGTAATGCTTGACACATAAATGACATTGGTGTTTTTGATATACTTGATTGTTTTTTATATGGATCTGAAGAACAAGAAGATTCCACATTATCTTGAGAAGGCCCTTCATGGTTATGAAAATGTCAATATCCATGTGCATTCTCACACAATGATGGTCACTTTCATGAACTTGAGGTTGAGCCTCAACTTCTTCAAGACCTAACAACCATGGGATGGGAACAAGGACAAGACTAATGTGGAAAACTTTGAGGACTCAACATGACCGATGGAATGAAGAACAACTATTGAATGTCGATGAGAAGTCCATATATATTTATAACATGGCTCTAAAATTTGAAAATGGCTGATTGCGAAAGGGATCACCAAGTCTGGATAAAGGTAATAAACTTTGCACTACTGGGAGACTACCTACTTTGGTTTGTGAGATTTTAACCTCGTACCTTGCATTAGTTTTCTTATACTTTTACTTTTATACTTTTGAGAAACACACACAAACCTGATACTTTATTCATCTTTTAATAGGAACTTAGGTTGAAGCATGATCCATGGAGTGCCTATGCTATAGGAAGATCAAATATGAGAAGAAAAAGAAACTTGAACTGAACTAGACATCTATAAGAAACTACCCACCATGGTTGTTCTCTTCACCACAAACGGTCATTATCCATAGAAAAATCATGGTTATCCTACACCCACACCACTTGAGTAACATATAGATCTCCCAACCTACATTCCAAGCAACAAATCCTATCCTAAGCCTTTGTTTCATGTTGAGGACAATTTGACTTAAAAGATTTCAGTGGTAGGGAAATAAGCTTTAGGTCCGCAATCATTACCCTACTTGTTGTCATGTTGTTAAATGCCTCCTTTCTTAACATGATGAAGATGATGAACAAGAAGAGAATAGGTTGAACCTCCAAGTGACAATGAAAGTGAGGTATCTTTTTCAACCTACTCCAAATGTAAGCTTATTAAACTCATTGAATATATTTAAAAAGGTTGAAATATAATATTTTTTTGATATTGTTATTCATTATTTGAATGATGAACTTAGAAAGTAAAATGATATTTACCTAGTAAGGAGAAAAGGATTGATGATCTTTCTCCTCATAATACAAAGCCAAGTTTCTACTCTTTTTTAAAAGGTAAGTTCTATGGAGAAACAACATTTTTATGCTCTCATGGTGATTATGTTTTCATCACTCAAGTGAACTTTCGTTAGAATGAGAAAAATTATATGCTTGAAGATCAGCTTCCTTGTATTAGTAAATGCTTGATATCCACTGCTAAGGACTCTTTGATGCTTGATAAGGGCAATAGAAACTATAAGAGATCTTTAGCAAAAAACACAATTAATAGAAATATGTTGAACACTATCTTACCTTCTCACAATATTCATGTAGGTATGCATAGTCTTGGTTATGTTCTAAGAGAATGAATTATTTTTTTAAAATAAAATGCTAATAGTTTTCTTCTTTTACCCGTGTTACATTCAATGCTTGTGGAATATTTGGTCACCATGCCCTCTCTTTCCCTTATAAAAGGAATTGTATCATGGTTTTGGGTTCCTAGAACCACATGCAAGTTGTTATATTTTCTTTGATGTTTTTTATTGGTAATCTTGGTTTGTTTCTAGGTCTTTCAATTAGAACGTTTTAGTTAGTATATTTCAAATGGTATATTTATGTGTTGATTTGTTTAGGTTAGAATTTATATTGGATTTAGATTTTCCAACCGACCACCTCACAATCAAAATGAAATTTGACTAAGAAAATGTAATCGAATTTAAATTTGACAGAAAGTGTTGAATGCCAGATGATCATTTGGCTATTTTTTATTTGGTTATTAGTTCATCTTGCTTCACACTTTTATGAACTTATGTGTCTGAAATAATTTATCAAACATATTTCAAGTGCTAGTATGTGATTAAAGGAGAGCTCAACCTTGTGATATATATTTCTATATATTTTTTATATCTCAAATATTCTTTAAATCAATGGTAGACTCAACATTTCTTACTGTTGGCATAGAGTATTTTCTTGATCCCTTGCTCCTGATGGGATATCTTTATCATTAATGACTTAAGTTTCCTCTCATTGGTACTAGGGTGTCTCTTACATTATGTTCCTTCATCATATTGTGGCCTTTTCCCTTTCTTTCCATGTCATTTCAATTGTATTTTTAATTAGTATTCTTGCATACTTGGATATGTTGTTCCCTCTCTCTCTATGATAATCCTTTTTAGGGGGGAAGTAACTCCTTGAATGGTAATTTGTGTTCATGCCCACATTTTTGACTTCAAAAAGGTGTAGAAAAGAAACATATTATAATTTTTCATTATATGGGAAATCAATGGTATGATGCTCAGAATTTGTCTTACCTTGATGTGATAATCAGGAGTTTTCTCCCACTTCATGTATGTGCTATACATTTCACTTTTTTACTAATTTCTCACTCTAAGCCTCAATTACATGGTTTGATATGTTTTGATGCCTTTTTGGATTTTCTTGAGTTCACATAACAAGTAGTTACTTTAAATTCACTACTACAGAAACGGCCTTTGGCGTCGGTCGTTTAACCCCATTTGGCGTCGGTTTCCAACCGACGCCTATGTGGGCGCCGCTAAAGGTCGAACACTTCGGCGTCGGTTTTTTAACCGACGCCTATTTAGCCTATAGGCGTCGGTCGTTTAGTAGATATCCGACGCCAAACAGGGTCCGCTCCACAGAAAATGGCGTCAGCTAGGGCACTTTCTGCGTCGGTTATTCATCTCAAAACCGACGCAGAAAGTGCCCTAGCTGACGCCATTTTCTGTGGCGCGGACCCTGTTTGGCGTCGGATATCTACTAAACGACCGACGCCTACAGTTTAAATAGGCGTCGGTTTGATATGAATATCCGACGCCAATTCCAGGACTGCTTTGGCCTCATAAGGCGTCGGTTTATATTAAAAAACCGACGCTGTAGGTCTTTCCTGACGGTTTTCGATAAATAACCGACGCCTATTTATATATTTTTTTTTTCATATCAGTTTGCAGGCCTGCTGTGGCTGGTCAGCAGGATGAGAACCTGCAGTTCAGTTTTCTGAACTGCAGGTTTACGACATCCATTGATATCAGCCTACAAACAGGCCGCAAACCTGCAAAAGTCACAAGCAAAATTCTACACAAGTACATTCATTCAGACATCAATTCAATTCTCACATTCACACATATAGAAACATTCAAATACATGCATTAACATTCACAAACATTCATTTACAAACATTCATTTACAAAGTATCATTCATTATCACTATCAGCATCCCAATTATATCTTACAGTTGCCACTGTTTGTACAGCTATTGCCCATTCTTCTCTTACTTCATTTAATGCTTCCATCGTATATGGAGCATTTATTTTTTTTAAACGTTTACATGTAGTGTGGTCAGTTTTAAACACCTGCAAAGAGAATGATGTATATATATAAGTAATAATATAAAAATAATATAAGATTGATATATTGCATACTAACTAATGAGACTATATATAATACCTCATGTATGGTATCGATGTCCAATGCGGCATATTTGATAATCATATGCATAAATCGCATCACATAGTATGCGCATGCCCAGCCATTGTCTTGTGTAGCACACTATAAATTGAAACATACAAAATAATACAACTAAGCACAATTCACATCAATAATATATATATTCGAGTCGGGAACTTACTTTTACGTTCTGCCAATTTATTGGCTGGTTCTTTTTCGTTGGGACCGTTCCTCCAGCCTTTTTGAATGCATCTAAACCCCTACATGTTAATATAACACAATAAATTGCATAAGTAAATAGTAATGTAATAAAAGATGTTAACGGATATAAAAATGAAATATTTCTCACCAGAATATTGGCATTCTCATTACGTGTCCAATTTTAGTGTTCAATGTACTCCCCGCAGGATCTAGATAATAAACAGTGAATGTCTCGGGGGCAATAACTAGTAACTCCCAATGTCTACCGCTACAAGTAGAAGTTAACAATTAATAACTCAAAATGCAAAATAAAAATGGAATTTTCTTAAGTCCAAATTATAAATAAAGTAAACATACTTGACATTGAATGGAGCTATTATTATCTTCTTCTTTTGCTGACCAAAAATTGTAAAAGCATCTATACAGTATTGTTGAACATTATCAGGGTCTTTAGCTACCAAACTAATCAATGATGGAATCAAAAATCCCACATGATCAAATGCAAATTGTTTGCAATGATCTTCGACTAGGTAGCTGCAAAACATATAGGCGTATGCATTAATATATAAGAAACCAGATCACCGGAGCTTACACAAGGTATATGGATGTATAAACAAGATCTCACCTTATCCATGTCTCTATCATTGATGTATTCAGCCAATCATACTTAAACAGCTCAATAATATCTTCTATCAATAAAGAGCTATCGTATGATTGACCTGCATAATCTGCATCTAAAGAAATAATTATAGGGCAATGTACATTATGTGCCCGTAGCCAACATGCCATTCCCCTACAAGCAGGACCTAACGGGTATGTTAGGTCAGTTGGAACCCAATCGGGTAATGTGGGAACTGGAAGTGGAGGCCTAGGTGCTCCTGGTGTCTTCTTTTTAACCTGTACATATAATTTCAGATCAGTTGACATCATATATACACATTAACAGTCTAAATCAATGTAAATTTATCTTACAATTTCAGTCGTGTAGATGACATCTGCTTTGGGCCACAATATGACCCCGCCTTCTGCCTCACCAAGTGTATCAATATCCGGGTGGGCATATGGCAATGTAGCTTCTCTCCAATCGGGTAACACACGTATCGGGCTCACACGAACGTAGCCCTGTGGCATTGGAGTCCCGTGAAACATTGCCCCAGGAAGGGACGGGTAAGCCTGCGCCTCTGCGACAACGTAGTTTTGCATTCTTAAGCGGCATGGCTTCAATGCCTACAAATTTACGTAAAGAATATTATACATATATACATATCATCTTGAAAACATAACAACTTGAAAAGACTAACTACAATGTCATAAACAATACTTACAGCAGACGTGCTAGGCGATGGGTCTCCAGGATTACTCGCAGTGTGTGCATCAGGAGAAGAGTGGGTCGCCATAGGCGTATTGGAAGCCTGAGATGCCTGCCACCGCATCAATTCTTCCTTGACCTTCTCAGCAACTACATCGTTGACCTTCTTAGCAACTAAATCCTCAACTCTCTTATTCTCCTATACATGGATAAAAGAAACATTAGATTCTTATTAATGAATTTCCTTTTGCAGTAACATTCTAAAAAAAGAATAGGTTACCTCTTCTTGAGAAAGTCCCGCTCTGGGTTTGTGCTGGGATGGCCCAAAGAATGCTTTGATGCCAACACCAGCGCCGGCACCTCTAACACGTCCAGGATGCTCTGGGTTACCCAGAGCAACTGTCAATTCATCCCTTGTGCCCTGAGGGATGAACGTGCCTTGTTTCCTCTGCTTGTGCAGCTCCCGCTAATCACCATAAACAGAAATTGGTAAGTTAACACCACAAATAATCAATATTCAAACGATTTCTGTAAGAGTTGTATTTTACCATTTTTTCAGCCGCCTCAGCAGTTACAGGCTTCTTTATTTCACCCTTCTTGTTTTGCCTGCCAGCTATCCAGATATCATGGCGAGGAATGGGTGTGGTAGACTCCTGAGTAGGAGCAGACTCCTGAGTAGCCGCAGACTCCGCCTGTAGTCTTTGGCGAACGCTTGCATAGCCTTTTGGACCCATAGTGTGGTCATGCACATTCAGTGCACGCCTTGCTTTTTGTGCGTCACTGAGGGCCTAGTTAGTATGCACATTAATGATTTGGTTAGTAGCACTAAATGCTAATCTTGAATAGGTGAATACAATGTATATTAATTAAATTAGGAGTGACGCCTAATACCTTGAATTTTTCAGATTTTCTTGAAGCAACAAAATTGTCCCAATCTTCTTTGTCCAAGAAGTTCCATTGTTCAAGGGCTGACTTCTTCTTCTTATCACCCTCTTTTATGTATTCTCTATTCAGATTTGTCCTATAATTCCTAAGCATCTTTCCAGCGCGTTGCATCACATTTTTACGATGCAACTTCTCATCCAATGCAAACAGATTCTGTAAAATAGAAATGTTATTAACTAGTATCCAAAATAGAATTGCAAATAATAGAATTTGTAATCTACAAAATAGAATTGCAAATAATAATAACTCACGCATAAATCCTTCCATATCGAGTCTTTTTTCGCTTGAGGAACTTTATGCCAATTGTCATACTTAACACCACAATGGCTCCGAGTGGTACACCCAAGATAGTTCACAAAATTATTGCGGTTCACTCCAATTGGATTTCCTCCATTATCAAACTCCACCGCCAATTTAGATCCACTACCACTTAGCGCTAATAACTTCTTCAACAGAGTGATGCCCCTTTTCTTGTTAAGTGTCTGGTGTTGCGCATCAAGTTGCTCCAGTGCTTCAGTGGGTACAGGTGCATCAACCTAAAATTTGACAAAAATAAGACACACTAATTTAGCCCAATATAGAAATATAGGATATATGACATAACTAGAAGATAATGAATTTTATAGAAATACAGGATATGTTTTTAGAACTTACATTAGTATCCTCGCCATGCTGATCATGGACTTCATGCTCATCATGGACATCATGCTCATCATGGTCAGCCATCTGAAAATGTCATTAAAAAGGCAAACATTTAGCATTTGTATTAACTAGAAAAAGGCAAACATTTAGCATTTGTATTAACTAGAAAAAGGCAAACATTTAGCATTTGTATTAACTAGAAAAAGGCAAACATTTAGCATTTGTATAAACATACATGTCTCTAAAATTGTGATCTTTTATCAATTAACAATCCTTCATTGTGATCTCCGCGCACATATAAGTCATCATTAGCTTCAATATTTTGTGAAGTTGGCAACCCAACTGAGAATGGACTGGAGTCATCATACTTATCATAGTACTCTTCTTCATCTATAGGATCTTCAATGAACTGTCTTTTACCATGAAGAACAACCGACCATTTATCATTTGCAGGATCATCGATATAGAATATTTGTTTCGCCTGTGATGCCAATATGAATGGTTCACCCTTCTCGCCGATCTTTTCAAAGTTCACCAAAGTGAAACCCAATTCATCCACTATAACTCCTTTGGTGTTATCAACCCAATTACATTTAAATAGCGGAATTTTGAAATCTATGTAGTCAAACTCCCAAATGTCCTCAATGACACCGTAATATGACATTTTAGCTTCACGTGGACTCTTATCCTTTGCACTTGCAAAGTACATAGTCGACGCTTGAAGAGTGACCCCACTATTTTGGACGACACTCTTATCATCTTGGCGCTTTGTGTAATATGTGAATCCATTAATGTCAAACCCTTCATAAGACATAACATTCGGTTTTGGTTTAAAGGCGAGGCATTTGATAGTTTCTGTAATATCATTTGGTGTTTGAGATAGTTGATGTAAGACTTTATCTTCAAACCACTTAGTAAAAGTCTTATTATGCTCTCTAGCAAGCCACATTGAACTTGCTCGAGGATGTTGTCTCTTTATGAAATTGGTATGTTCCTCGATATAAACACTCACTTCTTCCATATTGTGTAAAATATACAAGTGAGCTTGTTCCAACTGCTCACGGCTGATTACTTTCACCCGTGATCCCAAAATTCCTTTGCCCTCGTCAATATTCTTGTCATTATTAGGAGTGTCATTACCACTGAGAAAGTCATTGCAAAAATCCATAACCTCTCTCGCCACATAACCTTCAATAATACTCCCTTCAGGCCGATAACGGTTTCGAACATCACCTTTAAAAATGCTCATGTATCGTTCAAAGGGATACATCCAATGCAAGAAAACTGGTCCCAACATTTTCACTTCCCTAGTCAAGTGGACAACAAGATGTACCATGATATCAAAGAACGAAGGAGGGAAATACATCTCAAGCTGACATAGGGTAACAACCACTTCTCTTTGCAAATTATCGAGAGTATCAGGGTCAATAACTTTGCTGCATAGACTGTTGAAAAAGAAACAAAGTCTGGTAATCGCAAACCTTACATGCTTCGGCAATATAGATCGAATTGCCACAGGCAATATTTGTTGCATTAGAGTGTGACAATCATGAGATTTAAGACCTATCAACTTCAGATCTTTCATTGATACCAATCTACGGATGTTGGATGAGTAACCATGTGGCACCTTAACATTTACCAAGCATTCACAAAAAGTTTTCTTCTCCTTTCTAGACAACGTGTAACAAGCGGGAGGTAAGTATGTTCTTTTATTACCCATTTCACGTAATTCTGTTAATTCTGACCTTATTCCCATTTCACGTAGGTCCAGTCTGGATTTTATCCCATCTTTAGTCTTACCTGGTATATTTAATAGAGTACCAATGATGCTATCACAGACATTTTTCTCAACGTGCATTACATCGATACAATGCCTGACTGTCAAAGAACTCCAATAAGGAAGATCCCAAAATATTGACTTCTTCTTGAATAAAGAATTGTCACTCCGTGTGGCCATACTACATTGTGATTTCTTACCAAATTCATTGACAATGTCTTTTACTCTTTCATAAACAACATCCCCTGGTATAGGTTTAGGTGCACTTCGTTCATCATTCCATCCATTGAATGCTTTGCGCTTCCTACGATACGGATGGAATTTTGAAAGAAACCTTCGATGACCAAGATATACAGTCTTGCCGCCATGTTTTAGTCTTATTGAATCAGTGTTTTCTTCACATATAGGACACGCTTTAGCTCCTTTGACACTATATCCAGACAAATTCCCATATGCTGGAAAGTCATTAATAGTGCAAAACAACATAGCGTGCAAACGAAATGTCTCTTTTGCTGAAGCATCATAGGTCATCACACCTTCAGCCCAAAGTTTCTTTAAGTCATCAATCAAAGGTTCAAGATAAACATCGATATCATTTCCGGGTTGTTTAGGGCCCGATATCAACAATGACAACATAACATACTTATTTTTCATACACATCCAGGGAGGAAGATTGTATATAATAAGCATGACTGGCCAAGTGCTATGTTGGCTGCTCAATGTCCCGTACAGATTCATCCCATCTGTACAAAGCCCAAGTCTTAGATTCCTATCTTCTTCACCAAATTTAGGGTACAATAGATCAATCTTCTTCCACTGTGGGGAATCAGACGCATGTCGTAGGATCCCATCATTATTTTTCTTAACATCTGCATGCCACCTCAGATTCTTCGCATCTTTCGGATTTGCAAACAAGCGTTGAAACCGTGATATTATAGGTAGATACCACAACACCTTGGCAGGAGAACCAGTTTTGAACTCCCCCGAAGTCGTCAATTTATACCGTGACGCACCACATTTTGGACAATCTTTCAAATCTACATAGTCCTTTTGAAATAATACACAATCATTCGGGCATGCGTGTATCTTCTTGGCCTCCATTCCCATTGGGCACAACATTTTCTTTACCTGGTATGTTGAGATTGGAAGCTCGTTTCCTTCAGGAAGCATTTCTTTCAACAAAGTCAACAATGAAGTGAAGCTTTTGTCGCTCCATCTATTGTTAGCTTTCAACTTATACAATCTCAAGACAGCGCTAAGCTTCGTAAACTTAGCACAACCTGTGTATAACGGTATCTCAGCATCATGCACAATGTTTGTAAAGATAGGAGGTGGATCGGTGTGCTCTACCCTACAACTATCCAGCATCGCATCAACGATGTCTGCTGGAACTGGTTCGTTCACATTTACGTCATCGCTATCGACATCTACTGGTTTCGATTTTGAAATTTCTCCATGCCAGTGCCATTCTGTATAGCCTTGTACAATCCCGTTGCACATGACATGACTTTTGATTTCCTCACCAGTGTTGACTTTCAAGTTGTTACCGCAATGCCTACATGGACAGTAGAACCAATCTGTAGGTTTTTTCCTATGTTCCTCGGCAAATCTAATAAACTGATCAAGACCAGATATAAACTCTGGGGTACAACGATTACGAATCGACATCCATGATCTATCCATTCTATGATCAGAGAAAACAAGTATATATTAGGAAACAAGTATATAGTAGGAAAAGATTAGGCAACATTTCCCCGCTGTTCTCTAAGTACATATATACTTAGAGAAGAAACGGGGAAATGCCAACAAACACATGTGATGTCATTCTTATATATAATAAATGTGTACCACCTATCCCATCCTTGAACACCTAATCTCACTAGTAAGTGTATAATGGGTATTGGGTTTTCAAGAAAATTTCGGCAGCATTTCCCCGCTGTTCTCTAAGTACATATGTACTTAGAGAACAAACGGGGAAATGCTACCAAAATTTTCTTGAAAACTCAATACACATTATACACTTACATCCTAAGTGAGATTAGGTGTTCAAGAACAGTCCCAAACCGGGGACTATCCAAGATTTACTCCTAATGAGTCAATCTTGGACGGGTTTCTAGGCCAACAAACACAATAATAGACATCTACAATGAAGCCGGACTCCATACAAACAGTATATAATTTGGTGATTGTTCATTCTAATTTATACCAATGTACAAGTAATATAAAAAACAATGATTGTTCACATTCTAGGCCAACAAACACATGTGATGTCATTCTTATATATAATAAATGTGTACCACCTATCCCATCCTTGAACACCTAATCTCACTAGTAAGTGTATAATGGGTATTGGGTTTTCAAGAAAATTTCGGCAGCATTTCCCCGCTGTTCTCTAAGTACATATGTACTTAGAGAACAAACGGGGAAATGCTACCAAAATTTTCTTGAAAACTCAATACACATTATACACTTACATCCTAAGTGAGATTAGGTGTTCAAGAACAGTCCCAAACCGGGGACTATCCAAGATTTACTCCTAATGAGTCAATCTTGGACGGGTTTCTAGGCCAACAAACACAATAATAGACATCTACAATGAAGCCGGACTCCATACAAACAGTATATAATTTGGTGATTGTTCATTCTAATTTATACCAATGTACAAGTAATATAAAAAACAATGATTGTTCACATTCTAGGCCAACAAACACATGTGATGTCATTCTTATATATAATAAATGTGTACCACCTATCCCATCCTTGAACACCTAATCTCACTAGTAAGTGTATAATGTGTATTGGGTTTTCAAGAAAATTTCGGCAGCATTTCCCCGCTGTTCTCTAAGTACATATGTACTTAGAGAACAAACGGGGAAATGCTACCAAAATTTTCTTGAAAACTCAATACACATTATACACTTACATCCTAAGTGAGATTAGGTGTTCAAGAACAGTCCCAAACCGGGGACTATCCAAGATTTACTCCTAATGAGTCAATCTTGGACGGGTTTCTAGGCCAACAAACACAATAATAGACATCTACAATGAAGCCGGACTCCATACAAACAGTATATAATTTAGTGATTGTTCATTCTAATTTATACCAATGTACAAGTAATATAAAGAACAATGATTGTTGACTTTCTAGGCCAACAAACACATGTGATGTCATTCTTATATAATAAATGTAAACCACCTATAACAAACACATTGTCCAACATTAGGTTCAACACTTGAAACATAGATTCGTTTTCTTATATAATAAATGTAAACCACCTATAACAAACACATTGTCCAACATTAGGAGATGCCTGACTGGGGGGTTGGGGGGTTGGTGGGGTCCACTTTTGACTCGCTCCCAGGTACGAGCAGGGGGCTGCACTCGGTTGTGTACTGGCAAAAAGAAAGATGAGTGGGGTAGCTGGTTTCACAGATCCGTTTTTGACTCACTCAAACATGGATATATATTAAGTGATTATTAGCTTTGCGAGCCACTATAGAGATTGTATGATAGTTTAGTTCCCAATTGGTCTATGTTAAAATAATCTTAAGAATCTCCTATTGGTGCCACAAAAATAAATTGGACGGATCCATCCGAGGTTTGACGTACGTAAATCTAATCTGTTCTACCAACAAGGTGAAAATAAAGAAACTTGCCCTAAACGTTTGTGATATTGCTATTAGGAAATCGTTTTCGAATTCAAGTGCAATAATGTTTTAGCTCCTTTATTTAGATAGTTTGTGATCATTGACAGATACTGTTCAAAAATACATATTGGAAGTCATAGTGCTCAAATGGATTAAGCAATCTGCATTCATTGTACGCAAGGTCCAAAAACTTGAATATTATGTAGTAGTCTGAGAGGGTCCGAAAACGTGGAATTCATCTGGACCTATTCTCTAAGACTTGAATTGCAGAGCAATGCACTTCATATCAAACAAGGCCTTTAGTGTATATCCAGAAAACCAGTTGGCGCATACCTGTTGGCGCGGGAGGCAGCGGGAGTCAAGTGGAAGCTGATGGCGTCAGGCAGGCTGAGGCGGCGAGCTCCAGGCTCGTCAGGCGTCGGCGGCGAGCTCCAGCAGCAGTGGCGGCGAGCTCCAGCAGCAGTGGCGGCGGGGCGGCGGAGAAGGGGGCTCCAGGCTCGTCAGCAGTGGCGGCGGGGCGGCGGGGCGGCGGAGAAGGGAGCTCCAGCAGCACGGAGAAGGCGGCGGCGGGGCGCGGAGAAGGGGGCGCGGAGAAGGCGGCACGACGGCGCTGTCGTGGAGAACAAGGAGAAGAAAATCGCCGGCGACAGGGTGGGGAATCGACGGAGAAACAGAAAGGGCTCGCAATGAAACAGGAGGAAGGGGAAGAGTCGGGCACCGCGGGTTATTAAGTCCCAAATAGCGTCGGTTTTTTACAACAACCGACGCCTAAATGTCTTTAGCGTCGGTTGTCCGAGAAAACCGACGTCCAACTGGGCGATAATTTCATGAAATTGTTTGGCGGGAACCACCTTCAGCGTCGGTTATCCTTTAATCACCGACGCTGAAGGTGACACTTTTCGCGCAAATTTTCATCACACATAGGCGTCGGTTTCCACCTAAATAACCGACGCTGAAAAGGACACTATTTTTCGCGGGCGACTTTAAGCGTCGGATTGTTATAAACAACCGACGCTGAAGACAAAGCGGTACCCGTGTCTGGCTGGTCTTCGAATATAGACGTCGGTTGTCGTAAACAACCGACGCCTAACATAGAAGGCGTCAGTTTTTCCTAATAACCGACGCCCAGAAAAGTGTCACTGAATGCTATTTCTGTAGTAGTGATTGGATATGAAACTAAGTTTACACCTATGTTAACAACTCATCATCTCACATCCCCTTTTTATCTCATCTTTGTGTCCCACTCTACCCTAATCTTGTGTTCATTGTGTAGATGACACTCTCACGTCTCTGACACACCAAATTTTGCTTAATGTAGATCTAGAATGAGAGAGATATGCTCACTTGGAATTTCTTGATCCTAGTGTTTTTACCTTAATTTTTGTGCCTCAATGGGCCGAAACTTCAGAATCCTACCAACCACCTTTATTCGCCTCCTTGCGGAATCCCCCTCCCATCTCAAAAGCCCTCTTTTTCTATCCCTTGATCTACACCGACCTCGACAAGTTTGGATGTCATATTTTCGGCCCCGATGCAGCTGCCCTGACTCCACATGTAGCTGCTCCATCGAGTAGATGAAATAGTAGCACAGTGCGCAAGGTCGAGGCTGCAATACTCAAGAGTGGGAGGGTGACTGTGACAAAGTGAGTTTTTATAGTATATTTTCTCTCTCTCTTAAAAGTTATTATCAAATTGTGGACCAAATTACCCTCATATACTTCTCTCACTTAATTGGACTAATATGTGTCACAAATTGCAAAAATATGCAAACCCTAATATGTTATATTGATAAAATACATATGTTAATGTATTTAGTGAATGAACACACCAAACTTTCTATTTTGGACCCCTAATTTATCCCATACTCACATCTTGAAATCATTAAGCTACCCCTAAAATTTTATTACATTTAGGTGAACCAATTGGGAGTTATGATCAATGTAATTTGGTGCAATTTTCCTTTCTTTTTGACCTAGGGCCTGGGTTCTGGCCTTAATCGACCCAATGAGGCTGTAACTCGGCCCATTAGCAGATGGGCACGGACCACTTAACTAATAGTGAACCCTTGCCGTCCGATCTATTGCACACAGACTCCCGCCTTGATCCAAGGGTCAGGGACCCGTCTTCAACCTCCCGCAAAGGGCGGGGAGGGGAGAGAGGTCCCTAAGCAGGCTGTTCGCCACCCTTCCACCTTATCTCGACTTTCTGCCCGACGAGCTGACCTCGTCTTGTGTTTTCGTGGCCAACCACCCCAACAAACACGCGTTTCGTGCACCCATGTGCCATCTCAAACCCCTAAGCCTCGGACCTTCTCACTCCGGCGGCGGCCATGAAGCCCAGAACCCCAACCAACCCTAAACCTACCCCGATAGCCTATAAAACCACCCCCTCGATGTCTCCCCTTCTTCTTTTACCACAACCCTATACTTCCCGACCCTCTTTGACACCAGAGACCCCTACCTGACATTCGATTCTCAGCAGCGCCGCCGCTCTACCTTGCTAGCTTTCTCCTTCGCCTCGCCATCCTCCCCCTCAATAGGTTGCTTCACCCAGTTCGCCAGAGCCCGCCAGTTTTAGGCGGCATCTTCTAGCTTGTGCCCGCAGCCTGTTGCATCTTCGCCTCCTCTTCCGGCAAGCTCCCTGCCGCTCTCGATTACAAGCTGCTCGAGCAAGCTGAAACCAAAAGGATATCAGCGGATCAAGCCAGGAGCGTCTGATCAAGTGTAGACCAATCCTGAGCGTCCGATCAAATGTAGACCAATCCTGAGCGCCCGATCAGTATAGATCGATTTGAGCCGTGATCCAACCGGATCCGGCCGTCGATCGAGGGTATTTTTTTCTTTTCTTTTATTTTGTTAATCTTTTAGTACTATGGAAAATACATTACTTTAGAAAAATCATAAAAGATGCTAGGAATATCAGATTGTAGCAAACCTATACACCATTTTGATCAGAAAAATATCCTCTATCCATATAAAATGTTATCAATACCTGAATCCATTCCCTATTTCAAAAATAACTGTCTATGGCCTAAAGGACATCCTTGATCATAATTAATTATTAACAATGTTTTCTTGATGATATACAGTTTCAAAAGTGTTATTAACCACTAGGTTAGACCCTGACTTCTAATGAATTGAAATGGCTTTCTATGTTGATAAGTGAGCAAGGAATTAGAAGAAACCCTAATTTTAGCTTCCTCTTTCCACATGAAATTAAAGATATATTTTTTTGACAAAATTAATATCATTAGATGATAATTAGTGTTTATTATTTGGTCTGAATCTTTAAAACGAACCCTGAAGTTATGAACGATTAACATGTTGAGGATTACCCTACCTTTTTCTTTAACCATCTTAGAAACCCTAATTTTTGGGAATCTTCTAATTGATCAATTAAATATTATCTTTAATCCAAATAGTTTATGATGGATCGGACCTAATAATATTTGTGAACCCAATTAGGATATGGGAAACCCCTGATCTAAATTAAGATAACATAAAAGGAATAATAACTAAGAACATAACTTAGCCCTAGTCACATGGACCAATAGTAATGTTGTACCCTTGCTTTCTTTGCAGGGTGACTAAATTCCTGATTGAATCTAAATCTGTGGACTTTTGATTGAACAAGCATGTATGTGGTCGTATAAGTATATGACTAGATTTCTGGTTGCCTATGATATGTATACCTTGAATGCTCATATTTGAATATTATTGCTTGGTTGACTGGTATGAGTTATACTTCGCCAAACCTAATGAAACATAAATGATTATGATGGGTTGTAGCTACTAGAGCACATAGCCTGGTGTGGATGTATGTTGCCTAACATGGATGTATGTTTTCCTTGGCCCATGTTAGATGTATGATGATATTATGTTGCCCACACTAGATGTAAGTTAAGTGCAATATGTGTAGTACAACTGCATCAAAATGATTGTAATAAAAAGGATGTTTACCTGATTTTCGCCTTAAGAAATGGTTTTATCTCTCCTTTCTTCTTGTTCAAATATTTTCCTTTATGCAACCTTATTAGTGTAACTTTTACCACGTACCAACTCTACTGATGTTTTGTTTCTCGTATTTTCTAGGTGCAAGGAACAATTGACTACAAAATGAAATGCATGCTCAAAGTACCTGAAGGCATAAAATAATAAACTTGGAGGATGTATTAGATAGATCTTTTCCTCTTAACTCATTTCTTGCTAGATGTTAGTTTATTTCATTCCTAGTTAATGTTGAGGATGATTGAAATCATGTGTAATAAAGTTAACTCTCTCTCTAGAACAAAATTTTCTATCCATATGTAATGACTTTATTATCTTTATGAATGAATGTTTGTGTGGCATTATATGATGATGTGGACTTGATCTTGGCTCAATCTCTATTTTAGTTGACTACCTTAATCTCTTATATTTTCCCTTTTGACATATATAGATATGAGTGCACGCATATCTATGAATGTCACTATGGAAAGTATATAGAAATTGGGGGACGTCACAGTTGGTATCAGAGCCAATGTTCACACATCAAGTCACATGAACTTCATTCACCCTATTTGAGTCTAGGGTAGTCCTTGAGTTATGGATATGAAGGGTGGAGGTGTCTAGGATAGCATCTGCCATGGGTCTGACTAAAGTCTCCGAGCCACTTAGCTTGGCAATCACGAGGCTACCTTTATGGCAGTATAAGTCTACCTGGCTGATACTCTAAGTGTCCCCTATTCTTGGGTGTACCTTAATTTAGGAACCTTCTCATCTATAGATGTTCCCTCTCATCTCTTCTATAGGAAAAAAATACTATAAAAACTCACTTTGTCATAGTGACCTAGAGCTAGATGGACCGGTGTTAAACAAGTCAAGTCAGCCACAGGTTGTAGGTGGCTGGGTGGACCAACCCAAGAAGGGCCAAGAGAGGAGGTGTGCCTCTAGGACATATGGTATTTGTATGTGGGTGCGCCATTTGAAATCCAATGATATTCATCAAGGGTAAATCCCTTTGTTGTGTAGTTTTTAATTGAAATGTACAAAATTGATATTTTCTACATCCTATGGCCAAATATGGCATATGATAAATGATTCTTTATACTCTTTATAAGATTATCCATTAGAGATAATTTTGAAACCTAAATATGCTTGTAATTTTGTTGTTTCCCCAAAAATGATTACTTTGAAGCTTTTGAAGATGATTAGTGCTACAAGTGCTCAAATTTGATTCCTTGTGTTTAAAAATATGATTGTTTCTCAAATGAGTAAACTTCACTCCACTTTTGATATGATTGATGCCTTGGATCCTTTATATGTACCCTAAATGACTATCTTGATCTAAAAATCACCCCTTTATGTGTATCTATTATGTAACTTGATAAAGTTTTAAACTTCTTCCTTTCTAAATTTCATTTAATCACCTAACTTCAAAATCAGTGATCTTCCTAATGCTATTTGTCATGTTTGACTAAG